>WIUZ02000011.1:1017500-1469996 GCA_015956445.1 Thelephora terrestris | reverse complement strand
AGTGGTCGGCATCCGGATAATGTACCAACGTGAGTTTACGGCGGAACAGCTCAAACTCGCCCACCAACTCCTTCTCGAGTGGGTGATCGAGTTCGAGCTTCTCTATTACCGACGGAAGACGGAACGTCTCCACTTCGTCCGGCAGTGCGTCCACTCGCTTGTACACCTCGCTCCCGAGGCCCTTCGCCTCGGACCACCTTCGCTTTCGGCTCAGTGGACTATGGAACGGATGATTGGGATATTTGGCTCCCTGATCAAACAGCCATCAAATCCCTTCGCCAATCTTGCGGAACAGGTCAAAAAGGTCGCGGAGGTCAACGCCCTGGTCTCTATGTGGCCGTCTCTCGAGCGGGTGAAGAAGGATCCGAGGGGTTCTCTTGATCTCGGCTCGGGATATATTTTACTTGGACCCAAAGACACTCGGCCCTATCCTCTTTCTGCGGCCGAAAAAAATTCAATCGATGTTTTTTTCCCTAATTTAAGGTCTACCTCAAGAGAGACTATCTACCGATGGGCAAGACTCCAGATTCCTAACGGACAAATCGCCCGTTCCTTTTGGAAGGAGGCTATCCGTACCACGAACGGCGCTCGGACTGATCGCAACGTTAAGGTACGCGATCTGATTCTTACGTCTAACCTTAATTTTACGGCTGACATTGATTTAGATCTCATATCAAGGAGCCCTTCGCCTAGCGGAAATCCAGTTCTACTTCCAGATCGCTTCCGAGGGAGTCAACGAAACCCTCGCCCTCTGTTTGCTATATTCCCCAATCGAGGAAAATATCAGAACTTATTCAAACAACGCGCTTAATGTATGTACTTACAATGGACAGTCCGAGTTAGTTGTAGTTCGTGTAAATACTATTATTTCGGTCGTAGCTATGATACCATTCGGTGAGCAGGGCGAAGGGACTCAAGATTTTTTTTTGGTAGAAAAATTTGCATTAGGCGTAGTAGACACGGGTACGTCGGATACTTTGGATGATGTAGACGCGTGATCCGAATATATTGATCGGAGTCGACGCATCTCGTTCCGCATAGATTAGATTAATGCAATCGCGCACACCTTCTTTCCTTGGGGTCCCCCATTAATTTCTCTCTTTCCTCTTTTACCCGACTCCTCTCTTCACCACCACCACCTCTCCATAAAATGTCCTCAA
This sequence comes from Thelephora terrestris, assembly GCA_015956445.1. Classification (NCBI taxonomy): domain Eukaryota; kingdom Fungi; phylum Basidiomycota; class Agaricomycetes; order Thelephorales; family Thelephoraceae; genus Thelephora; species Thelephora terrestris. The sequence continues at coordinate 1,468,836 of WIUZ02000011.1, read as the reverse complement.
ATCCCTTCGCCTTGTCTAGCGACTCAGACGGCTCAGACCCGTTCTCATTCGCGTCTCGGTCCCCCCTGGTTCAAAATCAGGATTTTCGTCGACCCCACGCGGATATGGGGTCGTCCTCACAGTCATACGACCCTGATAGGTTTTTTGGGCCTACTAGCACGCGTCCAGAGGGGTCGTTGGGAATGTACCCCAGTTCCTCGGTATGTTCTCAAAAACCTCGAAAAAAATCTGACTTGACCACGTCAAAAGCGGTCGACTCCCTACGGCCCCTTCCCCGAAACACAATCCTTTGATCCCTCTGCAGCTTCCCGCGCGCGGAAGATTCACGAGGACTACAATCGGCTGAAGCACGAAAACGAGCAATTGTTTTCACACGTGCAATCTATGAGGTACGTATTTTTTTCGTGAATATATGCGCCTATATGCGCGATGATTTAGCTGAATTACATATCTAATCTATCATACAGCAAGTTTTTTGCTCAGACAAACCAGCAACTCGCCGCAATCGCGAATGGGATTGCCGATCTCCCCTCCAGCATCGCCAAATCCCTCGCAGATGTCCTGCCGCCCACTCCGTCGTCCAAGCCTGCCCCCAAGGCCCGGGTTCCCCTCCTCCCCCAGCTCGAACGGTCAAAATACCCAGGCGTCGCTCACTGGACCCCAGGCGAGTACAACGGCTTGCGCAAGGGCAAGCAGAAGAAGGAGGACGAGGACGACTTAGAAAACGACGATCTCTCGTCGTTTTCTGAGTCGTCCAAAGGGAAGACATCTACTCTCTCCTGTTACATGGAGGACGAGTACGGCCAAGCGATCCCCGAGTCCCAGAGGAAGGCTGCTCGCCACACGGCGAAGCTCTTCTGGAACGGACTCTTGAAGAGGAAGACAGAGTCTGGGGCTCCCCTGAAGCTCCCCTCCAGTGGGCAGAAGGTCGACCTCGACATCAGGGAAGAGTTCGTCTTGCTGATGGAGGACGCTTACCCTTGGCTTCGCTATTGCGAAAGCCACTGGAAGGCCGATAAGATATGGAGTAACCACTACCCCAATTGGTACAAGACTGTTACAGGTGAGGTTATTGACGTCGACATGGACGACGACGGCGCCCAGGAGCCCCCAAAAAGGACTCTCAAACGTCGTGTGGTCCACAACGATGCGAACGACCCCCAGAAGCGTCCCCGAGTGGAGGAGGACACCTCTAAGCCTCCTGCTTCTCGTCGTCCTCTCGTACTGCGAACCAAGGTATGTTTTTTTATTCAATCCCATTGTACACATCACTAAAGGTATCTAGCCCAACATACTGTGCGAAGCTCCCGGTTATATGTACCTCAAGATCAGCCAACTAACCCTCCCCCTATAGCGCGGGTGTTCGTGTACTTGCGGGAATTATACCGGCTCCTGTAGCTCAGGTGCGTAGTTTCTGGGTCGTCTCAATGTATTCTTTAATTTCCTATCTTCCCAGGTCAATCCGACGACTTTGGAAGGCGAGAGCCCCGCCTCTGGTTCCGGTGTTCCGCCCTCCCTCCCTCCGGCTGCTGTCTCTGCAGAAACTGCTCCTGTTGCATCGACTTCCGGCTCTTCTTCTAGTGCTCCGAACTCTCTTGACGTCTCTGTGGCCCCCTCTGTCTCTGCCTCCGCTGCTATCCTGGAGCTCATCACCCCCTCGACTTCGACTCCGGGCGAAGTGGAACCCCAAGCTATTCCTCGTCCTCAAATTAATAATCTTGTTCCTCCTACTGGTGCTACAGAGTCTCAGGCTGCTTCCTCTACCGCTTTGACCCTTCCCTCGACTGCTCCTGCCCCCACGTCCTTTGATCTTGTCGAGCCGCCTACGTCCGGAGAAACCTCGGCTATCGATCTTGGCGACACATCTGGATCTAGGAACGACGCCGCGCCGACTCCAACAGTTCCCCAAACCCAGGCTCGCAGTAAAAAATCTCGCAAGTCGGCTCCCAAAAAGGACAAACAGCCCAAGGAGTTGACCGCGTCACAGTAAGTTTTTATTTGTTTGCTCTGCTCTACGGCTATAATAACATACGGTCTAGAATACTGTGCTACAAAGAATGGCAGAAAACAAATGCCAGTGCCACCGAAGACGCCTTCGCAGAGTACTGGAAAACCGTTCCTGCTGCAACCAAGAGGGTAAGTCTCTTATCTCCTCTTCCCTTCATCTTATCTCACTTCGTAATCCTGTCAGAAATACACACTCCAGGCCAAGAAGCCCGTACGTCACTGTTACGACAGCTTCCTTTTATTCGCTAATGTCGCTTCTACAGGTTCCGGTTTCTGAGGAGAGTCCGTCCACCTGAGGCTCTCTCGTCTGTCTTGGAGGCGTGCCTGCGGCCCCCCAGAAAGGGTACCAATATACCGGGACGGCTGTGGTGTGGGTGGGAATAAGCGAGGGGATGACCCCATTTTAAAAATAGATCAGTGTTGCTGTCCGTCGACTAGAATCGATACCAATAGATTTTTTGTTGCTCCCGCTCGATACGCATAGAACCGTAATTATATTAAGATCTATCTAAATCTACCCTGCGCTACGGTCGGACGTCGGGTTACCAGTCCACGCTCCCTCTCGCTCCTTGTCGATCTGCATGGGGCGGGTGCGACTTTCTGGCCGTTTTTGCAACTCGCATCAACCCGGATCGACCCTGGTCTACGGATCGCTCCGGTTTGAACCCGCTAGCTCCTGCTGGATCAAATTCTGTCCGGGCCTCAACACTCATCCTCCCTCCCGATCTGAATGACACCGCAGGATTCGTACGCCCTTTACTGTTCAAATCAACGTTCGAAAATGATTTATTTCTCAGGTCATCTTCCTCTTACCTCAATACCGGGTCGGGGCCACCATCATATGGTGCAGTTCAGCCAAACAACAAACCCCCACCCTATGCTCCCCTCTATGCTGCTCCTGGACCCGCCTCTGCCCAACCTCCTCAACCACTTCTTCAACCTGGTCCTCGCAAGAGACGAACGTCACTTGTAACCCTCCTCAAAATCACGTTGTTTCTCGTTGTACTAGGCATGCTGGTCCTCTGGCGTTCTGATACGGTGGCAGATTTCATCAAGTTCGAATCTGAAGCCCGACGTGCCTCAACGAAATCATCTGCCCTTATAGCAGAGAGGAAGAAGTGGGAGGTGGAGAAGGAGAATATGAGGCACGATAGAGAGTTGTGGGAGAAGGTACCCGAAGACCGTGTTCCGCCGGCTGCAAACTGGGCCTTGGTTAGGCCCAGTGACGCTTGTCGCGCGTACGGGGAGCGGGAGTATTGGGGAAAGCTCCAAAACATACCCAGTGTCTGGGACCCCGTTGACGCATGCATAAACACACCCGTTCGGATCAAAGGTGTCAACATCAGAAGGCCACACCGGTGCGTGTGGGATTCTCCCCACGTCTACGGGTATTGGATAGTCGATTGGGATCGGGATGATTGCAAACCGAAGCATCAAGATATTCGCGACACTGTGAGTCCCGATTTTCTCCTCTGCCCGCACGTTATGCTCAAGCTCGCGTGCCACCGTAGGGGTGCACAAACCATAGGTCCGGTCTCACAAGAATTGAGGCACAGGTCGTAGGCATAATTGATAACAAAGAGCAAGACTGGCGGCTGATGTGCGAAAGCACCCCATTCACCTGGGGTGGTTTCAATTACACAAGCCCCATACGTTGCGAAGAACGAGTGAGTTGACCACAAGTCCACCCACTCCCTGATACTGAAGGGTAATCCTTATCATAGGACCTTGGTACAAAGGTTGCGGTATGGGATGTTCCCGCTCAAAGCTGTCGATGATAGACCCAACCTCACCTGTAAAAGACGCTCGGTTCATTTTCCCTTAGCATTGTACACGTATGTCCAAATTTACTCAGACTTGACCTTCCAATCTGCATCGACGGGCGCCCTCACTTCCCATTCACTGACCAAAGCCATCTTCTTCCCGGAGGGATCGTACCGAATGAAATTTCCTTCTTTCTGTACATTCTTCGTGATCTCCATGCCCATCCTCGCTTCTTTCCAGTCCCACCGGGCCCTTCAAGAACTTCAACGGTCATTCTTCAAAGCGATCGAAACGCTCCACTGCTCGACGACGTTGACTGATGGTCGCCCGCGTGTCGGCTGTGCAGAGGTTCTCGTGTGTTGCTCCAAGAACGAGGAAGGAGGTGACGTCGACATTGCGGAGGAGTCGTTTAGCTCGTGGGAGACACGTTGAGGAAGACACTCATCATATCAGGAAGCATATCGTAGTCGCTCATATTTCCGACAGCGCACTACAGAACCGTTATCGTGTCGGGTGGGTACTCTCATCTTCTCATTACCCGCAAACACGCAATCAGGAATTTACGTGGGGTAGAATACCATGTGCGGTGACCGTCTCGAAAGGGATGGCCGCCACCAGCACCTTGTAAGAATGACCATTGCTGGGAGTGGCAATACTATCAAGGGGTTATAACATGTCGCATCTCAGTACACAGCTCGGCCCCAGCGTCAACCACAGTAGTACTTATAAAAAGCCCGACGAGAGGACTGTAGCATCATCCTGTTTTCCTTATCGTTCTCACTATCACGTCGCCCGCTTATTCCTGTCCTCGACTCTTAAGTGTTGTCACCTCGTGGTGGCTTCCAGTCAGCGGCAAATTCCAGGATCCTACGGGCGAAGCCTCAACCCGCTCGGCATTTGCCAGCCTTGTGGCCACCGCGTGAAGTCGTGGACTTTGGTATCTCCCAACCATCTTGATCCAATCTACCCAACATGCACACCTTTGGGATCACCCTGAGGTCCACGACAGCGGTTCTATTCCTGTTGTGCCTGCTAGTACCGCAGTATGCTACTGCACATGCCAATGCACAATCAGCTCAAGATGTTTGTTTCTGGGATGACGTGGAAACAGCTTCGTCAGTGCCTACTTTATCGCCTGAGACAGTGTTCGACAACGATAGTTCACAGGTTATGCAATCGCCCGTCGCTACACGTCTCTGACGATGACATTAATGATGCCTCAGGTGCGTCTCAAGAGCTATACATGCAGGGGTACTGGATATGTATCCCCCCATTCAGCCACGTTTTCCAGGCGCGAAGCGCCCACGGAGCGTGTCATGGAACTACCTTCCTGGGGGTCAATCCTCGCAGCCGCGAATGAAGCTGTCAAATCAGCTGGAGACGGTCTCAGTACTATTGCGAGCGAGTTCGACGTGAACGAGGTTGTCAAAGCGGCTGGAGAAAGTTTCAGTACTGTTTCGAGCGAGTTCGACGTGAACAAAGTTTTCAAAACGGCTGGAGAAAGTTTCACTACAATTACAAGCGCGTTCGACGTGAAAAGGAGGGTAGAGGAGCTGGAAAGCACGATTCAGGACATTGTCGCCGCCTCTTCCGAGATTCGCGGGCACATGGCCGAGCTCACGCAAAAAGGCCTCACCCTGGACAACATCTCTGATGAACTAGAAGGAATTTTCAATGAGATCCTGGTCTACCTCGAGGAGACGTTCCCTCCACCGGACCAGGCACCCAGTCACAAGGAACGGCTGAAGATGACGGCAACTATCCTTGACAAGGTAGAACAAGCAATCCTTGATTTTGGGCGCAAACATGGCATGTCTGAAGACAGACTGGAGAGGGTTCGCAAGACTTTTTCTTCGTCGAAGCCCCATATCGAGAAACTGGTCGTCCTCACGGGTGCGCCCTTGCTGGAAGTCTGCATCGCACCTTGTATCTAACCTTTCCCTCTCATAGGCGACCTTGCAGAGCAGCACCCTGTTCTCTCTAAGGTTCTGATATCCGCTGCGGTAGCGATGCTCCTCTCAAAGTTGGATATCCCCCGCCGCATCCTCGGGTTGATAGGTTTCGGTCCCCGTGGCCCCATTAAAGGTATGCAGCTGAGTTATGAGGGGCCGACTATCACAGAACGGGTCTCTCATTCTACGGGTTTTCAGGGTCCTTCGCGGCTTGGGCTCAGCGTCGATTCTGGGGGGCTACCGTGGAGAAGGACAGCTGGTTCTCCATCCTGCAGAAGGCAGGCATGAAGGAGAACTTGTGGCCGCAGGTCTCTTGAGAACCTTCTTGCCATAAGGCACATGATGCCCTTGATCAGGTGTCACCTACCGCGTAACTACTGAGCATGTAGATTTAAAAGTGGACGCATGACAACTTTCAAGACGAATGGTTATGAAAATAAAGTCATCAGAATTAGTGTACCTCCCATCGCGACTATCAAGATGAATGGGCCAACCGACTCCCTCTTCGTGATGAGCACCAGCAGACTCTGCCGTAATCCCGCGGCGCCGCCGCGTAACAGATGAAATAGCTCGCCTGGGGATCATGAATTAATGACGCAACGAGCGTCCAGAGTCGAGGCGATTGCAAGCTCGTGAGCGAGGGTCAACATAGTGCGCCCAAGAGCTTGAAATCGTTGTCATCAAGCAATCGGAAGAGGTTATTAATAATGAATGCACGATGCGATACGTGGCACGGAAACAGACGCGATGAATCAGTGAGGTCGCGCACATCTTGATCTCACTGTCAGGTATGAACCGGAAATCTGAGCCTCTGCAACGACAAGCCTGTATCAGTTTGCGTGTACATCTTGCGAGTCAAAACAACTCACCTCCAAACCATACACCAAAGGTATTCCGGACACAACCATGAAACAAGAAGCACAGCTCTATCCAAGTCACCGGCTGGAGGTAAATGTGCAGAAAATCCCGACCAGCTGCCTGCTCGCATACTTAGAACCGGTTGCAGTCGCATCGAGAACGTCACTACCCAACAATCGACGGATGTGACCATTAACTTGGATGAAGGGACCACGTTTCAAGGTGAGGCGGGAAGCGGCGATGATCAGTTGCGATCGAGGGGAGTGGATAGCAATGAGCCGATCTCGAGCAAATCAAAAATGAGATTACGAAGCTGATGGGGGCATCCGCTTAACATACGCCCAAAGCGACAATCGAACGGCCGAGAGTAGTCTAATCGGCTTGATCATCCTCGTGCCTTGACTCACCAGGGGTCGTTAGTGGTCCCCCTCTTCCAACAAAGACTCCGATGAAAGGTTCCTTAACAATGGAGCCCCTTCGTCTGCTTCTTCGAGGGCTTCAATGATGTCCTCTTCGGTAGAAGGAGATACGCCTTTCAGATGCCGAAGTTGGCGCTGGACCAGGCGATACACGACAACGGAGGCGACGAGGCCAAGGAGGAGTCCTCCGATCGCTAGGCCGGCGTCGATGATCATCGTCTGTGTATCCATTTCTTGTCGCTGCTCGCCATCAGAAAGAGGGGCGAGACGAGAACCTATGAAGATGGAGAGGATCAGCTTAGGGGAAAGGCAGACCGTCGCAATGACGAATTGCCAGAGCGCGACCGTATGGATCGACTACGAAACCCCGATCAGCCAAGGTCGGAGGCGGATGGGAACCGTCGATCTGGGACTTACGGAGAAGAGTGTGTTGGAATACGCCCAAGGCGGAATAGGTGACAACCGGATCAGAATGACCAAGGGAAGACCTTTGGATTTCTGAAACATCATATAGCACACGTAAATGCCTTGACATGCGTCAAACCAGGGATGCCACCCACCACAACAGTTTCCAATGCAGTCCATTTATCATTCGTGGCGGACCACTTCCGAAGCCGCTTGGAGAACAGGAACCTCAGAACGACAAACACTGTGGCAGATCCCAGGATGGACCCCGCAAGCACAATGTAGAATCCCTTCATTCCGTACGCGAATCCGCACAGCGTCACGATCGTCGTGTGACCCGTCATGGGTGGGAACGAAGCAACGACTACAACCGGAACGCGGGAGTCAGATCATCTGGTGCTTGTAATGGAGCGCAACGCGAAATGGCAGATGACGAAGGTGATGACGCACCCATGGCACCCAGAATGATCAGCCATCCGTACTTCATGTGACTAAGCTTCTGGGCCACATCGTACATCGCTTGCGCGATGAGCTTGCCCTTGAGGATGAGGACGGTGCCGAGTGCAATATAGAAAGCGATCAAGAGCCAGATGAACAACTATAGCGACCGAAGGACCGTCAGCCAAATGAACCATTTGGGGACAACGGTAGGCTGCGCTTGCCTTTCCCCATATTCCGAGATTCTTGTACCGCTGCCAAGTCGCCTTTGCGTAATGCTTAACATGGTCTGCGCCAACCCGCAGGAAAGACTTCGTCGCGGTCATACTTGGGGGCAGTTTAGGGGGTGAACCTGCGCTCAGCTCGTCGATGTTGGCCGCTGAAGCGCAAGGAGGTGTTTAGAGCGGCAGGTTCCGCCATGCGTAAGCCGGCATTGCCATCGCGGCACTCGGGGTTTTCCGGCTTTCCCAGACCGATCAGCGAGCTTGACGCTCAGTCAATCATCGACCGTCCGAACAGCAACGTCACTCCAGGTCGAAATACCACACTAATGGAAAAGTTCTCGGCGTTCAGAGTGAGCGACAACTCCCACCTACCATCACGCTCTCTCATTTACGCTCGTGAGGATTCATAGGATCCAGGAACTGGCATACACGTGGGTCAAAATCGAGACTCACACGCGATCCAAAGAAGGCTCAAAGGAATCCTTTGTTCAAGCCTTTCCTCACACCAGTATCTCCCTCTGGCAATGAGCTTCTACGGAAGGCGCTGTTACCCTTCGGAATCGTCATCGGTGTGGCGAGGGTGCTCGTAGTGATAGCGGTTGGCCTCCCGTACTTCCTGCTCGACTCTGCTTTGTCACCTCTGTTGGTGAGTTTGTCACCCAGGGCTCCGCCAGAAAGCAGGCTCACGCCGTTTTACTAGGTCGTGCCACCCATACGCATCGTTAAACGTCTCATTGCCACAGTATTCGCGCGTTTGATCCTCTTCACACTCGGGTTCTGGTGGATACCCGTCGAGGTGGTGAACAAAAGGAGAGGGTACGCTGGACCATAATATCGTACCCTTCATTTTTATCAACCCCGCTGCTGCAGACGGACTCAAGTGGACGAAAGCTGGAGCCCAGGCGCCGGGGACATCATCGTCTCAAACTGGGTCTCATGGGTCGAGCTCTTGTGGCTCGCGTTCAGGTGCCGCTTATCTTCCCAGCCATCCTCCCCGACCGCTGGGCTCACCCTCATAGATTCGACCCGGTCTTCGTCCTCCCGGTCACAGAACCCCTCCAACTCAACTCAGACACGTCCTCGACCCCGACCGTCCAAAAGCTCGGTCGCAGAACCGGAACAGGCTCGGCCGCAATATCAAATTCGGCCACATTCGCTTCCAAAACTCGCCAGCCCACCCCCCGCGCACAAGTCCTCGGTTTCAAGGTCGTCTCGATTTGGTACATACTCGCACACACCGGAAGGGTCCCTGTCCGAGCCTTCGGTGACAGGGAGAGATACGAGAGTTTGGAGGAAGTGAGGAAGCGGGCGCTTGGTCCTGTCGTTGTATTCCCAGAGTGTACGACGAGCAACGGACGAGGTCTGCTCCGGTTCGCGGACGTCTTCAAACACGAGAGGAACGTCCCAGTGAAGGGATACAAGATATTCCTCATGTGCATAAGGTGATAGATCAACAGCATACACAGATCTTTTCAGAGTACCTGATGCTCCCTTCACTAGATATGATCCGCCCACGACCTTCGTCCCGTCCATCAGTCACTCTATCCCATCGAATATGTTTAATCCATCACCACACCTCTTCACCCTCGCAAGCACATTTTCTCCCCTTGCGGCATCCATCCGCCTTCTCGCGCCTTCAGAGTCCCCAAGTTCCGCAACATTCGTGTTGAGCAATGTCCTTCCCAATGGCTCGGAAGGAGCGGATGTGGTTACAGAAGTCTCCGCGACTTTGATTGCCCAGGTCGGAAAAACAAAGCGAACAGGACTCGGCTGGGAGGATAAAGCCTCCTTCTTGGAGTTTTACGGTCGCAAATAGGGTAGACTCGTTTGTGAATTGGTTTCGACCTAGTCGCGTCGGCCAAAAAAATTACAAATCTATTTCACCAATGAGGACAAATCGAAGACGAATCGAGTGGAAGTGGTCCAATGAGGATGCTAAACCCGCGAGCGGAAGGTACATATGAGTGTTGGTGCTACATGAGAATGTGAGGACGCGTTGTACGTAAAGTGATGGAATGGATGCGTGAGAAATGATCTAGGGTTGATCAAGATGCTGGTTGTGCTGATTAAGAGGAAGGATACTTTAGTTGAGTGAAATCTCGGTGATATGCCCTACAAGCTTGGGAGATGGTGTGAATTTATGGGTTCAGGAAGGAAATTTGCGGTGGGAAAAGTGCGACTGTGAGCCGCTGTAGCACGCAAGGGATGAGTGGGGAACAAATGTTTCCGAGGTCCGCATAATCTACACACCCTAAATGCGAATCAATGATGACTGTGATGGGATTTGGGATGCTTGATATCCGCCGATGTCGATGAGGTTAATGGTCGATTCTCCTTGGACATTTTGGATTTTCCATGTGTACGGCTCCTAGATCGTCGCCTCTCGCGGTCCCCTGAACGTTCACGACGAGAGCGGCGTGAAGGAGACCTGGACCTAGAACTAGGACGGCCTTGCTTGTGACAGGATTTGCCCGTCTGGAGTACCATAGTCAGTATGTGATGAAGGCTCCAAGGTGCAGGCTCGTACGTAAGGCGTTACTTCGACGATGCTGCCACACAACTCCCGGCCGTTCAACGTCTTCACGGCATAGTTGGCATCTTCTTGGGAAAGGTATTCGATGAACCTGTCAATAACGTCAACGACAACAAAGCATCCAGCCCACTTGAAACCTCACCCCCTGCCATGTTTGGTCTGGTCGATATCGCAGAAGGCAACAATTCCGCCCCCGAGGCGCCCGAAGTCTTTGAGTTCCTGTGGAAACCATGGTTATGCAGACCAGGGTGAAGGGAGTTGACGGGCCATACCTGCCACCGAGTGCGTCTGGACAAATTGGAGACCACGATCGGGTATCTCAGGCGAGCATTGGACGGCGCGAGCCTGGAGCGAAGGTCAAGGATCCGAACTTCTAGAGAACGAATGGACGGACACACCTTCCACGGATAGGAGGACTCTGTGGTGGTGGGGATTTGGCAGTGTCGGCGCTGTCGGGGCTACCTCCACGGGTAGCCGCAGCGTCCCGCCTGGGACGAGCATACTCGACGATGAGGTCTGGAGGCTGTTTGTGAGGGCACAGTTCAAAGCACTGTGACGGACAAAAGACGGACTACACCCCAAGAATGGACGGGTGGAATAAGTCTCCAAAACGACCTGTCCAGTCACATCAGCCTTCGGCAGATTGTTTACGGCAAGAGTCGGACCGTTGCATCCTAGATATCGTATCGTATGAGAAATATATCGAAACGTGATGGAGTTTGAGTGAGATAAATGCGCACCCTTTGCCTGACAAACTCGACAAAACCGTATTCTTAAGGACGTAAGGGTTTCGTAAGTATCAAAGAAGAGGAGTGAAGAGTGAGACAACCAACCATCGTGCAATTTGACCTCGGTGACACGCCCATAGTGGGAAAAGTACTTCGTGTGGGCGTCTGTCAAAGCCTGCTGGAAAGGGGAAAGATTGTCTACTCACTTGGGCAACCTGTTCCCCGCTGACCGTCTCGGGGAGCCCTGGAAGTCGCGCGTATCAGACGCGTCGCTCTATACCCGGGATGGCACAATGGCGCGAAGTCACGAGAGATGGAACGTACCCCAGATGTACAGACGCTTTGAGACCATTTGAGTGAGGGAAATTTAATGAAAGTGGGAGCGAGCGAGCGCGGGAAGGTGGATGGTGGTGGAGGAGGAGGAAAGGGCGAGAAAAGGAATTTCTTGAACCACAATTTATCTGTTCAACAAAGCTCCGGATTTGGGAGGTCGACTGCCACAGTCAGAATTTCGGCGCACACACGATCGAGCTGCATATCCCCCCCCCCCCGCACTCCTCGACGACTTGGAGGCTCGAGGGCAAGGACGCGGTTTGTGTGCCCGTACATATCAAGGAGTCGGTAACTCTTGCGTAAATCCTAAATCGGTCAAAACTACCGGAGATAAACAGAACAATACACGTTTCCGGCGCGCTGGGTGGACATTTCACGGAAATGAAAGTCAAAAGATATGACGCCGCACTTGTGGACTTGTTTGATTCCTCCGGAGTAGCGCGCCTGATACAGATACGTGGATCTGAAACGCGAGCCGTAAACTTCTGTAAACTTCTGTACCTTAGGCCTCATCGACGACCAAACGTGGCGAGTGAAAAGTTGTACTCCTTGATGACGTTCGGGGATCATAGTGATAAGATCAGTGAGCTCACGCTGCAGTCACAAGAGCACTACAAACCTTGTGGCAGCCCTCAGCCCCGATGCTAAATGTATCGATGCAAGTATTGATGGGCCCGTTGTTCGATCAGCAATCTGACACCTCCCATGCTAGTTAACCAAGTAGATTATTAAGTGGATTGATGACTGTATCAGTTCTGAAACCGCACCAAGAGGTGACAGCACATACAACGTCGGAGCATCCAAGGCACGAGGCCATGTACAGCGCACACGCGGCTCAATCGTAGATGGGTCCAGAATGCCAGCTATCGGACATCTTGATGGCCACTCATATGCAGGCTTGACTTGAGAGGTGACCGGTGACCGGTCATGACCCTCTTGCGCCTAGTGTGAAACGTTGAACTTGAGAGACCGTCTCGATCGGACAGATATGCCGTCATGAGCGTTGTCCCCGGAAGCATACTTCACCAGCCCCCAAGCGCCATGACTAACTCGGGGCGCAGATACGTCCGGAAGGAGCACAACGAGACACTAGAGTGCCATGAAGTTCCCGCGTGCTGTGCCAGCCTCGTTTGAGACGACTTGTGTGGGAATAACGTAACGGACTGTCAGGAAGGATATTGACATCATCACGATCAATTTGAGTAGACGTTACTTGGTTCCATTCCTCATCGGCCTTCAAACCAATACACACCAACAGATCTAAATCACAGCAAAGGTGTGGTGCGCCCGGAGACATGCTACCCCCATACCTTCTCTTCGCTCCGAAGTGGACTGCACGATAAAATTGCTACCGGCCAGGCGAAGCTGGTCCGGTGAACCGAAGATAGGCTGAATTTCAATTCCGATCCAGCGCGCGGGAGGACGTGAACCTTGCTGGCATAACAGGTAATGTGTTCTCAGCTCCCTATTAGATGCATTGCACAGCGGACGGGTATTCTGGGAATTCGTCATCGATGTCACCGACTTTGTGGGTTTCCACTTAAGTCGGCGGGTGAACCGGTGAACGGCCTGCTGTACTGAACATCCATGCAACCTTTGGTTATTGCAATCAGCCGCAAACTCGGGGGAATCTCTAGTGCGAAATGTATACGAACGAACGAATGATTCGCCTAAGACTTTTTCCAACCTGTGCTCGTGCCCTGAGTATATTGAGAACTCCCGAGGTGCTATATGGTGGTCAAGGCCTGGCCAGCGAGTTCAGACCGGGATTTTGCGCAGGACGATCCCAACTATCGAAACCTCGTTTCCACTGCGCCCCCGCACAGAGAGTGGACGTCCCACAATTTCACGAACGTTCTGCGATCATATGTCCGCGGAATCCGAGCTAGTCCGAGCTGGAGATCGGTGAAGCGCCGGACCGGGGGGCTGGCGCCTGTTTCGGACGTTGACCTGGTCTCTCACTCGGCTGCTGCGCAAGGCACAACTAACCGTGGTGGAGTTGAAATTTTCCACAAAGGACGGGCCAGTTCCGGTGACATTTCGGTCAACTCGTCCCGACGATTGCAGACGATCGCTTGCCGCTCCGCCCGGGACCGGTGCCCCTGGTCCTCGGTTGTTCGGAACTCCCAGCACCCTTCCGTCGTGAGGGAGAAGGGAGAAGGAGCGATATGTGTTTCGCATTTTAGTCGCTTCTCAATTCCCGTGCCTCCTTTAAAATAACTTTTCCCCTTCGCCAGTAGAAAACCGTCCTCCAACCCCTCTTCCTCCCCACCCATCCCCCCCGTTATCTCACCTTCCCCTTCGCTCCCATGCCCAGTCCGACCACCGTCTCCCTCAAGTTCGTCTATCCTGCTGCGAAATATCATCAAGATAGTCGCACCGTCACAATCTACAAGCAGGATCCCGAAATGGAAGAGCCTTCCGAAGTCTATCGTGTTAGTGGCTCTCAAGCACTATTCGCAGATCTTGACTGACCAAATGCACTCAAACTCCAGTTTGAACACCCCTCTAGCGGAATGGCTATCGGGATGACTGCCTTTTCCAAGAAGAACACAAACACTGGAGAATGGGATCGCATTGGGCATATCGAGTGGACTTCGCCTCTCAGTGGTGCGATCAGCCTGGGCGGGAACGAGGTATGGGTTCCCTCATCAAACACGTTGCAGCGGATCGTTCACACGATATTCCTCTAAGATGACCATCAAAGACTACCGTAAAGTCATAAACAAGACGAGCACGTACGTCTTCAATCTCAGATAACCCAGTCACAAACCTGATCGCTCTCCCAGGTCACGCAGATTCAAATATAGAGGAACCGAGTACAAATGGAAATGCAGCGACCACATCAAGAATAATCTATATGTGAGCCTTGCCGTGATCTTCATTTCACAAATGTCTTACACCCTCGCAGTGCGTGGACGCACACGATACCGTTTGGGCCAAATGGTACCACGACAAGAGCGTTATGAAGGTGACCTACAACACAGAAGAGCTCCTGGAGCGCTTTATAGTCACCGTCCTCCTCAACGTCTGGTTCCTCCAGAAGGAGGCATGGTAGACTGACTCTCCCTATCGACTATTCCTTTCACGATTTTAATACTAATTTTCGCTCTATGATCTGCATACATCTTGCTATCTGGTACCCATAACGTATATCCTAACTCACGCCATGCGTCGTACAATGTATCATTATAGTCTTACCAGTTTATCGCACCAGAATTCTATTACTTATCCCCCGACGCTACCGCTGAATCACACCCAGCCGTCGGGTCGAAAATGTGACAGAACATCGGTCGTCACATTCAAACACAACTTGAACCTAAACCACAACCTCGCGAAACCTCTCGCTGATCACCCCACTCCCCTCTCACCTCGTTATCCACGTCCGACATGCGAACCTTGTCTCAGTTTGTCTTCCTAGGCTTTTCTCTCTTCTCTGTCTCGCACGCTGCACGTTTCGGTACTCCAGAGATCTTGTCTGAAATGGTGTACTCGCGTGCTCACTCGCTGGGAAGCAATTACACGTTCCAAGAGGCGGACGGCTGGGAACCTATCAATATCTCTGCATCTGGCTCTCTCTCTCGGCGTTCGCTCTCCGTTTCCAACGCATCTATGCAGCTTCCTGAGGCTGGGCTACCTTCTCCTGTGTCGAAGAGGACTAAGAAACCTAGCTTGGCTGAGACCTTGGTACACACTCTCAATAGTGCCTGGAATGGTCTCCGTGGACTTGGTCATCCGGAGAAAGTCAAGATCACATGGTACACCGGCCAAGATCTTGAGAACCCAAGCTGCTGGCCTGAACCCACCTGGGCGCCGACTGTGAGCTGGCAAAAACCGTTGTTCTTGATGCAGGCTGACGGCCATAGGATGACTCTTTCGCTTGCGCTGTGACTCTGGAGGGCTGGTCCTCGAAACCGTCCTGCTTCAAGTTCCTCGAACGTTGGTGCCAGAATTCGTCCTTTCGACGTACGCGCTCACCCGTGCTTTTCAGTTTGCGAAAGTGCCGAGAAATGTGTATTCGTCAGGGTTGTGGATACCTGCCAAGGCTGCGCACCTGGCTCTCGGCA
This sequence comes from Thelephora terrestris, assembly GCA_015956445.1. Lineage (NCBI taxonomy): Eukaryota > Fungi > Basidiomycota > Agaricomycetes > Thelephorales > Thelephoraceae > Thelephora > Thelephora terrestris. The sequence continues at coordinate 1,453,108 of WIUZ02000011.1, read as the reverse complement.
CGTTGACTTGACGAAGGCTCCATTCCGAGAACTTGGAGATCTGGACACTGGCGTCATGCAGGTCAACATGAGGCTTGCTTCTGACCCGACCCAGTGGTAAGCAAGCGGGAATTCCACCTATAACACTCCCAGCTCATCATCACGTTTCAGGTTTGAACATCTCTGGGGTCCAGAGTCGTGATTTCAAAAATGCCGTATCTCTAGGCCACCTCGTTCCTTCACATCGTCCGCTGTTCGCTGCACACCTGTATTCTCGTGATATCCAACCTAAAAGTACACCTGTCGAGCTGATCCACACTACAACACGACCCTCTTCCTCTTTTTTCCCTCAGCAATCCTAGCTTTCACTCTCTCCTCATCGAAAGACTCTTCTTCGTAGAACCTGGCCGTTCTCCGTGATTCGTTCTGTCGCTGAATGTATTGGAGCGCCGCGAGGTTATATCCCATCGTCTCTTTCTGTTTCTGAAGCGCGTCACGGAGGTGTTTCCGTAATGGAATCAGCGTCGTGCGCATCACGCGGTTTGTGACGATCTGGTGATGATGCGTCCGGAGGATGAAGAAAAGGATCCGCGAAACGAGAACAATGTTCCACCCCTATTGATGTCAAATTCAACTCGATCTTGTGAGCGGGTTCCGAATAGATGTGTGCGTACCCTGCGTGCCCATTCATTTAGGTATCGCATTAGAGACAAAACGTTGTTGAATGGAAGGACGAGCAACGCATCCTGCAGTGCTGTTGATGGCACCTTCTCCACAACCTGCAATACATGCGCCTCAGCCTCCAGACCCTGCATCGCCAGCAAGGGATTCCGAGCGGGCGCAGGGAGGGCGGAGATCTGTGCCTCATTGAGCCCTGATTTGGCGGCTTGAAACTCCGCTAGAAGAGCGATGTCAGCGTCCGCGACGTCAAGCGCTTCCATAATCTTCTCTCCGGCCATGAGGGTCTCCGTCGTCTGTTTCGTCACCTGCGCGACTTCAACCTGTTCTTGTGCTCCGCTGGGATCAGCTCCGTCCACGTCTCGGCCGATACCGATACGGTCCACGTCACGGTTCATGGTTTCAGCGAGGTTTGCGTCGTACAACCGTTCCAAGTCCCGTTCCCGTTCCTCTTCCAAAAAGAGAGGATCGTCAAGTTTCTCCCAAACTCTGATAGATTTGTCGTGGGAGCCGGTGACGACGAAGTTCCCTCGGTTACTCACGGCGAGCGCCCAGACCTCACCGTGATGCCCTTCGAGGGTCTGGATTTTCTCAAACTGTGGAATGAAACGAAGTGCACGCAAACCAGGGTCAACCGACCGTGTTTCGACGTTGATCGGTCTAGGACCAATGAGAAGAAAAAAAACACCGACCTTGTCTCCATCCCAGTATTTGAGCACCTTGTCTTTGCTAACGGTCCAAAAGTAGTGAGATTCCTTCTCGAACGCGACTTGCATAACCGATTCATCGTGTGCGAATATCGATTTGTGGCAGTCGCCGAAATCTAGACCCCAGATCTTCACGTTCTTGTCGGCCGAACACGTCACGATCAGCTTTGAATCATGCGAGATGTCCATCGAGAGAACCGGGAGCTATACCGAGATTTAGTCCGTTACGGCACCAGGAGGTTTGGCAGTCGTACCTTGTGCCCGTAGAGGGAAAGGAAGAATTTCAGAGAGTCCTGATAGAAAACCTTCACGGTTGAATCAAGCAAGGAGACGGCGAGCAGTTTTCCGTTGGGGCTGTACCGGACCGACAGGACATCGTCAGTCATTTTGAGCGTTCTTGTGTGAACTAGGGACGAGATCGCTGTCGATCTTGGCTAGTTCAAGGTCAGCCCTCTGATGCACCAGTTTGATTAATGAATATCAGCATACGTCATCCCCACTGACCCGTTTCTCCTCGATATCCCAGAACTTTATGTCCTTATCCGCACCACCTGTGACAAGTCCCCGCTCGTCCGGGCGAATGTGCATCGACCACAATGTTCCCGTATGGGCTTTGACGGTGTCCACCAACGAAGCGGAAGCTAAGTCGTAAATTAATATCTCGCCATTCTTCGTCCCAATAGCGATCTGTGGGCACCATCTTTTACATGTCTTTAATTAATATGGTAGGATCTGCTGACCTGTCGATCATTGGGGAGAAATGTACTGCAGATCGCGTGTCCGCAATCCAGCGTGCGAATGCATGTCGTAGTTTTGATATTCCAGATCTTAAGAGAGCCTGAGATCCTTGTCAAGCCGAACGCGTGATTGAAAAAGCGGAGGCAATACCGTTTGAGGCGGAAGCGAGCAACATATCATCAGAGCTCAATGAAAGGGTCCTGATGTCCGTTCGATGGCCAGGTAAATCGAGAGAATAGAGCTTGGCGGCTTCTGGAGGATTTTCTTTTGAACGCGTAGGTGGAGGAATATTGTGGACCTCCAGAGCATTCGAAGCAAGTGCAAGGAATATCTAGAAACAAGGTTAGGGAGGATTTGAGGCGAATTTCGATGGCAAACCTGGGCGTTGCCTTTTGTATCTGTGGCCATTTCGCCTCCAAAGTCGAACGAACGGATTTTGCCACCGGACCTCACAATAAGGTAGGGGGTGAAAAGTTCAACGAGGTCGATTTCACGCTCTTCCTCGCTCCCTTCGTCGCCCGTGTCTGGTTCTTTTTGCCCCTTTTCTTTTTTCTTTTCCCTGGCTCGCTTTTTTCTTCGCGCTTGCTTTTTACGGATCTCTTCCTCGGATCGTATCCGAAAAATCTCAACAGAACGGTCATGAGACTGAACTGCGAGGTATTGAAGGCGAGGATGGAACAAAAGTTGAGAGACACGATGTTTTGAGGAGAGTGGTATTGTCGTAACTGGGCGGATCATCTTCGTTATCTGTGTACGAGTTAGACGACGCGGCATATGCGGTCAAAAAATATATATATCCACCTCTCCCGATTCACTCTCCTTGAGGCCTTCTGACAAAGCCTCGGAGTCTATTCTCCACACTTTCATCTCACCCTCGCTGCTTCCAGTGAAAATCAAGTTTTTTTCCGGGTTAATGTCGAGAGACCAGACCTCTGCACGGTGTGCGAGAGTAGTCTGGACACAGTGTTGGGTAGACAGATCCCAAACCTTCAAGAAGGAATCCTTAGACGCAGTTACGATGAAGGCCGACCCCGAAGCAGATGACGTCGAAGGTACATTGGTGAAGGTGTCCAAGAATTTTACGGCGGTGATTTGATCGCGGTGGCCCCGTAATCTTTGGGGGGTGTTAGCAGACCACATAGGTGGGCAAGCTTGCACACCAACCTGAATAGACCAGCTTCTGCAACAACATCCCAGACAATCAAATCAGTGTCTTGTGAGCCAGAAGCAAGCCTTGAACCGTCTTGATCGAAAGCGAGGGCAGTAATCGCCTTTTTGTGTCCGTTAAAGGTGCTAATCACGGAAGTCGAAGAAGCGCTCCACACGCGAATGGACCCGTCGGAATATCCGACCGCGAAGGTGTCTGGTTTTGGGGAACGCAGGATGCAAGTAACTTCCGCACGATGCCCGCTCTCGTGCCACATTGCGGCCTGGGTAGTACATCGAGCTCAGAAGTCTTGACGTAGATATGTTGCGCAGATAACGCACCATGCTTCCCCTTTTGACATTCCAGACGAGTACGTCCTCCAATGCAGGTACATAGGCGAGTTTCCCATCGAAAACCGAGTTGGAAGATGCACTGCAGACGAGCCCGAAAGCCTTAGGGTCACGTTAGAGGATAGGCGCGGAAATTCTAGGTGACAGACCTCCGTTGGCCCGTGTCGAAAGTAACTTCGGACCATTTTCAGGTGAGGTTTTGCGCCAGATTCAAGCAGCCAAAAAACGGCGGCAAAATTTAGTAATCGTAAGTTCCCACGGTCGCTACGCTTCGCGAAGCACCACAACGATGATCGAGGATCAACCGCCCCGGAAGAGTGTCTTAGAATCCCGAGATTGTCAAAAACGCGGAATATCCTGTTCAGTTGCAGAGGTAGATTGAGGTTATTCTACGATAAGGCCAGAGACACGACACGTTCTTGATTTCGTCACCAGCACGCATTCTGCAATTTAGAGTGGGCGCGCCTTTCTCGTTCTGGCGCACCCCGCACGATCGCATGTTGCGCGAGCTGACGTTCGCATCAAGGGAGGACTTCAAGCTTCGAGTGCCTCTGATTCAGTATGAAGGCAAAAGACAGGTGATGACACTGGCGTTGTCGTCGTGGGTTGTACCACCGAGCGGGTCAGTGGGTCATCGACCAGCCCGTTGTGAATATTGGATCCTGGTTGTTTCGTGCTGTTGATCGCGTTCACGTCTGTCCTAAACCCGATGTCGGGCATGATCTTAGTTGTCGTCAGATGACCTCCTCCCACCATTGCTTGATAATCCTCGAGTGAGATTGTTCAGTCTACTATCACTTCTGCCGCACCGGCGCCACCCGGACAGCTGTGTTCGATTCCTCCACCTTTATCGATCACCACTCTGCGTATTCCAAATCTCCCTCTACCACCTGTCCTAGCATTGGCTTTCCGAAAGATGACGATGATCAACACAATTGCCCCAGAGGCTGCTTCACGTTTCTTGCAGTTCGTAAACTCATCGCCAACTCCGTTCCATGCCGTCCAAAATGCGATTTTACGACTGGAGAAAGCTGGGTTCAGAAAGGTCAGATGAGCTGGCACCCTATCAACGTGGCCCCCGGACTCTTATTTGTGGCTTTTCTGTAATCAGGTTCGCGAGGTGGACGAGTGGGAGAAGGATATCAAGGAAGGCGGAAAATACTTCTTCACTAGGTCAGCTGCTCGATCTTCACAACTCACGGCCGTTAAACGTCCTGGTAGAAATCAGAGCAGCCTGCTCGCTTTCACCATCCCGCAAAATTGGAAGCCTGGCACCGGAGTCTCGATTGTAGCAACTCACATCGATAGCCCTAATCTCCGCGTCCGACCGATCTCGAAGAGGACCAAGGAGGGATATCTTCAGGTCGGGGTGGAAACTTACGGTGGAGGTATCTGGCATTCGTGGTTCGACCGGGATTTGAGTCTCGCGGGAAGAGTCGTCACTGCGGACAAGAACGGCTCATTCGCATCCAAACTCATCAAGATTGATCGACCTTTGCTTCGAATCCCAACCTTGGCCATTCATCGTACGTGATCCACTAAATGTACTGGTTCTACGGTATGGCTCACACGATATCAAGTCGACAGGGGCGTTAACGATAACTTGAAGTTCAACCAAGAGACGCAGTTCGTTCCGATTCTCGGTCTGATCGCGGACAAGCTCAATGATGACAAGGCGTACAAACAAGCAGATCTCGCATCGAACATTCAGGAAAATCATCACCCAGCGCTTTTGTCTCTCCTGGCTCAGGAACTGGACCTATCTCCGGAGGAAATCCACGACTTCGAATTGTGAGGGGTTCAGTGTCTACACAGAAACTCGATCCTGACATTGCCTGTAGACACCTCTATGATACCCAACCTTCTTGTCTTATTGGCCTTGACAACGAGTTCATCTCAAGTCCACGCATGGATAACTTGGTTTCTTCGTAAGCTCGTTCAGTCCGAAAGTCCTGGTCTTCACTAACGCTATCAATACCCAAGTTTCTGCGCTCTCGAGGCCATGGCAGAGAGCAAAGAATCTGACGGAAACGTGAATTGTATCGCTCTCTTCAACCATGAAGAAATTGGGAGTGTCTCTACTACTGGCGCAGAGTCTTCCCTCGTCCCAACCCTCATCGACCGACTTTCTCCCACTCCCGCGGCTCATGGTCAATCGATTGCGAGGTCGTTCTTGATTTCCTCTGACATGGGTCACGCGATTCACCCCAATTACACGGATAAGTACGAGTCTAATCACAAGCCGCGGATGAACCAGGGTATCATCATCAAGACCAACGCCAAGCAGCGCTATGCCAGCGACGCAATTGGTACTTTCCTAGTGAAGAAGCTCGTTGAGAGCAGGGGTGGGAAGGTTCAAGAATTCGAAGTCCGGAACGACATGTCAGTATACGTTTCCTCCCTTTGCCCCCGTTTTCGGACTGACGCGGTGACACAGGGCTTGTGGTTCCACCGTAGGCCCGATGTTGAGCAAACTTGGTTTACGAACGGTCGACGTCGGAAACGCAATGTTGTCAATGCACTCCATCAGGGAGACCGCTGGATCGCATGATGTCCAACATGCCATCGACCTCTTCTCCGCCTTTTTCGAAGGATTTTCAAAGGTCGATCAGTCATTGAGTCTCCATTAGCATCCGTCTATCATTACACCGTTGTACGTGACCTCGAGAGGCCCTCATAGAGCTATTGCTTCCGCTTTTTTGTGGGTTTTTCGGCATCCCCACCCTCTGGTTCGGTTGATCGGGTCTTTGCTCCCGTCGAGAGAAGATTCCTCTTCTTGGCTGTCCGCGAGTAATGGGCAAGGACCCACTCTCGTTCTACCTCCTTCTGCTCTATCGTGCCCTGACGGATCTCGTATGCTGTGTTGGACAGTTAGAAGCTTGGAGGCTCGAATGTATTATGGCAACCTACGTTTCATATCGAATCGTGGTCCGACCTCGGCTAGTTGAACCTGCTTTGGTGGTACTTTTACGAAGACGTGGTGTCTAGCCTTAATGAGCGTCACATCTGCGAACACCCACAGAACACATACCGAAACGAGATAAAGTCATCTCTATTTGAGAAAGTCATCACCCGCTTGCTGTCCTCTTTTGGTACCGGGAAAAGGTATTTCAACACATCTCGTAACCGTACTCCGAGGCGAGAGGAAAAGTCGTCGAATATCAGATGGGGGTATTGTTCGGAAACGGTCGAGTTTTGGTAGGATTCTATGTCATGTCGGAGTTGAACGTTGTGGAGGGAGAAGTAGACGGTTGGACCATGGGGGAAATGAGAAACGATCATCGCATCTGCAAGTGCCGACGACGTTACTTTTGCTGGTCGAGCTACTAAAATGGAATGTAACCACCTGGTTTGCCTCGATGCTCATGCAGGACTATCAGATCCGTGATGCCATTCGCTCTGCAGGCATCCGCGAGCTCTTTCACGACGTAGCTCCCGCGGTTTATCCGATATGAATTCGGGAACACCAAGCGCATTTCCTACGATGATCAAACGTCAACCAACCGGAGATCGCCTGTAAAGAACACCAAACTTTTGAGAACTGCAGCAGCTTTGAGCTTGGGTCTCTTGATGTCGTGATCAAGATTTTGGGGTCCGTAATACCAGCGTTGAAGTATTCATTATCGACGTGTGTGGACGGTTCTGTGCATTTCTCCAGTTGAATGAAACCATTTCAAGTAGATGAAAACATACCTGCTTGGGCTTCATCGAATGCCAATTCCTTGCTTAGTTGCTGTGCATCCTTCCGAAGCTCTGTGGGCAAGGGTTTTCCACTGGCTAACGCATCCTTAAGCTGCCTCTTCCGCTCATACGTTAAGCGTTCCTGGGCCTCCAGAGACTTAGCGTAGACATATTGCCGCCTTTCGCGAGCTTGCCTACGAATCTACAACAGAATAACTCAATGCTCACGCATCTCGAGGTACTCGGCCGACCATACCATAATTTTTGCGGAAAGCGGAGGTGAAGGAGATCGTTGTTTGTGCTTGTTTGCCAATAAATCTCCAAACCCTCGATCGACTTGTGAAGTCACCTACGTAAGCTCAGGCTCACATTCGCGTTGCAGCATCTACGGACAGTAGCGAACGTGGGGTACTGTACTGGATGTCCACTCCCTTCAGTCGCCTGCGCGAAATTCTGAAGGCGTCCAAGCAATATGTGCGCGATAGGCCGCCTTTGAAATGGACATTTCGTGCGTTATATTGGTCCCCACTCTGCATCGCATTTGCGCACTATGGGTACACCATAAAGTACGTCTGCGGTAGGAGCATGCAGGTCCGTGGCAAGAGTTAATTTCCGTTCCTCGTTTGGCTTACGTTCCTTCGTGCTCGGAATAACCAGCCCACCTTTAACCCCGACTCCTCTGCTGGGAGAGATTTAGTCCTCTTTGATCGCGTCTCAACGAAGATACGTCACGAATACCGCAGAGATGATGTAGTGGCTATACGGTACGTCCGAATGACCTGCTATGCCCACTGCACACTCCGCACTCACACTCTTGCCCCTTTGGTCAGTTCGCCGATCAACCCCAGGCTTGAGCTGGTAAAGCGTATCATCGCATTGCCCGGAGATACCGTGGGTGCTTTGTAATGCGCACCATGCGGTCGCGTTTGAATGCTCATCGATAAACGCAGGTGAAGACGCTCCCTCCTTACCCCATCGAGGAAGTTGTGGTCCCACCTGGCCACGTCTGGGTCGAAGGTGACGAGCCTTTCCGGTCGGAGGATAGCAATTGGTTCGGTCCAGTAAGTCACGGCACTTCACAAGCCGCACACATTGAGAAATCTGATTCATGTATTGTCTAGGTCTCCCAGGGTCTCATCGATTCCAAGTTAACCTACATCCTCCTGCCTTGGGACCGGTTTGGACCCCTCAACGGCGTGTTCGAAAGGACACCCCAACGTGGCAGAAACTGGTCTGAGCAATCGGCGGAGACTCTGCGAAAGAAGAAGCGAGAAGCCCGTGTAACTCGAAACACGGAGAGATGAACCCATCCGGTGTCCAATCGTTATGGTCCCCAAAAGATTGCCTACTCGCCTGCCGTTCGTGGATTAGCCGGAGACCATCTACTGGCATTGGGTATTCGGTTTCGGGAGCTCGATCCGACCCATAGCGCCTCTGGGGTTGGTGCGCGCAAGTGTTTGGCTCAGGCTTTCTTCTCAATGCACCAGCTGTGCCCCTCTCAGTTGGCGCTTGTTTCGGAACGAGAAAACGTACTCGATTTCTGGTCGAGATACAAATTAAGTACGAAGAAGGGACCCCATCCTGCGAAGGTCTCGAAGTAGTTGACTGAAGCGTAAATTAGGGGTTGTTAAAGGCGTAAAGTTAACGTTTGGCATAGGGATATTATTAGTTAGGGATTGCATATATGTGCAAGAGCTAGAAAATACCGAACATGAAGCAGCGGACAACCGAGGGACAGATTGGCAAAGAGTCGATTAAAGGGGCCGTAAGAAGCACTAAGGGAAACGGGCGTGAGCCACGATTCCGACGATGGCCTTGTGGCAGAATGAGGTGGAATACTCGCAGGTTGTCACCATTGACTCGGGCGGCCGGATCCAAGGTTGCCTTGAGTGAAGTTAACAGTATCGTGGATTCGTGTGTTGTCTCGGAACAGATGATCCGGATCAGGAAAGATTGTTATCGACCTCGGGTAGGACCAGTGCACGAGCGCAGGCACAAGTGTCAAGATGGAGGGCGAAGCGAAATACGCTCGATATATAGTATACCGGGCGCTCTCACGAATCAAGACAAATACACTGGTCAAGAGCACAGGTGGAGGACGAGAACCAGAATCCCGCGGACACAACCAGAAGGGACAAACCAAAAAAGGAAGAAAAAAGTACAAAGAAGGACGTGGAAGAAGGGATTAAAACGTGTGATGGAGTCGTAGAAAAGCGGGAAAAGCGACTGCGTATGAGAAGCGTGGAAAAGCATCTGTTGTGTGTTGTATGGAAGTGTAAGGCGAGTCTTAAAAAGGGTTTCGGGGAAACGAAGTTGCAACAGAATCAGCGTGACAAACAGTATGAAGAAATGTCGTCCATTTGATAAAAAGGAGAAGTCGAGCTGAGGAGAATGCTGGCCTTGAAATACTGAGAGGGGGAGGCGGGGATGGACGAAGAATATGGTACAAGTCCGCGAATCGCCGCCCGTTGCACGTAGGCGGGTGACGAGGGGAATGCGAACGCGATCTATGGGCCAAGCCACAAAGGACCTCCTGGAGGACAACCAAACGGAGGAGGAATATCTCCTGAGGAGACGGTCGCGGTCTTCGGGTTCGGATCGAAGTGGATAAATATGGTCGGGGCAAGCGGGAAGGAGGGGTCCAAATGACTTGTGCATGGAGGAGATGAGACGCGTTGGGTTTTCAGGATATGTACAGAGTGCCGTGGTAAACCGGCGGGGATGAGAAAAAAATGGACCAACTGGAGTGACGGAAATAGGGTCGGCAAAATAGTTGTATGAACGTGAGGATGGTGTACGTTCGTGTCGCACCAATATACGCGAATCGTCGGATCGGATAAAAGGGATCGATGAGACGAGAAAAACCGAGGTATTGAGACGGCGAAGAGAGAAACATAAGCGAGGAGAGTTCTATGGGACCGAGGTGCTCCGGTGGCAGGGCGAAATGATACAAAGCAGGCCGACCATGGCAGTCGCCCGGCTAATAAGGGAGCGACAATCTGCTCTGGCGACTGGGACGCCTAGCGTACCACTGGGCTGTCAGAGCAGACGCGGGGAAAAGTGAAAGGTGGGAGGTGGAGAGCATTGTAAATCAGGGATCGAGGAATCGTGAAAGGTGAGTGGAGTCTATCTCTCCCGGCACGATCATGCTATACCGTACGCCTCGCCCATGTAGGGGTACTGGTACCGCCCGTAAGGTTCGGGTTGGTAGCTATAAAACCGATGGTTCTCGATTTGTGCGAACGGACCATAACCATAAGCCGGTGGTAAAATGGATTCAGGCAAAATCCCATGGGACTGGGAGCGAGAGTTACCAAGGTAAGGGTCCCTGTACTCGTAGGCCGAAGGGATGACGCCCGTGAGAGGATCATATCCGTATCCATGAGTGTTTTCGTATTTCTCCTCGCGAGAAGAGCACCACATAGGATCAATGATATGTTGACGCTTCGGCGGTGGCTGCGGAGCAAGGTAAGACCGAACTGGGCGGCTGTGAGACCACATGATTGGCTCATCGTGCTCAGGGCTCCACTTTGCAGGAGGAGGTAGTGTTCGTCCAGGGGCAATGGGTTTAAAAGGTACGCGAGTCAGTTCTGCGTCGCTCGCGTTGCTGACTCGTCGCTTGGGGAGGTATTCCTCTCGCAGTGGACCGTCCTCATCCAGGTCAATATCCAAGATTTCATTGTTGCTCTGCTCCGTAGCAGCCTCCTTAGCGGCATGTTGCCTTCTACGTTCATCAAGATCAATGAACACTGGCCCTGGAGGTAAAACGACAGAAGAAGTTTCGTCACGGTGGGGGGCTTCAATGGGCGTGTTGAGAAGTTCGTCGAGCGCCTTCTTGATTATGAAATGAGGATTCGCCGATGGCCGACCGATGGGCTGCTGAGCCGCCGAGGAAAGTGAAGAGTGGTAGCCGGTCAAGCGAGAGAGCCACGTAACCCATTGCTGCGGAGAAATCGAGAGATCGTGGCGGAAGATGGCCAGAGCGGACGATTCAAGGCGATTCAAGCATTGGACGGGAACATTAGAGATCGATTGCCTGATGATAAGATTAGAAGGACTGCCTTGACGTAAATGGGTTAGGGGCACTCACCAGGTCTTATTCGAGAACGTGTGATCATCAAGCCACTTGTTCGCAAGCATACAGCCGAGAAGGAAGACCTTGAAAGGCGCATGGGTTTCAACTGAACGCTCGTCTTCGCCGAACAATTCCAGGCGGAACTGGTACTCCTTGGGCAGTTCTGGACCGAATGGGACAGAGCCAATGTAGACAGGCAACCGCTTGATGTACCACAAGGACAGAAAGATGGCCGATGGTTGCAAAAGCGTCGATAAGAGCAAGGAGCGAATAGATGCGGCAAGTTGTCCTGGGGGTGCCCTTGGGAATCGTTGCGGGAACGACCTGGGCGATCTTGTCAATTTTCAGATACACGTGATTTAAGGGAAAAACTTACGAGTGCCTTACAAAATGGGAAGGTAATTCTGCACCAGTGGAGCAAACTTGCCAGACGTAGCAAGCAAGCCACTCGGATAGAGGATCCACAAGCTTCTTGTACTCCGTAGTTGCAGTGGGTGGTGACGCAGCAACTGTGGGAGCTTGTTTCCGCGGAGAGTTCTTGGGAACGACCTGATTCACTTGACCGTACTGCAACTGCTGATTCCCATGATATGCGTTGTAAGCTTGTCTACCCAGATCGGGGTATGTTGGATCGAATGTGGACTCGGTGTGACCGTTGGTAATAGCACGATCGATAAAGTCCCCGAATGGGGTGGGAGTGACCGGCCCGATAGGGCTGGAGCCTGAATCATACTGGTTGGTGTCTGGGGATGGGTCTTCCAGGAGGGGGCTAAACGCTCCAAAGCTCCTAACGAAGATCTTGTCGTAATCCTCAAATGGGCTGACGTTCATCGCGTCTCCGGTTTCATCTCGAGTACGAGGATGTATGGACCTGTGTGTCTATCGGAGATGAGTCAGTTTTGAAAGTGAGCAATGAGGACGACGAGGCAGAAGGGTCGTTACCATATTTCCAGAGCTGTGGCGACGGGAGTGTACGTATGGGCGGGTGCGACGAGCAAGAGAAGTAGCGGGCGGAAGACACGCTTGCGCGCGAGCTCCTTTAATGACGCCCGCGTTGGCCGCGGTGGTCAACCCTTGAGGAAAACCCAGCTGAGAGGTTGAGAGCTCTTCTTCCCAAATGCGGTGTGGACGATGAGGGGCTGAGCGCTGGGTATCGAGAGAGTCAAACGAATAAGAGGTGGGGAGGGAGGTATATCTGGTCGGGTCCGAATGACGTTTGAGTTTGTCAGCTGGGTGGGCTGATGGGCGGGTGTAAGAGGGGACGGGGACTGGCATTTGGCAAAGGAGGGACTTGGACTGATGGTCTCTCAGGCTCCTAAGGCTGGTTTACCAGAGGCTTGAGGGACTGGAAGTGATCGATGGGGGGCACTCGGAAGTGGCCACAGAGACAAGAGAGAGAAGTGACGGAAAAGGTGGTAGAGGGTCGTGAAAAGGTTCGTAAAAAGGATGGAAGAGGGGAAAACTAGACTGGAATCTGGAGGCTAACGCACAGCGAAGGCGTGCCCCTTTGACGATTTTTTGGCTGGGCCAGCGCAGTGGCAGTCGCAGACAGGGTGTCCTAGGGAAGCGAGTGATCCCGGGAAGTTGGTTGAAACAGTCTGCTCCTTTCCTGAAACGCGCAGAGAGTTGAGGAAACGAGAAATTGGGCGACGACGACGGGGGAGACGACGGCAGACCCAGGAGACGTTCTTTGGGAGGAGCGAACAACTGATGAGTCTTTTTAAAAGGCCACTGCGGTGTGACCCGCCAAACCACGTGGCAGCCGGTCTCATTCCATTCCACCCCACTCCACGGGAAGACATTCATCTTAACTCCCTGCCAGATGCAGCCCGAAAATGTCACCGGTCAGTCCGCAAACCTCGGCCTGGACTCAATCACCATCGGTCAGCTTCGTAGCATGGTCAACTCTGCGCCAAAGCCGAAGGTACCTGTCTTGCATGCGCTCAAATCTAATCTCACGTCGCACTGCCAAGTAGCAGGCCACTTATGACTTCCGTTACGACGATGAAGATACAGTCCTGAACGAAATAGACGAATTTTACTCCTACGTCGAAATGCCTCAGGTGGCTGAGAATCTCAAGGCCTGGGAGGGTTCTTTCTCTGGCGGTACGTCAATCCTCTTCCTTCCACTTACAGAACGCGATCCAAATTCATACTAGAGTGGACCAGGAGCCCGCTCTCGCATCGTAAGGCACACGTCGAGGTTCTCATCGAAGGGTTAGAACACCGCGACCCCGAGATCAGATTCACCAATGCCCGCAGGCTTCTTTACGTCTTGCAAGGTCCGTATCGAACCCTACAGTGACATCACGCGCTAGAGCCCTTAGAACTCATGTAGGCACATTCGCCGAAACTTCATCTCCCGAGGATCAACTACACTGGATCTTTGAGAATTGTAAAGTGGTCCGAGGCGCAAATGGATTGCCAAATATCGTTGAGGCCATGAAGATTGCCAGTTCGAAGCACGACCTCCTCTGGTTAGTGATTTTGTCACTCGTGTTTGGCCTGAACGGGTTTTCTTACTCCCTCTACAGTAGCCTTTCAGAGCAAGACGCCGCTCATTTCCAAATTTCTGCTCAGGACCGCGCAGACATACTGGAGGAGGTCACCACGGAACTCTCTGTGTATCTTGGAATGTTATATCACGTCATCGAAGTGTTCAAAGGTCACGACGATTTTGCTGACGAATTGAGTAAGCATTCGTCGCAGCACTTCTCGTGGTATTTTCACACGTCCCCCGTACAGTGAGTTTGGATCCGCCGCTGCCCGTTTACCTCATCAGCATTGTTGCGGGACTTCGTGATAAGAGTGCGAAAGGGTACCCAGTAAAAAAGGTACGTCAACGAAACGTACAACATTACTTTTTCACTTATGCGGGAGGTGACAGCTTCTTCTTGTCCTGTGGAAAACGCTTCTCGCGTGTTGTGGCGGAATGAAAGACCTGTATAGAGTCAAGAGACTTGCGCGAGAAGTTGCTGGGCTCCCACAAATCCCAGAAGGAGGTTCACTCAATCACTCCCGCTTGTCCGCTTTTTTACACTGACGCCGATCTTCCTTCAAGGCATCAATATCAAATCCTCCCCTCTGGATATTGAAATTTTCCGCCAGGAAACATCTGTGAAATACCCAACCTTCACTTCGCCTCCCGATCCCTTTACAGTGAATGTCCCCACCTCTTCAGTTATCACATCCTCGAAACTTGCAGAAGCATTTTCTCCCATACCTGTGAGGCATCACTACGAGCACGATGCCGACGCGGACATGCAGAACAACCCGCATGCGTTCCATCCCGGTAGGCACCAACCAGGCGGGATGCAGTTCAGGCCCGGCGCCCCCCAATCAGCGACACCCGCACCCTCCCCTTCACCCAGTCCTAAACCAAACAAACAAAAGTACCAGACCGATCAGAATCGACCATTCCTATTCCCCTTTTCAAAGAGGACGACGTACGGTGGTTACCGTGATGCTCGAGACGGACGCCTAGTCCCCTTTGCCATTGACGAAGCCGATCAGCTTTATCACAAACATATGTACGTGAGCCTCTCATTGTGGCAAATGTGGCGAGCGCGGGAGGAATGCATGAGTGCGGAGAGTGGGTTGGCCTTCATGCCCGGTTCGGAAGTGATTGCGGATAGCAAGCCACAACAATTAGTATGTTTATCTCGCTCTTACCCTCTACAACATGGGTGATATCAACCTACCATTTAGGATGAAGAGTCTGGAGAGAGCTTTCTTCCGGATGTCATGCTCCTGGATGCGAAGATTGCTGAAGCTGAGGCTGCGATAAAGAAATCCGACTCAAACTCGGAAAGAAGGAAAGCGAAGGAGAGAAAGGAGGATTTAATGAGACTGAAAAGAGTCGAACAAATCTATGTACGAGACTCTCCGTTGAATCGAGTGTACGGAAGGATTGACTGCTTTACAGGCTGCCGTTCTCCCTTTCCTTCCAGGATGGGTTATGGTTCTCCTCAAGTTATTATTAGCCACTGTCTCTGCTACAACGAACCAACAACAGCCGAATAATCCGAATGGTTTCCCTCCCGGAATGCTGTCTCGTATGATCGATTTTTCTACTGGAGAAAAATGGGAGCTTACCATTTTATACCAGCGGCACAAGAGCAGCCACCCATGCCGCCCCCATCGATAGATGAGATCGACGTCATTAGGCACAGGGAAATCACCTCAAAAGCTGTATCCGCAATTATCCTGCTGACCTTGAAGTGGTTTAAAGTCTCTCGTGGGTGTGTCTATCTCGGCCAGCCCACGCGGTCTGATGACCTTTACCCCAGACGTCATGAAATTCCACCACCTCGGACAGCACCTCTTGGACACGAATTGTCTACTCCTCATCCTGAAGATGTTCGGTCTGCAGGAAGTTTCTGTTTCGGTGGCCTCAAAAGCCGACGCCCCAGACAACAAGTAAGATCAACGTCTCTCAAAAGGTACTACCGCTGATCGTACCCCCTGCTTCAGCTTCTTCCAGTTCTGTCAGTTACACTTTTCGCACAGTCCACCCGCCTTGCGCCCCGAAGATCATATGCTTAAACCCCCACGACAAGCTATTGTCAAAACAACCACACTACCAAATGGGCAGAAACATGAGGAGGAGATGGATCTCCTCACGGACTTCTCGTGGAGGAACTTCTTTGCCACCATCAATTTTGCGAAGATCATGCAAAAGTTGTCGAAACACAGGTCACACAGAATCAGGATGATGGTCCAGTACAAGAGCTCGGTAAGCATGTTTTCAATTTCCGAATTGTGGTGACCGTTTGGCACTAACGTTGCGCAAAACAGGCGGTTCTGAAACGAATACTCAAAGTTCAGCACCCCGTGCTCCAATTGCACGTGCTCAAACTTATCAAGAGTCAAGTGCCATTCTGTGGCAGGAAGTGGCGACAATGTGAGTAACGGGCTTCGTTGCTTCCCACCCTGTTTCCGGCGTCGATCGCAAGCATGTCCCGAACTGAACGGTTGTTTCGTGCTTTCTTTTCCACATCGGAACATCAGCCAACATGCAGGTCATCACCGCAATATACCTTAATTGCCGACCGGACTTAAGGGACGAATGGTTGAGTGGGAACGAGGTGGATGATCTTGCCGAAGCACAGGTACGTAACCGTTGGCTCATGGTACACGTCGTCACCGTGCTCATGATTCTACCAGGGACAAGAGCATGCCCTTAGACACCTGGTCAAATTCTGTGGGTTTCACCTCCGCTGTCGGACATTAATGACGCTGACACCTTTTACACAGACAACAACAAACGGTATGGTACGGTCGGCAACCAATCCCAGAAGGCACATCATCATCGCTCGATGAGCATTTCACAACACTTGGATGGTCTCCAGCCCGGCCCGGAGATTGCGGGTCTCATCCGGCCTGTTGGCACACCAAACGTAGTCGAAGCCGATGTCTTCCCACCACTCCGTGCCCAAGCCCCCGATCCAAACATCTTCCTACCCTATATTACCGAGGACATAGCCTTCGAGGAGGAATATGAGGAATACCTATCTGACCTCGGGTGGCACGACGAGCCTACGACCCCCCATTCCGACCACATTCAAAGCAGTGGACCACCACAGTCAGCATGGCATCGGCTGCAAGCGCCAGAATTTGCGGTGGACATCACTGATGGCATTAGCGACAGCGAGTCGATCGCCTCCATCGGCGAACTCGGGGATGATGCTCGTCTGGATTCCATGGATACAGGTCGGGAAGATGGAAGCGTTCCAGATGAGAACAGGAATAATTGGGAGCACATGAGTCCGAAAACCATGGCTGCGCTCGCAAAGAGCCCTGCGAGCACTCGGAGGAGCAGTTCCGGCGGTGGTCTCAGGCCTGTTTTACCTTTTGATTTGGATAGGGACGAAGGGAGCGCTGTCGAAGACGAGGAAGACGAGGAGCAGGAATTGGGGCCTGTTCCAAGGGACGCCCCTGGTCCGTTTGCGGGTGCGGGTGTCGACGAGGTGGAAGCTGCATATGGGTACGTATAAACTTCGCCAGCTGAGAAGTCATTCGCTCAATCTACCCCAGGCTTTGAGATCTTTCCGGCCAATACCAGTCGCTCTCATTTTATGTTGACGAGAACGTCATTACCGTCTCTCGTGATCTTGGTTTTTTTACTACTTGTAAAGGTAACGTACAACACAGGTTATGACTGCAGTAGGATAGGTGACGATCGCTCGAAACTCTGGGCTACCGCCTGACAATCAATATTCTGCTTTCGCCCTGGAGGTTGCCCAAGGCGTCCCAGCTTCGTAGAAGTTCATGGGATACTTCCTCTCCTCAGCGGTCTTCGCCTTGCTGTCTTCCATCCATCCGACCATGCTCCCGACCGCCACGGCAGTTTCGTAAGGAGTCAGCAATGGCTTGTCGAATGCATAACCCCAGTCAATGGACAACCGAGGACACGATGTTTGAACAAACACAGATACGTGCGGGTTAAATAAAGAGAGTTTGGCCGGAGATACCTCAGAAAGCAGTATCGGCATGTAAGGGATGGATGCTGAGGATGCTTTCAGTTGTTTTGTGATGGCCTACACGATATAAGAGCGGATTTCTTAAGAATCCCAGAGCCAGCCTCACCTGGAGTTGCTTGAAGCTTCCTTGGCGACCAAGGGTACCGAGAATCACTCCCCACAGCGGGGAATCAGACCTCGAAAGAGAACCTGAGTTCTCGTCTTGAGTGATCGTTTTTACGCTCTTCTTCGCTACGGTAACCGCATCGTTTCTGACCTCCTGCATCTCGGTGTGATTGTATCGTTCTCGTGTGAGTTTTTTAGAATACGGATCGTATCGGAATGCGGGGACGGCGGGGTTGGCGATCATTATAGACTCTAAGTGAAACCGACCATCGCCGAGGTATCTGTCGAGGGTGAAAGCGGAGTTAGGGGCGATTTTTACTCCAGCGGGGACGCGGGCTTACATCAATGCATCAACGTCACGTAATTGGGGTGCTGTGCAACCCAGTATTTCTCCCGGGGAGAGAGGCTTCGACCGTGGGATTGTGGCTTCGTACTTCCCTCTTGAGAATGTCGGACCTGCATTGGACCGCTCTCCGACTTCGCTATTTTCCAGCATACGAGCTGGCAACAAAACTTGCTCGACGAACTCGACCGAAAGATCTTCCTTTAATTGTTGGAGCGCAGCCACAAATTGGATGGTCGACACAAGAGCCAGTCTTGTAGGCTCTTTCGTCGAGACAGGATCCTCAGTAGTACTCGAACCCACGATGAGATGGCGCGGTTGTTCCAGTTGAGTTCCAGCGGCGATATATTTATTCGAGTATTCTGATCTGAGGAGGGAGTCGTAGAATTCCTGCCGGTCGTCGGGGAAATTCATGCGGATAGTTTGGTGGAGGTGTCGTGAGTCTATCGAGATCTCCACGAACACGTAGAGGGTTTTAATCGTGGTTTCTGTCATGGGGACTGAATGGAAGTGATTAGCAAGAATGGGAACAACATATCCGAGGTGATTACACACCCAAACAACTGTGCCCGTAATGCACCAGCATATCACAGCCGAGTGCGACCGCAGTGTAGTCGTCAATACAACATGCGCCATAGGTCACATCACCCATAATGACAGTCAGCGCGTCTGTAAACCTAGAGTCCGAAATAGTAGTTGACCTCCGTCGTCCGATCTCTCAGTTTCTCGGGCATACCTCTCGATTATATCAGCAATTGTGCAGGCAAACATCTGCAATCCCTCCGGCATTTGTAATGCAACCATAGTTGCTTTGTTTTTTCGAACGTGATGTATTGTTTTGTGGATCTCAAATGAGTAGTTTGGGGGTAGAGCCCTGACGGCGTTGTTCAGCTGAACGTCTTCCAGAATATCTTGGGGTACTTGATGCGCGATCATCGAAGATTTTAAAGTTTTAGAAGATGGCCCTGCCTTTGAACCGACGAAACGTTTGCGCGGTTTGGCTGCTGTCGAAGGCTTTGTCGCTGCTGTTGCAGGGGTGTCGGCCATGGCGAGTATGGATAAGATGTGAGTGGTCGTGGGAAACTCTAGGTTCGAGTCGATCATCTCCCTGGTTGAACGAAAGGTAAACAATTTATTGAACCACAGCCAGACTATGTACGAACACTAAGTGTGAGAGGGGTAGCCGCAGGGTTTAACCCCTATCTTTTTATTTTTGACAAAAAAAAAGCGGGACCGCAGCCATCATAGCTTCGCGTGTCTCCAATTCGCGACTTGGAGACACATGGCCCCGCCAGGGCAAGAACCCTGGCGAAGCCCGAAGCTACGACGACACGCGGTCCCGCTCGCCCATACAACTCCGCAGCCAATCATCCCCAAGCTGCCCAGCAACGAACTTACTCTGCCCCTCGAGGGGGAGGATCGACGGTTCTAACCCGGGCGCAGGAAGACGATCGCTGGTTACCCAGCGGATGTCGCCATAACTCCCCGTCGATCCGAGTGTTCGTGCTGTTCGTCGAAAAGACGCAAGTCACCAGATGGCCACGCTGACACCAGCCCACCTCGTGGCTCCCTAGCGGCCCGTGGGGGATCGCACTCGCCGTTTCAGGATGAGCTACCTTGAGGTCTTGAGGCCGCGGTGCTCTCCGGTAGGCGTCTTGGGCACCTAGGAGGGGTCACCTATACCCTGCGCGGCACGCCGTAATACATACCTCGACGGACCGAGCACAGGGCCGAGTGCGCCCTACCATCGGCCGAGGCGAGCACGAGAGAGAAACTGGTGCAAGGAATATAGCCACTGATGACCTGCGCCACGACTGAGGGAAAGGAGCAGCGAACCCTCAGGTTTATATACGTTTAGCTGACAGGGGTTCTGTTTCTCTGCGATGAGCTTATTTATTGCTTCACGTGATTACACGTGATGGGTTGGGAGGTTGAGCAGAGTCTTTGACGACCAGAACAGGGGAGCGGAAGTCATCCGGCGAATTGTACTGGTGTTTTCGTTGTTAGGGCACAAAGATCGGGGTGAGGGCTAAGAGGCGCCCGTAACAGACGCCCTAGGCCACTTGCAAGCGCCCTACTATGGTGGTGTGGGCGGGATAGGGGTCTCCAACCTGTGGAGAACACAGAGGAATCCTTAACCCCCGTCCGGAGGATTCTCTGTGTTTTTCACAGACCGGAAATGCCCGCACCACCATAGCACAGTTGCGGCGCAGCACACGACTCGAGAGAGACTGAACGAGGACCTGACTACTCCTGTCGGAGACAGGCTTTTATGTCTTCACAAGTATGATTACATCCACATAGAACTGGGGAGTGGCGGTCATGGATGACCACCCACTCGGATTTGTCGACTATTTTCGTCCGCTGCGGCGCCGTTGCGCCCTCACAGTCCAGTGGGATAGGGCCAGCAAGTAAGATAGAGGAACCAGACTGCCACGATAAGCGTGGATCCATCCTAAAGCCTTCGACGGCTCTCATAAAACGCGGAGAAGTGGCAACCGTGAGCAAGATTTTTGGTCCTTGATTGATGTACTGCTGAGCTGTGTTACTCACGACATTGACTCTCGATGTGGTAGAAAGAGCAGTCTGGTCCCGGCTTTATTTGACCAGATTGTCACTCCAAGGCATCATAATCGCCTCATTGAGCGAGACGGTATTGTTCCCCCCCTTCGACCGTTCAGAATTGGCTACCATGTTCGAAACCTAGGATAGCTGCGAGTGCGGATGTGCGGACTGTGAGGAAGATTTCGGACCCCAGTAAGGATGGGTGACGATCGACGTCTTCGGCTAGCTTGGGCGCGTAACGAGAGAATCGAGCCAATGACGGGTAACTTTGGCTTTTTCCCTCGGGCTGCTCAAATATATCATTCACAGGAACTGCACCACTGGCCGAAGATTGCGCCGAAAATTTGTGCGGTGCAAAATGTGTAAGAGTGAAATTGGTCGAGTTGCAGGCAGCCATCACCTGACGGGGGGGTCAACCTAATTCTATCGCCTGGTAAATGTCCAATGACCAAGTCATACCTGGAGTCATTGGGGAAAGCCGTAAGGTTACTTGACGTGCACAACAAAGAGGCTGAGGCTGGGCTGAGGGTGTGGGCAGTCGTGGGAAACGCTGCTCATTGCCGCGATCTGAGCCGAAAGTGAGACGAGATCCCCAACCACACGCATAACTCGCTTCTGCCTCCCCTACAGCCTGCGACACTCGCGACTAACCACTGCGACACTCGAACCTGAAGGCATAATTGCCTACTGCACTGTTTGCAGCCACGCAGAGCTACGGGAACGGCGGGTCAGACATGTCTGGAGTATGTGTGATGCGTGGATCGTGTGGGACGAAGGGGTGGTTCGGGGCTGCTCTGCCCTGTCCGTACGACGGACCTCCGGAGGACGTGCGTGTCTGGTTGCATATGTCACAATGTACTCGAGCTTATGGTCTAATAGCTAGAAGATGGCACTGCACGCGAGATGCTTGTGGACCTTTGCGGGTCACAGTATGCTGACACGCCAGTGTGTTGCACATCCACTCAAGTCCAGACGCTACGCGATAATATAAAGCGAGCAGAGCTTATGATTTCCTCCTGCCCGGCGTGCAAGAACAACTTCCGGGACTTTTTTTGCGCATTTACCTGCCACCCAGACCAAGGGACATTTGTTCAAGTGACATCGACCCAGAACACGAGCACCGGCCAAATAGGCGTCAAATCTGTTGATTTTCACGTTGGCTCCGACTTTGGACGTGCGTTCTTTGACAGCTGCAAAGATATCAAGTTTGGTGCTACCAACGGATACGCAATGGACCTGATCGGTGGAGGCGCGAAGAACTACACAGGTTTCTTCAAGTACCTTGGAGATGAGAAACCCGTCGGAAGCCCATTCCAAATCGACTTCCCTCTCACCCACTCTCCAGAGCTCGCGATATACGACCCCCAACCACGGAATTGCTTCGATCGCGACCTGTCAAGCAGGTGCACGTGCATCGACTGTCCAGATGTCTGCACAATCCTCCCTCCTCTTCCTCCTTCCGATGCTGCTTCCGCATGCAATATTGGGCCCATCTCATGCCTCACATTCTCCTTGACACTCGTGTATGGCCTCGTTGTTGCTGGCTTTCTTGGAACCCTCGTATTCCGAATGACGCGTTGGGGTAGGAAAGACCGCAAGTACGAGCGTGTAGCGCTCACGACCGATGCCGCTTCGGAACAGACTCCTCTGTCACCGAGATCACATACCCACGGACTTGTTGGCGCATCTTCATTACAACAATACGTCGATGGAGATTCCGTCAGGTCGCAATCGGACCCTCATCATCTCGGTCGTGGTGCTTCTTTGCTAGATCCGATTGACACGGTTCAACCAAGGCACCATCGACTGAACAACTTCCTCCGCAAGTCCTTCTTCCGCCTCGGTTTCTTCGCTTCAGAGAAACCATACCTCACGCTCGCACTCGTTTTCACCGCCGTCGGTCTGCTAAACATTGGGTGGAAGAATTTCGAAGTAGAGCAGGATCCGGTACGCCTTTGGGTCGCTCCAGATTCCGAAAGCAAAATCCAGAAGGAGTACTTCGACCAACACTTTGGACCTTTCTATCGACCTCAACAAATTTTCATCACCCCCGCTCCTTCACCAGAGAAGGAACCTGTCTTGTCTTGGAACCATCTCAAGTTCTGGGCGAGTGTTGAGAAGGATATTCGAGCCCTCGAGTCCGAGCCGAACGGCTATACCCTCGAAGACGTCTGTTTCAAACCCGCGGGATCCGATGGTGCTTGTGTGGTGCAGTCGGTCATGGCGTGGTTTGGAAACGACATTGATCAATACGACCCGGACACTTGGGCCGAGCGGTTCGTCGACTGCGCCAACGCCCCCGCGGAATGTTTACCCGACTTCCAGCAACCCCTTATGCCACAATACGTGTTAGGCAACGTTCCAAACGACCCAGAAAATCCGTCTCGATTCCTAGATGCTCAAGCGTTGGTCGTGAACTACGTCGTATCCGATTCCTTGGACACTGGAATTCAGGATAAGGCGATGGAGTGGGAACGCACACTCAAGAGGTACTTGTTGGATACGCAAGGACCAGCGCTGGAGGCCGGTCTCAAGTACACCTTCTCTACTGGAGTTTCACTCGAAGAAGAGTTGAACAGGAGTGCCAATATGGATGTTAGGATTGTCGTCCTGTCGTACTTGGCCATGTTCTTCTACGTCTCTTTGACTCTGGGAACTGGAGCTGCCGTCAGAGACGAGGACGGGTTCTTCATCGCGCTGAAGCGGTGGGCTGTGAATTTTCCCAAGCTTTTCACCGGCTCGGGTGTGTCTTCATCCGCCCATTCGACCGATTCGAGAAATACCCCATCGTTCCTTCCACGGCCGCCACGGGGACCGCTTATTCGCTCCAAGGTTGCCCTTGGGTTGTTTGGCATCTCGCTCGTGATTCTCTCTGTCTCCTCCTCCGTCGGCCTCTTCTCCGCAATCGGGGTCAAGGTCACGCTCATCATCGCGGAGGTGATACCTTTCCTTGTATTAGCCGTCGGAGTCGATAACGTCTTCATCCTCGTCCACGAACTCGATCGTCAAAATCAAATGCACGGCCCGAACGCGTTGGCATTCTCAGCAATATCGCCTACTTCCACTGTTCAACGCGCTCAGGTCGAATCCACGGGCGGGTCGGACACCGGATCTGTGCCAACGTATCTTCCGGCGGAGGAACGTGTTGCAAGGACTTTGGGGAAGATGGGACCCTCGATCCTGCTGAGCACTATCACCGAAACCATCGCTTTCTCTTTGGGAGCATTGGTTCCTATGCCTGCTGTTCGGAACTTTGCCCTGTACGCCGCTGGGAGCGTGTTGTTGAACGCGTTTCTTCAAGTGACGGTGTTCGTGAGCGCTTTAGCACTGGATTTGCGCCGAACCGAGGTATGCTTCACACGTTCATGTTGTTGGAAGTAGACCTGACCAGAGTCCTAGGATAACCGAGTGGACTGCTTCCCGTGTTTGAGGTTCCCTCCGAGGATCATGCTACACGATGTTCCTCAGTCGAGTGGACTGGGGCGGGTCGCCAAATTTATCCGGAGGCGATACGTCCCTTGGCTTTTGAAGCCATTCGTGAAGGGTTTTGTCCTAGTCGTGTTCATGGGGATATTCGTTCTTTCAGTGATTTCAATCCAACATATCCAGCTTGGCCTTGGTATGATTACCGCCGCGTCAACTCAAACTGCCACTTACCCCGTCGGTTTATAGACCAGAAACTTGCACTACCGTCGGAATCATACCTTGTCAGGTATTTCGAGGACATGGAGAAATATCTGGACATTGGACCACCAGTGTATTTCGTATCCCGAGACTCAGATGTGACGGTTCGCACAGGTCAGCAACACCTGTGCGGTCATTTCACGACTTGCGATGAGTTCTCGTTGGCGAACGTCTTGGAGTCTGAGCGACAGCAACGCAGGAACTCATCATTCATTGCCGAACCAACTGCCTCGTGGATCGACGATTTCCTCCATTGGCTAGATCCGTCAAAGGAATCCTGTTGCCGCGTTCGCAAGCGCAACCCAGCTGTATTCTGTCGTGCTACAGACCCGGAACGGCTTTGCCAACCGTGCTTTATGGATCGGGAACCCGCGTGGGACATCACCATGAACGGACTTCCTGAAGGAGAAGAATTTATGAAGTACCTGCAACAGTGGCTGGCCTCACCGACCACTGAAGACTGTCCGCTTGCTGGACGAGCTTCGTATGGGGACGCTTTGGCACTGAAAGAGGGTGGAGGTGGAGTCGAGGCGTCGCATTTCAGAACCTTCCACTCCCCGTTGCGCACTCAAGAGGATTTCATACGCTCGATGGAGGCAGCCCATCGAATCGCGGAGGATCTCACTGCGAAGACGGGAACCTCGGTATTCCCCTATTCCATTCACTACGTCTACTTTGACCAATACCTGCACATCATCGGGATCACCAAAGAACTCCTTGGTCTTGGCCTTGCCTCTGTGCTAATAGTTACAGCATTACTGTTGGGGTCTTGGAGGACGGGGTTGATTGTGACTGGAGTCGTTGGCCTGACGATCGTCTCCGTCATGGGGGTAATGGGAGTTTGGGGAATCAATCTGAACGCGGTCAGTCTGGTGAACTTGGTGATTTCTTTGGGAATTGCCGTGGAATTCTGCGCCCACGTTGCGAGGGCTTTCATGAATGTGGGATCTGGCCTGCCGATCGATCATCCCTCGGGGCAGAAGGAGAGGGACGAGAGGATGGGAATTGCCCTAGTTGACGTAGGACCTTCTGTGAGTTTCGACCGGACTTGTTCGGGGCTGCTTCGATCTCATCTGGTAACGGGTCTAGGTCCTTTCGGGGATCACGTTCACCAAATTGATTGGTATGAGTGTCCTTGCTCTGACGAGGTCGAAACTTTTGGAGGTGAGCTTCCGTAAAATCCCGCCTTGATCTATCGCTGATGACCCATAGATGTACTATTTCCGGATGTGGTTGACCTTGATTATCTCTGGGGCTCTCCACGGATTGGTCTTACTCCCCGTCGTACTGAGCCTAGCGGGAGGTGCAGGGTTCCCAACGCAGGAGATTGACGAGGAGTGGGTTTCGAACGTCATCAGAAATGATTACGAGTATGCGTGAGTCAACATGTAACGTGGTACCATCTTCTCGCGTGAGAGGCTGATGTGTACGCTCTTTGTAGACCGTTCATCGCGGACGAGGATACGGCCAGTGACTGAGGGGGGGGATCTGAGACCGATGTGGCTCTTTGTTCTATTCGTACATATAGTTGGTAGTGTATCCAAGTTATCTCTTTTCGTTCGAAGTGGGCCCACAAATTCAATTCCCGGCGAGACCCCGAAGACATTCCCCAAATCGTCTTAGATTTCGGGACTTATCGGACGAGTATTCCCACCCGTCGTGGGTTCTGCATAGAAACCACGATACCCTACACGTATTTTATCATTCTACCGAGACAAATATCCTCTATAAACATTGAACAAAACGCTCCCCAGGAAGTGTGCAGACGGGTCCGTCAATCCCAAGTTACATTTGATTCATCACCCGGGCTGGTACCCCAGACACCGGATGAGGTCACGACTCAATGGATTAATAAATTGTCGGAGTGTCCTTACAGCCCGATCGGAAACAGCGCATACCGCTGAGTCAGGCGACCCCAACATTTTTTCAGTCCGACCACCACCCACTTCCACCAAACCCCCCCCTTGCGCAAGAATGTCTCCAGTGGCCGTTGAGATCGCCCAAGACCTTCCTATGGCTCCCGGGAGCACCGAACACCGGAAGCAATCGAATGTCAGTTCCCCAGGACTCACGTTGGTCATCGGGTCCCCTTCCACCGCGCAAGATGGGACCTACCCAGACTTGATCAGTGAGTTAGAGAATGACTCTGCACATGCGAGTGGGGTCGAGAAGCAGATGGTAGATAGGATTTTGGATGGGGGTATGTTACTTACCCTCACAACTCGCTAGGAGGCGGAAGGCGCGGGCACTAATCAAAGTTTCTCGCACACAGCTACTTCTTTAACCGAGGAGAAATTTTCTTCCGTCTACATTACTCTCTCTGCGTCCGACTATGGGACAGTCGGATCTCAATTGAGCACTCTCGCTTCTCAAATCCTCAGTGGTTTGTCGCCTCTGGGAAAGCTTCACCTTCTCAATACACCTTCGGGGTCAACGCTCCCAGACGAACTCGCTCTGCTTGGGTTCACTATCATCACTACCACTCCTTCGTCTTCGGGGACCACTATCGTCGCTCAGAAGCCAGCCCGATCTTACTCCCTCAAATCAAGGAAGGCCGTGTCCGCTATCAACCGCACCGGTGCTGGAGCTATTTCCATGCCCCTTCCCCGGAGAGGGAAGGTCAATACCCATGATTCTGGGAAGAAGGCTACGAAGGAAGCCCTCTGGACGCTGGTTTCCCCGTCCACCCCTTCGATCGATGCGGAGGCTCTACTCACACCCGCTGACCGCGAAAGGCCAACGGTCTGCGATCCGGCGACCTCTTCCGCGGGTCCCCGAAAGAAGAAGGCGTGCAAGGGATGTACCTGCGGACTGGCAGAGATTGAGAAAGCTGAAGAGGCCGACCAGGCTGAGCTTTCCAAGAGGCTGAAGGTGGTGCTGCTTGACGCGGATGGGGTCGTCGAGGTAGATGCTGAGAATGGCATCGATGAAGAGAGGGAGAGGTTGAAGAAAGCTGCCGCGTTGGCTTCCAAGGCCACGAGCAGTTGTGGAAACTGTTACTTGGGTGATGCATTTAGGTGCTCGAGCTGCCCTTACAAAGGTGAGACTACCGCTAGTATCTCTCGAATGTACGCTGACCAGTCCAATCTAGGTCTTCCTGCGTTTAACCCAGGAGAGAAGGTCGAGATTGACTTGGGTGATGACGACTTCTGAGGCGTTGTTTTTCGCTCCTTCTGATCGTCGTTGTCGCCTTGTATCACTTTTCTTGGATTTCTAACCCTATAATATTATGATAACTGTGGAGATATAAATCGGTTACGTAGAAAGTAAAGAATGTCCTTTTAAAATTTACACCCAGTTTGAACGGGTCGTTGCGTCATTTTCCCCGATCACCAGCGCTCTCAGATCCGTCCCATCATGGCCATGAACCCTTTCGATAACTCTGAAAATCAGGCAGAGGTCACCCCGGTACCTTCGACCTCAGCCGCCGAGCTTTGCACGTTCTGTCCCTCACGTCCCCTCGCGCAACCGGTGAAATACACCTGTCCTCGGTGCTCGCTCAAAACCTGTTCTGCCGCCTGCTCCTCGCTTCACAAAACTCAGACGGGATGCACGGGGGAGCGGGACAAGGTCAAGTACGTGCCCATGAAAGAGTACGGGTACGGCGCGTTGATGGACGATTACGTGTACTTGGAGGACGTCGGGAGGAAAGCTAAAGAGTGGGGGAGGGATATCGCTAAAGGGAAGTATCAAGTGACGGAACGGGACCGGGTAGGAGGTGGAAGGAGGAAGAAATCCAAGAAGGAGGCTCTTCAGATCCAGCTTGAGGTTCGCGAAATCCCTCTCGTGCTGTTGCCGCCAGGTATGGAGAGGAAGAAGATGAACCAATCCTACTGGGATTCTAGGTTGCGCCCTTCACGGCTTCTCACCCCTCTTACTGTTGTACTGAGCGTCCTGTGTATGTGTATATAGGCAAAAGAAGATACATCTGACCATCGAATTCCTATTCGTAAACGGACACGGAACGACCGACTCGATTCGGCTCATGACCCACAAGAATGACATCGACCAACCCCTCCTCACAATCCTCCAGACCCACGTCGGTGACAAGCTCAAGCAAGCCGCGAAACAACAGGCGAAATCCAAAGCCAACTCCAGCAAGACAGAAGCCACTCTCGAATGGCTGAAAGAGCTCGTCTTCCCCAATCCCCCAGACCAACTCGAGTCCTTTGCCCCTCCCTTGTGTCTCATCCGGTCCACTAAATCCTCTTCACCCTCGTTACCGCGTACATCCATCAAACGCTTCAAGTCTCGATCATATCACTCGCTTGACCCGTTTCAAAAACTCTCGCAAAGTCTACGCCGGAGAGAGTTTGTCGAGTTTCCCCTGATCGAGGTTTGGGAGAAGGATGCGTTCACCGACAGCGGGTTCACAGAATCCGACCAACACAGTGGTTTGTACGAGAAGGCTGTCGAAGATACCGATGGGAGGCCCAGAAAGCGTAGAAAGGTGGAAATCATGGGAAAGAAAAGGGGCGAGGCGATCGTGAAGGGTCTTCTTGGTGGTTACGGAAGCAGCGAAGATGGAGAGGAGGACAACGACCAGGGTTCACCGGAAGGATTGGTCGTGCTGGGCCAGTACGAAGAGAGCGAAGGCGAAGGAATGGCTAGCCCAGATGCCATGGGCGAATCAGAAGGCTCTGATTTCGAGGGCGAAGTGGCAGATCCGGCTGTCCTGATCCAACAACTCAAGTCCGCAGGCTTCGAATTCGATTCGGTGGCGCTGGACGATGAAGAACTCGACTGGGGAGACGACGAGCCTTAGCCGCGAGTAGCATTAGCTTTAGTTCACATCTTGATAACTTGTTGTCGTAGAACGCTGGATATGGGTTCCTATGAATCCTGCCTTCGTAGATCCAGTAGACCTTTCATGAGAATTTGGATCTCCATCACCGCCTCTACAGACACGCTCAGCGGTGTCTCGGGGGTATTACGAACCGGCGATGCGGTCTTGACTTCGACTTCCCACAGAGTGTCCGCGTGAGCTGGAATGGGTTTCGATGTCTTCGGATCGACCTGCAAGCGCGAAATACGATCAACACCACAAATCTGTGCGGCGGTCTCAGATAGAGGACGAACCTGCTCTTGTTGGAACATCTGGATGACCAAGCTTCCCTTGCGGAATAAATAACCACGTTTATATATCTGAGACCTCCTTCTAAAGGGACGAGTGAGTTGAACTTGACATAAACTTCGAGGTCATCAACACCCACATATAACCTAGAGCAGACGCGAACGCCATTGCATCCCCATCAATTTCCAGCGTCGACCATGGCCGAACCGTCGCTTCTGGGTGCACCCGAGCACTTTCCGGTTTCAGATACGAGTATAAAACCCTATCGCGTCGACAGACGTTAACGAATCTCAAAACCAAACGGTGGGATGACAGGAAAGCGAGAGAGACCATTTCGAATCGGAGCTCGTCACTTCCTTCCTCGCTCTGAGCAACACGGGCTCGTTCCCCAACTCTCGTTGTTGCGGAGCGTCGATAGGCTCGAATACGAGTTCACGGTAGAGCATTTGTTGAGAGGATTCGGAGTGAAGGGTGATTCGGTTTACGATCGATTTGAGATCTTGTGCGAAGAACTCTCCGAAGAGGGCGACTTCGTAGCAATGTGAGGACATGACTTCAGATGTGTGGACGCAGGAGGGAAGAGATGAACGCGATCGAAAGATGATCGACTCGAGCTCGCGGGAGGGCAAACGAGCGTCGAGGTTAAGGATTAGGCTGTACGGTAGTGTATCGATATCCTGGTCTACAATTTCCTGACCTGTTCCGACCCGAATCCCAGCTGACCAAGTATTCCTCCAACAGGTCCTTGTGAATAATTGCGTCCCCGAGGACCAGCGACGGCCGAGATCATCCTAAGCCCTCTTGTCAGTTCTTGGTTGGAAACCTAGGTAGGGAAACCTACGGGTCTGGACCGCATACCAGGAACAATACCTTCCTACCCTCTCCTGCGATACCTTTAGGGTCGAAATTCCGCCACGATAGCCTATCCCAGATGGTTGGTTGTTTAATCTCGAGCACGTCCTCCACCGCTTTGCTATCGATCCTTCCGACGTTCAAATAATAGGGGGCATCGGTAGAAGAATCCTTCTCGTCGACGAATAGCTTGACACGAAGTCTCGAAGGATCATTTTGCGCAATTGATATTAGAGGGCCGAGGAGAGCTGAGGGAGGCAAATCCTCCGCAGACCGTGAAGCATGCAGAAGCGTGAAGCGCGTATTGGATAGTGCCGGATTACGACCTCCAGGAAGTTTCGGTTTTATAAGTTCCTCATGAAGGAGTTGATAGAAAGGCGTTATGCCTGTCCCTCCAGAGATCTTTGTGAGCAGCCTCGGGTCAGCACAAGCCGGTGTCATGTCCCGAGGACGTACCATGATGATCTCATCCCACTCGCTATAATGATCTTCATGCAGCCAAGTTTGGAGCGGTCCTCGAATCTCGATACATTCACCAGGTTTCTTCGAATGTAACCACCTCCCAACCTCGCCTTTAGGGTATTTCTTCACCCACAGTTTGATTTTCCCGTCCTTGTCTATCCCTTCAAGTGGGGTATACGGCCGTTCTACTTGGATGTCGTCATCTTTGATATAGATTGACCAAATTGGTTGGGTGGAAGAGGAACTCGGGATGAGGTGACGCGGGATGGATAGTGTTAGAAGGCGGGTGTCTTTTGAAGTCTCCTCACTTGCCATGACAGAGACTGGACTCCACTTAGATGGCACCAGGGTTGCCGGTGTGCCATCTCCGGAAGAGATTCCAGTCAAGATAGAGTAATATGGATTCTTGGATGGCGGGAAGAGGTAATATGTTCCTATGCCGGTCCATACGACAAGACCGGCGAGTAGATACTTCGAACGCATCGTCCGGAGCGCGGCATTTCTCGTGGCCGCCGTTATCTTGGACGAGCCGGTCGTCGTTGTAGAGAGAAAGCGGCGTGGAAGCATTAGCCCGGTGCGTAGAATGATCGAGGTCACTCCTTGACCATCACCCGCCATGTCCGTCCGCGGCCGCTCGACTTCCCCACACCCTCTCCGCGATGAAGACGTGGAAATGGATACGTCGTCCAACCATGAAAAAGGCGACCTCGGAAATTCGAACGAGGTCAACAAGCCAGACTCCAAAGTCGTGGTCGTTACCAACTTGACGAGGAACGTCGTTCAGGAACACCTTCAAACGATATTTGGATTTTATGGCGAGATTGTCAAGCTTGATTTGCCGTTGTTTGGAAAATGTGCGTCCTAGATTTCCCTTTTCTATGCTAATGTTGTTTTGGGACTCACGCAATTACTCCAGCCGGTCAAAACAGAGGCAAAGCAGCATTGGAATACTCCGATGCTGCCTCTGCTCAAAAAGCCTTCTTCCACATGAACGGTGGTCAACTTGATGGCGCAACGCTCAAGGTCGAGCTCTCTGACCTCCCAATCCGTCCTCAACACGTGTCCCGTTCACCCCCTCCTCGCATACGCAATGGGCGCGGCGGCGATGGTAGGGCCAGAAGAGATATGCGTTCGTACTCACGTTCGCGCTCACGTTCTCGGTCGCCTACGCGTTCTCGGTCTCGATCTCGTTCCCCACGGTATAGCCGGAGGCGCGATACTTACGAGCCTCCCAGGTTTGGAGGGTACGCTGGAAGGGGCGGAGGTAGGATTGGGGTTGGAAGGGGCGGAAGAGGAGGTGGGCGCGGTGGGTACCGTCACACTTCTAGGTCTCGCTCTCCACCACGTCGCAGGGGTGTTGTTCCTGCGCGCAGACGGTCTCCAAGCTACGAGCGTGGTGGTTACGGAAGGCGCAGATCGAGGTCGTCCTCATATTCTGTGCGTTCCAGCCGCTCACGGACGAGATCTTACTCTCGTTCTCGTTCCCGCTCCCCACGTTCTCGCTCGAGGACGCGCTCCGTGTCTTATTCCTCCTACTCGAGGTATAGTAGGAGCAGGAGCAGGAGTCGTTCCCGTGCTCGATCTACGAGTCGTGCCAGGAGGAGCCACAGCAAAGATGATATTCGAGACAGTCGTAGTAGGTCGAGGTCGCCGAGGAGTTAGTTGCTTTTATCTACCCATTTGCTTCGTTCGCCTCCCAAGAGACATTTTCCAGTCCTACCCGAGTACATTCGTAACTTTGAGATGTACAATAGTTGTATCTCTCAATCTGCATGTACAACGGGAGGATACCGGCAGTTATGGCTATTGAAAGCCCCTGAGGAGGAACGACGCCCCCGACTGCAACTGTTCCCACTTACTGAACCCATGGGACCCGCGCCGTCGGGAGCCAATGAGTGTCGCGTGCTATCTGGGCCCATACCTTAAGTTACTTTAGGCGCCTTCCCATTCGATAACTGTGGCGGAGAGCGCTTCAAGCAATCTCAACTTCTGCACCTACCCTCTCCCCTCCCGGTATAAATGGCGCAATATCCGTATGCTCCCTGTTGTTACGTTCAACTTGCAAGGTTTGACGTACACAAACGATTCGTTTCGCAGGACGCCCTCTTCTCGGCTGACGGCTGGTGGGTCGTCACTACCATCGTATGGTGCATTTCGGCCCAACAACGCCACTCCCTTCCATAATCCAAGACACGGGTCTTCACCTTCCAACAGCTCTTTCGCTGCCCCTGGCCCCACTTCGCACCCTTCCGCCGAATTTCCCGAACTTCTTCCTGAACTTTCCTCTGCGCCCTCCTACCGACCTCCCCAACCTACATATGGCCCCTCCGGGGGGCGACCTTCAAAGGACAATTGTGGACGATATTTCTGGGTCGTGGTTGTGTTGGTTCAAGTTGTGCTGATCATCTACCGTTCCAACACTCTGGAAAAGTACATCGATCTCAAATCCACAGCCAATCGTGCAGCTAAAGAAGGGTCGACCCTCTCAGAGGAGCGAGAGAAATCAGAACATGAACGGGCGAAAATGAAACTTGATAGGGAGGAGTGGGA
The DNA here is from genome assembly GCA_015956445.1 of Thelephora terrestris. Lineage (NCBI taxonomy): Eukaryota > Fungi > Basidiomycota > Agaricomycetes > Thelephorales > Thelephoraceae > Thelephora > Thelephora terrestris. The sequence goes on along the minus strand of WIUZ02000011.1, from coordinate 1,419,636 downwards.
GAAGGTACCGGATGATCGTGTTCCGCCGGACGCATATTGGAAGCCTATCTGGCCTGCTTACGACTGCCGCGCGTTTGGGAAGCGGGAATATTGGGGGGTGCTACTCGACATACCCGAAGGTTGGAGTGCCATGGACGCATGTATGAACACACCCGCTGAGATCGAGGGTGTCACCGTCAGGCGGCCGGATCGATGCGCGTTCGTCAGTGAATCTCCGGGCATCCATGGATATTGGATGGTAGACCGGAATCAGGAGGATTGCAAGCCGTGGCACAAGGATATTCGCGATACTGTGAGCCAAAGGCTCTCCTCCACGTACACCAAGGCGATGCTCACATATTACAGGGATGCACAAACCACGGATCCGGTCTCACTCGAATCGAGGCAAAGGTCGAAGGCATAATCAACAAGAAGGAGCAAGACTGGCGGGTGATGTGCGAAAGCACGCCGTTCACCTGGGATGGTGTCGAATACACGAGCCCTCTTCACTGCGAAGAACGAGTACGTGGATCACAAATCGGCCTTTTCGTACCGACGGCTGACCACTCCTGCCGCAGAGCTCTGGTACAAAGGTTGCAACTTGGGATGTACCTGCCGAAAGTTGTCGGTAATAAACCCACCCAATCTGTAAAATACGTGTACATCTTCTCAGTCAGGGCTCGAGCTGAATGTGCAGTTTGGATGGACCGGCATTGCTTTTTTACAACTACTGTACTAGACCTCCGCCCAGGGACTTCCCTGAGAGCGATCGCCAATTTGAAATGGGGGCACGCGTCTGTTCGTTCGCTCAATGGACGAGATCATCGAAAGTGTGGCGGCAAGGTTGGTTGCCTCTACCCCCATCTTGGTCCACTGAATGGCTTCGCAGTACGCACATTTATCGTATCCTTTCCCGAGGGTTCTGTTAACAGATGGATTGGCATACAGAACACACCCTTTCAATCTACAACCTGGTCAGCCGCCTCAATTGTATCCCGGTGCCCCTCCGCCCAGCGGTGGCATGCCCACAAGCCCCATCTTCTCCCATTCGGGCTCAATTCCCCGACCCCCCGGGCTCTACAAATCCCGTCCCGCTGATAGGTCTCATCCTGTTGGCGGCCCCCCCGCTGTCGACGAATCCCTCCGGTATCAAACGTCAGAACCGGAAACCATCGGTTTCTGGGGTTTTATTTGCACCCTGGTTGTGTTGTTCCTAGCATCCACTCTGGTGTTCAACTATGATCCTATGGAGTGGATTATAGACATCGATTCTGCGGAACGGCACGTCGCAGATGAGAATGCGACTCTTGCGATCGAGAAAGAGAAGATGGGACTCGAGAGGGAGATGATGGCACGAGAGAAGGAGCTGTGGGAGAAGGCGAGTGAAGCGCATGTTCCTCGTGGCGCATTCTGGGGCGTCGTTTGGCCATCTTGGGTTTGTCTTGCCTACGGAAAGCGGGAGTATTGGGGGTCACTCCATAACATACCTAAAGACTGGGACGCGATGGACGCATGCATGAACATGCCAGTTGAGATCAAAGGCGTCAAAATCAGGCGTCCAGATCGATGTGCGAAGGTCTCCGTATTCCCGGAGGTACAGCTCCAAGGTTTTTGGACGGTAGATTGGGATCAACCGGACTGTAAACCATGGTATCGTAATTTCGAAGACAAGGTAGATCCAAATTTTACTTTTTTTACCCAAATTTTCGTTTTTACATACCTTCGAATAGGGATGTGTTGGGTGGGGCTCCGGAAAGCGTCGAATCAAAGCACAGATCGTGGGCATCAATAACAAGGGAGGCCAAGATTGGCGGTGGTTGTGTAACAGCATGCCTTTGGTCTGGGACATGATCACGTATCCGAGTCCTGCTCGCTGTGAAGAAGAAGGAGTGAGTAGCTTTCACCTTTCGGATGTCTTATGGGCGGGGCTAATCTCTGTCCTGGATGGTAGTTCTGGGGGGAGAAGTTTGCGGTGTGGGAGGTACCCGACGAGACTTGCCAGTCCTGGACCCCACTTGTTCTAGTAAATATGCAGAGCATGTCAGCTCTTGACATTTCACCTGCACCTGCGCCCAACCTCGCTCCAATAGACGCTTAAAGATGGGTTTTTACTACTACATGTCGTGCTCACCGATAAGCGAGACATAATGCCTCGCTCATCATTGTTACTCTGCAGCATGAGGTAGCAAGTTCTGGGAGTGGTCCTGGTATCTCCTCATATATTCCATCGTATAAGCCGCAGTCACAGTAATCCGTAAAATATACATACAGCCTGTTCCTCTTTAGCAGTTTTATCGTATATTGAATCCCACCTACACAGATTTGACCCTCCACTCCGCGTCAACGGGCGCCCTCACTTCCCATTCACTGACCAAGTCCACCTCCGCCCCTGGAGGGATTGTCCCATACCAAATGAACTTTCCCTCTTTCTGCCCATTCTTCGTGTCTTCCACATCCCTCCCCCACTTGACTTTGAACCCATCTGCCCTCCCAAGATCGACCCCTTGCCCCTCCACGCTCTCCGCCAGTCCCTTTGGCCCCTTCAAGAACACCTTGATCCGAGGGTCGCTCTCCGAGGCGGTCGGGATGCTCGACCTCTCGATGATGTTGACCGGGTAGTCGCCCACGTGCCTGTTGTGAAGCTTCGTGGTGGAAACATAGGTCGTTGTCGTGTATTGTTCCACGAACGAAGACGGGGGAGATGTCACGGTGGATTCGGTGAGCCCGTGTAAGACGCGGATGGATGTATCCATTCCGAGTGTGCAGTTGAACGTGTCTCCGGTCGCGATCTCCGGTATTTCCGTTTTCGAGACGTACGAGTTGTCAAGGAATACGCTCATGGTGCCAGGGAGCAAATAATAATCGCTCGTGTTTTTGACGGCGCACTGTAGAAGACCCCGACAACGTTCAACTCCTGAAGGAACTGATGAGCGGGCGCCTACCTGGAGGTATGCGATTGGGGACTTCCGCGGGCTGGTTATATGGGAGATCATCGCTTCAAACGGAATAATCGCCACAAGAACCTTGTACGACAAGGGGTCGCTAGGAATTGTAGTGCGCTCGTCCACAGTATAACTGACGGCCATGGGACTCTTCGAAACTATTGCAGCTATATGTGCTAGAGGGGGGAGTGGAGGCGCAGACAGAGATTTACGAGCCATAAGCGTTCTGGCTCCGCTCGCTGGTGCCGCCGAGCGCGTCATAGGAGCGGGAGGGGGAGGAGCCTGTCGTAACCTTTCTTTGGGCTGGACAGTCAGAGTATCTGATGCAGGGACCCCTGCATCGAGCATGTCAGTCGCGGACGTGCTAAGAGTCAACTTTGCGTCTTTCCAATCCTCCCCCGTCTGCTGTTGCAAGTTGACGCGGTAGTGAAGGGATACGGACTTCGAAGGCTTCCCTCCTTCGGAGGTGGCGTGAAGATCGTAGAGGGGGGACCAAGATGCGTCAGCCACACCTGGAGACGTATGAGCGGGAAAGTATTGAGGATATCGTGGACTTCAAACTGACGATATGTCAATTTCAATTCTGCAGGCCCGTCATCGTCCGACACGATGGTGATGACGGCCTTCACGGATGCTGAACCAGCTCTCTCGGATTCAGCTTTGCTAATCTTCCGTTTGACCTCTGCAACCTTATCATCCAGCGTCCTCACAATTTCTGCACAAGCAAGAGTCTTCTCGAATAAGGTGTCAACAAAGGCGTTGGCGTCAACGGGGGTGAGGTTAGGGTGATCACCCATTTTGCAGGCAAACCCTTCCAAAACTTCGACCTCCGCCTTCCTAGCATCCAATTCTGCTTGCAGCTCTTGCACTTGGTATTTGAGGGCACGGAAGGGATCCGATTCTGAGATTTCAGAGAACTGTTCACGTAGGCAGTTGACCACGAGTAACCTGGCATCGCCAAGCCCAGAAACGCGAAAAGATTCGGTGTTTGTGACACTGCTGAGGCCGGTAACCTCGATCTCGTTGTTCCCCGCCTACCGTGCGCTGGCGGTCAGATTCTCGGAGATACCCAGATGTTGACCAAAGACACAAACCTTGAGGTCAAGATCAAGTTTCCGGACAATCTGAGCTCCAGAGGGACGATAAACGGTGACCGTATCGATGGAAAGGTTCTCTCCCTTGAAGGACCATTTCGTGGTCTCTTTTACCGCGACCATGGTAGTTAAGAACAGGTCCCTTGTCAGATGATTCTGAGCGGGCGAGGCTGCGCCTCTACTACCAGTAACCTATCGTGATCGATATCGCGCCCAGGAACCTGCGGGTCACGCATCAGTGACAACACGCCGATTTGAATTATGCCGCCAACTGGGCTCCGGATGTCCCCAGTTTGGCTGGAACGGACATCACCGGCCCGTGGCCCGTGGGGGATCGAAGCGCGACGCGATTTACGGCGCGTGTGTCCAATTCCACACTCCGAACGGCGTATACTGACCCACTGCTTGTTTTCCCACTCTGTCAAGGTCGACCACGTCGCCACGATGACAGCCCCTCAAACACCTCGACGGTCCAACAGACAGCAGAAACTCCCAGCTCGATACGGCGGGGGAATCCTCATCTCAACCTCTCAAACGTACAAGTGGCCAGCAAGCCCACTCCACACGCGTCCTGCACAACCCGCGGATTTCCAGCAAGACGAGACCGTCGAACCGGGCGAAACGCACTTCTACTCGTCCCTGATCAGATATGGTCCCCCTTCCAAACCGATCGTCCGGACCTATGGAAAGCAGAAGCCCGCTAAACCTGTCGCTTCTGGATCCAAGGCGAGCGAGACGTTCTCGTTGGGCGATACGGTGTTAGTGGCGTCCACCAATAAAACGCCCAGTGTGGCTGTTATCACCGCGCTGTGGAGGGTCGTTCGGGAGGATGACGAGGCTGGGGACGACGATGATCCCAGCGAGTCCATGCGAATTCGAGTCCATTGGTTTGCTCGACCGGCACAGCTCGGCAGCATCAGACAGAAGAGGGACGCTTTACCTGTGAGCTCGTTGTCTCTCCGATATTAACCATTACTAAACTTTAACCCTGTACGTGAAGAACGAAATCTATTACTCTCTCGCGAACACGGGCGTTCTTTCTCCACAGGAGATAGTCATGAAATGCCACGTCACAAGTCACGCCCCAGGCTTACGACCTCTAACCTCGCCTTGGCCAGCGACTTCAAAACGTGCAGCCGAAGGCGAAGGCGTCTCTGAGGTCGATCACTTTGTTTGCAGATCGGCGGTGGACATTAAACGCGGTCTCTTCTATGAATTTGTCTGGGAGGCTCACCGGGATCATGCGAAGGTTGCGCCGCCAGATGACTGGTCTAGATGGACGGTTGGTGTTAGCAACACTGTACCTGAGACTCCCAAACCGAAGACCCGAATTGCCAAAAGGCGCAAAGCGGATCCCGAGTCCGAGTCAGAAAGTGAATCTCCACCGCCGAGTCCTTCGAAAAGGCCGAAACCTACGCGCAAGGCACCTACGAGGGGAAGACCCCCCAAGAAGAAACCACGCACGAAGGCTATCCCTGAGGAAGGATTCGAGCCGGAGCCTTCCAGATCTTCCTCCATTTCAGGATCCTCCGCCCATCCAACCGATGCTTCCGACTCAGATTCCGATGCCGCCGTAGAACCAGAAGGCTCTGACTTTGACCTCAGCGATGGCATCCCGAAGACACCATCCAAACGAAAACGCGGCCAAACGTCAGCGATAACCACCCCACGCCATAAACGGGTTCGTAACCTGGCCATGCCCACTCCGCACTCGAAGGCCGCCTTGCGGGCCCGGCGAAAGAAGGCGTCGTTTGTGGTGAAGCCGCCCCCGCCAGAAATGAATGAGGAGCACTATAAGCAACTACAGAAGCTGCCGAAGGATCCGTGGCTAAGAGCGATGCACGTTCTGCACGTGGCTGCGAGACCGAACGAACTGCCCTGTCGGGAAGAAGAGTATGCTAGGGTATTGAGATCTGTCTTGGAGTTGGTCGAGGAAGGGAGCGGTGGCTGTATCTGCAAGTCCAAGAATTCACCTTCCTCTCTGGGTTTCGCTTTCTAATCAGCATCTAGATATTTCCGGTGTACCCGGCACGGGGAAAACCGCAACTGTCCACGCTGTAGTTCGTGAACTGAAGCGAATGGCCGAGAGTAACGTGCGCGTTTTTTTCATGTTCATTGTTAGTGACACTGACTAAGCGAACCACCATAGGAAGCAAATCCATTCACTTACGTCGAAATTAACGGGCTGAAGATACCTGAACCCCACGCCGCATATAACTTGCTTTGGGAAACCATTTCTGGGCACGACGTCGGAGCGGATGGCCACCTATCAATCAGTTGGAAAGAAGCACTCAAGAGGTTAACAAAGCATCTCAGCGGTGGCGCTTCCGCTGGACCCGGAGGTCACGCCTGGTAGGTTGAACTTCCTCCCATCTCTAGGACACCTCCCTCATAGAGCTGTCTCTTGCAGTGTGGTTTTGATGGATGAGCTCGACCAACTCATGACCACAAAGCAAGACGTCGTCTACAACTTTTTCAATTGGCCGACGCTGGTAAACTCCAAATTGATCGTGTTAGCGGTCGCGAACACGATGGATCTCCCTGAGCGAGTTATGACGGGGAGAGTCCGCAGTCGCCTCGGTTCGTTTCCTTCCAGAGCTTTGCTTTTGTGGCGATGGGAGTGAACTCTCTTCCCATAGGCATGATTCGAATCAACTTCCAACCGTATACCACGGCTCAGCTCGAGACAATTGTGCTCGCTCGGCTCAACAAATCGAGAGAGGGACTTCCGGCCAAGGCTGCAGAAGTTATCTTGAAAGATGGGGTGAAGTTCGCGTCCATGAAGGTATCCTCGATAAGTGGTGATGCGAGGAGGGTGCTGGATATCTGCAGGTACGTCCTGCATCTCTCGAAGAAATCTGCCGCTGACAGCTGACGTGCATTTCTTCGTGGGCAGGAGGACTGTGGAACTCGTTCAACCAAACAAGAAGACGGCGGGGATAAGGGAGGTCAAGGAAGTCATTTCGGCCATGCAAAATTCTCCCACTGCTGGATACCTTCAAGACCTCAGCCTTCACGAGAGGATAATGTTGGCCGCGGTCCTCAAATGCGTCAAGAAAGAGGGCGTGGAAGAGGTCAAGTGGGGTGACGTGAGGGAATTCTTTCTTGTTTAGTGGTGTTCACGCTCAATTGTTCCTCCTTGATATTATCAGGTTCAACACCAACACGTAATTTATACGAGCATCCTAACGGGAGACGACGACCCGACGCGGAAACCGACGTTCGCAGAGCTTGACGGAGTTTTGGACTCTTTGATCGCCTCGCGCGCTATGCTGATCGAGGATGGAGCGACGGCACAACGGAAGCCTGCTGGTGAGAGGAAGGTCGTGCTCAACCTTGAGCAAATTGAAGTCGAGAGGGTGCTCAGCGAGATTGGCGGGCAGATGTGGAAGAACGCGTTGGGTGTCTGACCTCTTGACAACATGGGTACAGCGGGAGGGTTCATTCGCGCCTTGGGGCGTGTAATCTTACGTCCGAGTTCCCTGTTCGCTTCCGCACGACTTCCATGAGATGGAGAGAAAGGTTTATATAAATTCGCAGACAAGCAGGCAGAACGGAGGCAATAATAACACAGATGGTCCGAATCAGCCCTAGACCGGTGAAAGTTGCGCGAGTTAATGAGAGAGAAAAAGAAAACAAGAAAAATGATCCTTGCTGGGTACTACGGAGGGAAAGGGGCAGTCACAGACTCCTACATATACATTCTCGATACTCCATGAACGACGTGAAGGGGAAGCGGAATCACACGCATGCGTGCGCACCCCCACTTCCTCACTCGTGAAAAAGAAAAGCGTTTGGGATTGTCGGAAATTTTTTCACCACATGATGCGGCGCTCGACGGTTCGGTAAGCGGGACGGACGGGTTGAGCGTATTGGATGGTTCGTTTCACCCTGGTGACTTGGGGATACCTAACGGACGCGTCAATTTTCGCGAGGTTCACCAGGGAGGTATAGGAGGGACTCACCAGTAGTTGACGACCTGAGTGTCGAGCTGAACTTCGATTATTTGACGGCCCTGAGGACAAAGGCGGCACGTTAGTCTCGAGAGAAAAAACATGCGCATAGCAGCAGGGCGTCACGCACGAGGTGGTCGATGTGAGAGCCAACTACGAGACCCTCTCGTCGGCCGAGACCGCTGTTAACAGCAACGATGTCGCCTGGCTGTAGATACGGAGATCGTTGGGAGTCAGGATTAACGCCGTTACGGCCGGGCCATGGATGAGAAAAAACGAACGAAGATGGAGTCATCGACGTTAGACATGACGAGGTGTAGGTGGTAAGGAAGATTGGGGGATGTGTGTCGCTTGAAGGGGGAGGGAGAAATGCAAGTGTGAGGAGAGAGCGGGAGGAATGAATCTCGGAATTTATAGGTGACGCCATGAGGCAAACACGCCGCCTTGCTGTTCCGGATAACGGTGCTGCAACAGTGCGGCTATTGTCCCCCTCATCCCTCCTTTCCTTCCGCCATTGTTGGCCATCCTTAGGCAAAACGTAAGATATCCCCAACTTATTCTACAGCTCGAGCCTCCCCCCCTTGTCCTCCCATCCCACCCACGCACGGACGCATCATCATATCCGTTCCGGATAAGCCAAGTTCTTCCCTCGCTTGTAATTCGGGTTTTCCCTCACCAATCATATACAAAGTTGATGCCGCCATCACGATGACGCACGAGGCCATTGATGTGTTCCAAACTCAAGCCCGACGTCGCTGTGGGGGCGCTTCAGTAAATCCTGGCCACAGAATATCGAGCGAACTTACCCGGGTAAACAACTCTTTGAACATCGCCCATATACCAATGGAGGGCAGAGACGTCCCATGGGCGTTGGTGGGACCATCGTCTTCGTCACCACGCTCTGGACTGGATCTTGGTTCATACTCCTTGCCGCTGAGCTTTGCTACAAGTTCCTCATGTATTTCCTGCGCGCTTTCCTTGTATAACCGCTCCAATTCGACGCTGCGGGTATACAGTGCACGTCTCGCAGTATAGGGCGCCATGGCATTATGTTTTCGTACCAGCGAATTTATCTCCGAGAGGGCGGTTTCGTGATAAGATCGTTCTTGTTCCTCCCACTCTGGGTCCCGCAGGTGCGTGATGTAATCCACGGTAATACGATCCAGCGGATGGGGTGGAGTCGCTGTCGTCACAACAAGGAGAACTCTTCGGGACCAAGCTTGCCTGAGGACCTGTCTAAATGATTTGATGGCGGACTCCATGTCTACTCGAAGTCGGTTCAGTGAACCAATAATCACATGCGGGGATGAACCTGATTTTACCGACTTGTAGCTCGACCCATGGAGGAACGGCACCATTACGTTGAACGACGCGGTTCATGAGGAACTCCTCACGCCCGATAAAAGGATTCCCTTCATCGTTGCTCGTAACAATGGGCTTGCCTCGGCCTTTGATATTGTCAAAAAGGCCTTGTACGCGAGCGCTCTTTATAAAATAACGCGAACATCAGCATGAATAAAATGAGAAACCGCGAGAAACCGAGACACAAGTACGAAATACCTGTATGCGCTCTTCGACCAACGTCCTCCAGCCCTTCATAGTGGCAGGGTTCGCATGCGCCCGCTTCTGTTGCCTGTCCCCCAGCCGGTGCTCCATTACGGATTCTTTCGCTCCTTCCAGCTTGAACGCAGTTTGGAATCGCTTCCTGTGGTCCTTTTCAAGCTTCCTCGCTTTCTCGTCGAGGGAGGGGGAAGGGCCAGACTTGGCGGGCTCGATGTTACCGAGTCGTATAGAGGCGGTCGCATGAGACGGTGCTGTGAAGCTGGTGTGCCAAGGCCGATGTCCCTCTACAGCAGGGAGAAGCGGTTGTTCCTTGAGTGGTTTGGACCGGTCGATCTCCGGATAGGCGAGGAGTCGCATAGAAGTAACAGGAGCTTCCTCTAGTGTCAACTCCGGGGGCGATGACAAAAAGTCGGAAGGTGTATCTCCCACCCGAATGGACGGAGCGGCTTTGGAGAGCTTCTCGTCCGCAGTGATAATCGCTCCTGACCGTAGAGGTTTGTACTTATCGACCAACATCCTCAAGACGGTATCTGCAATCGGTTCGTCTCCGTCCCAATTTCTGTCAGCCTGGCGGATGAGGAGAGCGTCCGTGGCTTGTTTCCTGCGCTCGATCTCCCGTTTCTCCACCTGTTCCTCGCGCCGTGCATCTTCGAATAGTTTGGCACTGGCGGAAGCATTGTGTTTATGCCTCCGAGGTAAGGTGGTGATATAAGGTACGTGGTGAAGAGGTAGGCAACGAGTTTGAGGTAAAACGGAAGTGATGATGCTCATCCAGGTGCTTGAAATATAGCGCTGGTCTGCTCAGGCTGTTCCTCTGACTTCGATCGTACACTGCTGCGAACTCTGCATACTCTACGGCGGCGGATTCTATTGGACTCCCGACCATTGCCTGTAAAAACTATGTAGAGGATGCATACACTCCATGTTCTGTGTGTCTTGAAGCCGGAGGGACCGCAAAGCGAATCCCATCCCAAATACGCGACCTGGCGGTTACTGCAACATTTTTAGCGGTGGCTAACGGGCCTTTGATTCTCCTTGCAACCCTCGACCGTCTCTGTCGTACCAGGCATTTAACAATATCAAGGGAGTGGAGAGATTTGGATGCGGGAGGCCTTTGTCCGCTTCCGTACATCACTACTTCTACCCCCTCTCAGGCTTCCTTCCCCCCGCTGAACCTTTCTCCGGCCCTTCATCTTGTCCAGCGACACCCTTTCCATCATCCGATCCCTTCGACCAGTTTTGCTTTCCGCCGTATCTCAGCTTGTCCTGTTCTTCAGATAGCCGATCAGGCTCGTAGCTCGTATCTGCGGCCTCTTTGGCCTTGTTGGCTTCTCTGTCGTACACGCGGTTGGACGGAGAACCAGGATGAGTCGTTCTCTGGCCGCTCGATGAGAGATGACGATGTTGGTCTTGTGGTGATTTTTTTGCCACAGTATTAGAGGCGCTCGAGGTGTGGAAGCCCCTCCTGGGCCCCCCTGTACCTGTACCATCATGTGCTCCACCTGGATTTCGCTTTGCATCTCCGGACTTCCACTCAAGTCCCAACGCCTGCTTGACTGCTCCGATAATACTCGGTGATCGCGCTTCCTCTCCACCACCTTTTCCCCCTTCTGGATTCTTCCTATCCCCGGCTGCTCCTCCTACTTGGTCCTGGAATCCCACTCCCTCTTCGTTCCCGGTTAAGCCTTCGCGAGAAGCGTGTTTATCGCCGCTTTCACGGTTACTTGCATCCAGCCGTGACTTCTCCGCTCGAGATGTGCCCGACTTGACATACTTCGCATTCTCGTCCTGAGGATGTTGTTGTTTGGGAGTTCCTCTGTCGAGCGCGGCATGGCCCTGAGATAAGTCTGAAAAGAGGGCTCGCTGGCGGTTCGGGAGATGGCGGCGGATTGCTCGAGTTGAGCGAATGAGCGACATAGTGCACTGTGGCGATGGAAGTAATTATGAAGGAGGAACTCATGGTGGCTACGATGACTTTGTAGTTCCGATCTCTGACGTCAGACCCGTCATTAGTGGGGGGGGGGATCAATCAAAAGGGGGTTTCCCACGATCGGCACTCCCACCAGACGAGGCAGCGATGCCAAGCGATGCCCCACGTCCGATACGATTGCCGACTGTGAGCTGGGTCTGGTTGCCCAATCGCCCAACCTCAAAAGTGGCAAGGGTCACCCAGAACGAGACAAACATACATCTGCAATCTCAGTGGCCCATGGAATATAACCACGGTCGCGTGCCTCTTCCGAACGTGATGGATCGTTTTGTATATCTCAAACGAGGACCCTAAAGGTAGGACCTAATGTTGAACGTCCACAAAAATATCTAGGGATACTCAATGCACGACGATCCAAGATGCGTGCTTGGGTTATAGAAGACAGCCGCGATTTTGAACCGGCGGAATGGTTGCGCGGTTCGGCTTTCTGTTGAAGACACTGCGGTTACTATCACGGAAGCGTTGGCGGTGAAGGAGGACGGGAAAGATGAGTGAGCGGTCGTGGGAAATTTTACACCGAAATCGATCGCTTTCCGGTTGAACGAAAGGTGAACAATTTATTCAACCACAACCAGACTATGTACAAACACTGAGAGTGAGAGGGGTAGCCGCAGATTTGAACCCCTATCTTTTTATTTTTGACAAAAAAAAAGCGGGACCGCAGCCATCATAGCTTCGCGTGTCTCCAATTCGCGACTTGGAGACACATGGCCCCGCCAGGGCAAGAACCCTGGCGGAGCCCGAAGCTACGACGACACGCGGTCCCGCTCGCCCATACAACTCCGCAGCCAATCATCCCCAAGCTGCCCAGCAACGAACTTACTCTGCCCCTCGAGGGGGAGGATCGACGGTTCTAACCCGGGCGCAGGAAAACGATCGCTGGTTGCCCAGCGGACATCGCCATAACTCCCCGTCGATCCGAGCGTTCGTGCTGTTCGTCGAAAAGACGCAAGTCACCAGATGGCCACGCTGACACCAGCCCACCTCGTGGCTCCCTAGCGGTCCGTGGGGGATCGCACTCGCCGTTTCAGGATGAGCTACCTTGAGGTCTTGAGGCCGTGGTGCTCTCCGGTAGGCGTCTTGGGCACCTAGGAGGGGTCACCTATACCCTGTGCGGCACGCCGTAATACATACCTCGACGGACCGAGCACAGGGCCGAGTGCGCCCTACCATCGGCCGAGGCGAGCACGAGAGAGAAACTGGTGCAAGGAATATAGCCACTGATGACCTGCGCCACGACTGAGGGAAAGGAGCAGCGAACCCCCAGGTTTATATACGTTTAGCTGACAGGGGTTCTGTTGCTCTGCGATGAGCTTATTTGTTGCTTCACGTGATTACACGTGATGGGTTGGGAGGTTTAGTAGAGTCTTCGACGACCAGAACAGGGGAGTAGAAGTCATCCGGCGAATTGTACGGGTTTTGTGGCTGTTAGAGCTTGAAGATCGGGGCGAGGACTAAGAGGCGCCCGTGACAGACACCCTAGGCTGAGCAGCGCTGAGCGCCAAGGGTGGAATAGGGATAGAGGATTTGTGGGGAATGCAGAAACGTCTCCACGGAGATATCTAAGCTCTCGTGCGCGTAGGAAGAATTTGAAGGTCTGATTTATGAGGTTGAAGGACGTTGTCCTCACATAATCATCTGGACCGGGACCGGTGAGCTGGCTTCGAAGTTACATCCGCTTCTGTGGTCACTCAAGTTAAGTGCTCACGGTAGCTATACTTATATTTACGCATATCCCTTGTAACGTGTAGTGTATAGACAAAATGAGCCTGGGAAGAAGCACCAGCACACATCCGCATTGGACACAATTAAAACACAATTAAAATCGTATCGGTACCCGGAGGTGCGAAAATGCGTATACTTGACGTAGTTGTCAACGTTGAACCGGGCGATAAATCGACTGGTGCAAAGGAGGACGGGCCTGACTACGACCCTTTTTTAGCACTCTTTAGGCACTATGGCGACTGAGCCGCTTCGGGAGTATCTTCGGTCCCAACGCCACGTTCTCTAGGGGTGTCATCATCCGCTTCCGTCGAACTCATAGGATCCCCATTAGAAGGGGTGTCGCTACCACCCACTGATTCCCCCTGACTCGTGAAATGGAGCGACGACCCGGAGACAACAGCGTCACTCGTCAACGCGCTGCGGTCGGCAACTCGTAGGGTGATGAGGAGCGGAGCGATGACCTATTTATCACCATCATTGAGCAAACGCATCCCAGGAATGTGGAGCGTCAGGAGAACGCACGAACCTGAGTCCCAGTGAGAATTTGGGAGAAGACGTCCTGAGCGGGACTGGTGGTATTGAACGTTATGATAAACAATACAAAACTGACAGCGTAAAGGGCAGACGACTCGACGAGCATGGTGATTATAGTGTTGTAGAGTCCGCCAGCGCCAGACGCAGTCCCCATGGCCTTCCGGATGTTCCTGCTATGCCAGGCGAGCCGTATGATAATCATGAGCGTGAGGAGGACGTTAAGTGCGAGGGAAACCGAATAGTATGAAGTGCTTATTTTGACGCTGACGGAGGTCTGGATGCCACTGGCTAGGTGCGAGGAATCGAAGACGGTGATGATCCCCAAAGCTGTGTCGGTGACTTCGGTTGAGCGTTTCTGTTGCCTCGGCGGAGACTCTGGAACGTACCAAACGTCGCGAGGTACACCAGGCTTGGGAGAGTGATGACCCAGTAATTCATGGCATAAATGATACAGCAACGATAGAGCTAGAGGGGCGGCACGCGTTAGATGCATGGGCAAAAGAGTTTGAATAGAACATACCAAAAGGCCGTCGGCTAGCCAATTGTTCAAGAGGAACATGGCACCGGAAACGACGTTGATCGCGCTGGAGCTGACGAGGTACTGGTATGTATAGGGTCCAGGCGGTAACGCGGCGTCGCCAGGGAATTCCCGGTTATCGACATAGGCAACGGATTGAAAGTCAAGGTTCAGCGCGGTGTTTATCGTAAAACACAAGAAAACGGCGACAGTGTGGACTACGAGTCCCCACCTGGTGCTCTCCCTCGGGCGATTGACAGGATCGAGCAGTGTGCCCATACATTGGAAAAACATGATGATGACAATACCTGGGACGATAGATCAAAAAATGTAGTGAGAGCGGACAGACGGGCACGTCCGTTGGCGTACCATACAATATCGCACCGATGAGAAATCCAGCGAAGTTGGACTTTTCGTCAACGTACAGCGGGGGTGGGATCTGTGGGGCGTAAGGATTATTGGACCAAGACGGTCCCCAGGAGCGAGACATGGCTTAGAAGTCCACAACTAGGGGCAAGACAGCTGGTGAGGTGCAGACGGAAGGAGAGATGAGAAGTAAAGTTGGTGAGAGGAAAGGTTTCGTGAAAGGTGAAGGGGACCATGGAGTTATAAACGGCTTTTAAGGCACCGACTTCAAAGAATGCATGAGCGCCTGGGGCCACTAGTCCCTAGGGCCCAGACTGAGTCTACAACGGGTTTCCGCAGGACTCCTCTGGAGGCAGCCGGGGACACATTACACTGGCACATGCAGGGGCTCCTGTGCAGTATTAAGGGTCCATCAAAGTTACGTTCCACGTGTTGCATGATTTCAACGCTCGCGGACCATCAGCAAATCGCGTCAAGTCTGAGATCTGAAACCCACAGCTGGTGATCAAGGTGTGCTTCCCGAAAAGCGCTTATGACCCCTTCTATCCTATTGTAGCTCACCGCCCATCTCCTGGTTGACGCTGGGGCCGAGCTGTGTACTGAGATGCGACGCGTTATAAAGCGCTCATCACGAAGACGGGCATCAGCAAATCATGGAAAGTCCAGCAATTGGATATATCGGTCTACGAAAGTGGTAGGGCGATATATAGCCTTATAACGCATTGCGTAGATGGGGTCAGTTGGCTCATCCGTCCTGATAATTGCGATCGGGGGTACACTAACGTTGATGATTTTATTCCGCCGGAAATCTAAACCTATCCGTTCTGAAAGCTGTTAAGCGTCCGCTTTGCGATTTACATGCTCAATCGTTACTGTAGGTGCCGTGTTCGAGGGCATTATGAGCCTTGATGGAATATTTTTCTATAGAGACCTCCGTTCGCACCGTTCACGCACGGATAAATTTTCCCTTCATGCCCGCCTTCTGCAGGATGGCGAACAAGCTGCCTTTGCTCACTTTAGCACCCCAGAACAAGCGCTGAACCCAAGCCGCGGGGGACCCTGGGAACCCATCGTGTGAGAGACCAACTCAGTGTTAGTCACAACTCGACTGCTTACCTTTCACAGGTCCAAGGGAACCGAAACCTATCACATCGAGAATCCACGACTCCGGGATGAGCGCCGCTGCTAAGACCACTAGCGCACTAGAAATACGGGGGTGCTGCTCGATAAGGTCACCTACAAGAGGGAAAGGTCAGACATAAACTGCGATGCAGACTGTCATCAATGGCGCACCCGCAATGACGACCAGGTTCTCGACGTGGGGCTTCAACAGATCAAAAGCCTCGCGGACCTTTTTTAGTCCGTCTTCGGACATGCCATACCCGTGAGCGAGGTCAAGGAACCCTTGTTCCACCTTGTCGAGGATAGTTGTCACCATCTCCAGCCGCTCCTCGTGACTAGGCGCCTGGTCCGGCGGAGGGAATGTCTTCTCGAGGTAGATAAGGGTGTCATTGAGAATCCCTTTCAGTTCATCAGAGATGTTTTCCAACGTGAGGCCTTTCTGAGTGAGCTCGGCCATGTGCCCGCGAATATCGGCGGAGGCGGCGAGAATTTTCTGGACCGTGCTTTCCAACTCCTCTATCTTCCCTGTCACGTTCAGCTCGTTCGCGATAGTACTGAGACCGTCTCCAGCCGCTTTGACAACTTCATTCGCGGCTTCGACGATCGAACCCCAGGAAGGTAGTTCTATGGCACGCTCTGTGAGCTCCTCGCGCTTGGAAAACGTGACTAGGGGGGGATACATATCAAGTATTACCGCATGTGTAGCTCTCGAGACGTACCTGAGGCATCAGTAATGTCATCATCGGAGAAGTGTAACGACGGGTGACTCCATAATCTGTGGACAGGCCGCCGTTGGCAAATATTGTCTAAGGCGACAAGATAGGCACTGACGGAGCTTTTTCCACATCCTCCTTGAAGTAAACAACGTCTTGAGCCGATTGAACATGAGGCGCAGCAGTACACTGCGGCACTAGCGTGCACAACAGGAACAGAGCTGCTGTCGCGGTCCTCAGTGTGATCCCAGCGACGTGCATTTTGGGCAGATGAGAATCAAGATGGTTGGGAGAGGCCAGAGTCGAGTACTTCGAAAGGAGGAGGAGATCGTAAGGCAAGTGCCGAGAGGGGTTGAACTTTCTCAACGTGAACCAGGCGCCCAGGCTTCGCTGGTGGTTGTAGAATCATGGCAATTACCGCCAACCATAGGGTTCGCAAGTTGGGGCTGAGTGTTCCCTCCATCTCAGGATGAACAAACGTGTCTAGGACTGGGAGTCCTGGGTGATCACCTTACTCTTGTCGACAAGCCAACTTCCAGAGCCGAAAAAGGGTGACTACGATATCCCACCCTGGACATGCAACCTACGACTTGATTGCACCAGCGATTCCATACACATTCGTTCCGGAGCTTGCTGTGCGCCCACTTCGAATGCATACATGCTTTATTGTTACAGTAGGTGCCACGATACACACCAATGGAAATCGGTTCACGGTACGTCTAGTGTAACTTGACTCCTCATGCTCTCGTTCACGGCGCCGTGATCGAAAGCATGAGGCTCAATGAATGATTGTTCTAAAAAAAACCCCCGCCCATGCCTGCCTTCTGCAGGATGGCGAACCAGCTGCCCTTTTTCACGGCAGCTCCCCAGAATTGACTTTGGGCCCAAGTCGCGGGAGATCCTGGAAACCGGCCGTGTGAGAGTACCGTTCAGAGGTGGTCATTGATCGGCTGCCTACCTTTAATGGGACCATATTGACCGAAACCCATCACGGTGAGGAGTAGACGAATAATCCACGATCCCGGGAACAGTTTCCCCACCATAGAGGATATCAGGGTACGGAAGATAAAAGGGTGCCGCTCTATGAAGTCACCTATGAGAGGAAAAGGTCAGATACAAACTGCGATGCAGACTTCCAGCAAGGGCGTACCAATGATCCCGACCAGTTTCTCGATGAGGCGCTTCAACGAAGCAAAAGCCCTGCGAACCCTTTCCAGCGCGTCTTCGGACATGCCATGCTTGCGCAAAAAATCAAGGATTGCTTGTATTATTCTGTCAAGGATAGTTCTTGTCCTCATCAGCCGTTCCTTGTGACTGAGTGCCTGGTCCGGTGAAGGGAATGTCTCCTCGACGTAGACCGAGATGTCCTTGAAGATCCCTTCTAGTTCATCGGAGATATTGTCCATCGTGAGGCCTTTCTGAGTGAGCTCAGCCATGTGCCCGCGTATCTCTGCGAAGACGGCGAGAATGTCGTTGATCGTGCTTTCCAACTCCTGTATCCTCCTTTTCACGTCGAACTCGCTTGTAATAGTACTGAAACTTTTTCCAGCCGTCTTAACAGCTTCGTTCACGTCGAACTCGCTCGCAAAAGTACTGAGGCCGTCTCCAGCTTCTTTTACAGCTTCATTGGCGGCTGCGAACATCGACCCCCAGGAAGGTAGTCCTATGACACGCTCCGTGGGCGCTTCGTGCTCGGAAAACGTGGCTGAATGGGGGGATACATATTCAGTACCCCTGCATGTATAGTTCATGAGACACACCTGAGGCATCATCAATGTCATTGTCGGCGATGTGTAGTGACGGGTCACTGCATAACCTGTGGACCATCGTTGTCAGACACTGCCTCAGGCGATACAGTAGGCACTGACGAAACTCCTTCCACGTAATCCCAGAAACAAACATCTTGAGCCGAATGTGCCTCATATGCAGAAGCATACTGCGGCACTAGCATGCACAACAGGAATAGAGCTACTGTCGTGGTCCCCAGGGTGATCCCAAAGGCGTGCATGTTGGGTAGATTCGATCAAGATGGTTGGGAGATACCAAAGTCCACGACTTCACGCGGTGGCCACAAGGCTGGCGGGGAAATGCCGAAAGGATTGGCGCTTCGCCGGTGGCCGTAGAATCCTGGGAATTGCCGCTAACCATAGAGTCCGCCTTGGAATCAAAACTGGTTTTACTCACTTCTACAGTTTCGTCCCCGATCGGATGGAGGGCCTCGTCAATGAGGGTACGCTAGCAACTCTTGACGGCCTGACAAGGTCCCTCGTTTCAATGTTGGTGGGGGGATGTTTCGACCTCGTCGCTCGCTGACCTCACCACCCAGGTACCGCGCTCGATCCCTCGCGATCAGTAGGAAGGGACCTCCACCAGAGTCCAGGTGGGTTGATCGTATCTCAGGCTCCTGGGTCTCTCATGCGACGAATGGCTCGGCAGCTACTCCAGGTGGCATCCCGACTCCGATTTGCTGCGAATGCATTCGCCTGTCAACCAACTACCTCCAGAGATCCTCCGCGAGGTGTTTGTTCATCTTCGGCCGGTAGTGATCAGAAAGGGATCCGAACAACCTCAATCGACACGGTCACCGCTCGCGGATTTACTCGCGGTCACGCATACCTGCCAACATTGGCGCAGAATTTCGATTGCTGCTCCACAGCTGTGGTCACACCTGATTGTCAGAGGTTCAACCAAGAATTCGGGCGACCTGACCCAATTGTTCATCCACCGGTCAGGCGAGTCCGACTTATCGCTGGACGCGGACCTCAAACACGGACTGGCTGCGGTCGTCCCGTATGTCAATCGATTGCGCGCCCTTCGTTGTGCAGGGTCCTCCATCCAGGATTTCTCCGAGTTATGCAACCGACCAGCTCCATTGCTCGAGATACTCCACATACTCCCCCACACTGACCTTGCCTCCAGGGGTGCTTTGCCGGCTCTCTTCAACGACGATTTTCGGTCCCTCCGGGAGTTGTACGTTAACGACTTCAACCCCTTCCCCAACAACCACTTCCAAGGACTTTCGTCCCTCCGTCTGCAGTTATCGCCTACCGGTATTAATGTCACATTTTGGAATCCATTCTTCGAAACGCTGCGGAACAGTCGCAGGCTCGAGGAGCTTTTCCTGAGCCTTGGTTTCTGCTCTAATCATTTTCCATCTGTCCAGGATATTCCCACCCTAGTCGCCTTGCGTGACCTACAGAGGCTACACATCCGTGGTTTCGCCTCCAACCTCGCAAGCCAATTCCTGAATTCGGTCGACCTACCTCCCAATCGGATCGCTATGCAATTTACGAACATCATCCCGCAATTTGATTGGATGCGTCCTCCCACCTTACCACTGGATTTATCTTTCCATGCGGCGACCTCCCTTGAGATCATATACTTCTATCCCTCCGGGCTGACTGTTCAAGGAACCAGTCACAACATGCAGATAAGGCTCTTCGAACATGCAGACTCGACATCGATGCACACAGAAATATTCCTCAGCTTCCTTCGGCGGGGAGGTCCAGGAGCTTTGGGTCCATTTTAGACGCAACAATGAGTACACACTCCCTCTCCTCTCCATGTTCCCCCAACTCGAAAAGCTAATTGTGAGGGCAAGCACGGCGACGGAACCCGTCCATCGCCTCCTCCAGGTACTAAAACTCACGATCTCCGCTGTTGACACTGACATCCCGTGTCCCCTCCTTTCGACGCTCGAGATATCGGGGAGGCCAAATTTGAAGGTTTTGGCAGGGATCCTCAAGGAGAGGTTAGAAGGGGGATGCAAGCTGCGGAGGCTTGGGCTAGGAAACATCCCCAGACGAGCGGAGGTCATCGAGAGGTCACGGGTGCGGGAGTACGTCCACGAGCTCTAAATCTTCGACGTGGATGCGGAGCCCCGTGGCATGGCACTTCCAGCCGTTTGCTCAACAGACCTTGGCGAATGGTGGCAACCCTGGGCATCACCGACCAGCCTCCTATAGCAGCATGACGGCGATCGGTGATGGAAATCGGGTTCTTCGCGACCGAAAATAATCTTAGATACGTGCCCGCGATGTACTTGCGACAACTCTACCTAGGCTACAATGACAAGAAACAAGAGGCAAATGGGCCCGTTACTGAGCGAAGTGCTCGGCAACTGCTCTAGGGGATACAGTGAACGCCTTGCACAGTGCCAGGCGCGAGCAGTCGGCATCGGCTAGGCGTGTACATTTGACGGACAAAGGAGCGAACGACGTATCACTCTTCCTCACGCGACGAAAACGCCGTCCGTCTCCGGAACTGCATCTCATGATTGAACATCAAGGCGGAATCGCCCGTTTCGACGGTAGTGAGGTTCTTCACCGTCCAGTCTCCATAAGAGACCACGGGACTGGCTGCCTTTCTGAGGGAAAGGACGATCCTCGAAACCATCAACGGGATTAGCCTAGGGTCAAGAATAAGGTTTAGCTTTTCTTCCGAAGGGATCGAGCGACCCTAACGTTAAATATAAGCTCACACGTTGGTTCTAAGATGGAGAAGGTGGGTATTAATTAGCCGGGGTCGGGCTCGTGGGCAATGAAGTAAGGAAGGGCCTCTCACATGACTGGGAAAAGAGCCCGAGGGTACTGAAGAAAACAGAACGCCGGTGAGAAATCTCTTGAAGAATTCAAGAGGTCGCGTGCAGAAGGATCGACTCACAGGGGCTCCGGAACTGACGGCCACGGTGACAAAGATCTGGATGGAGAGTACAGACAAGAAATACCCGGTAGAGTCCTGACATATCGTTCGCTGCAGGGTCGTGATGAGCCCGCGGTCCTTCCACGGGTGTGAGAAGCAGATGATGGCCATGAACGCGAGGACGTCTAGATGTTTGCCCCCTTCGTGAGTACGCGAGAGAGCCGCTCGAGCAGTAGAAAACCGAGAACGCGTACCGAACGCTAGGCTGAGAGCGGTATAGGCCATTTGGAACTTGCCCCCCAAAGCGCAGCTTCGGTACACCCCTTCGCAATCGGGAAGCTTGATCGCCTCCACTGTGGTAAACCATTCAGTAAAACACCCTCCCCCATTTTGCAGCGCAAAAAGGGGGTCACGAACTAGGAGGATCGAGTATCGACCGCCCGGTCGAGAAAATTCCGAACGCCAGTTGGGAGACCATCAACGACACCAAAGCGCCCGTCAACGGCTTGTTCTTGCTCGTTACCGCGTAGACCCTAAGAACCGGGGTCATGAACGTCCGATTAATAGATCCCAGGAGAAACACATCCGTTACTTTAGAGCCATGAACAGTTGACTAAATAGCGTTATGCAAACGAGGAAAACCTGGTCGACGATTACCGTTCTGGAACAGCTTCGTTCGAAGGGGTTCAGGTCAGCACGCTATTTTTTCCAAAATAGAATTGCCCCCGAACAGGCTCTCACTTCTACAGAAGGTGCAATCAGAAGGGGTGAAGACGAAAAGTGTGTGTGTGTATGTATGTTTTTTGGGGGGGGAGGGCGTACCGCTTGTGTGCCTAAACTATCTCTCGGCCTGATCCAATACAAAAGTATCAGACCCATAGTCGCATACCTATTCTGATATGGTGAACACGTGAGTGAAATGCACACACTTCGCCTCCCCCCCAACTAAGGGACTCACGAGGACGTAGATCGAGAATACTATAAGATCCGTCAGTGAGATAAACTTTGAGTCAAAGAACCACCCCGTCGCTCACACCACGTTTTCCGCCCCTTCCACGCAAATTGAACCTACAGCACCGTCCAGAAACCGGATCAAATGGAAACTGTGTGTGTGTGTGTGGCAAAACGCACCTCGTCCCCGATGGTCAACAAATAGTCGTAAAGGTACAAGGCGGAAAACGCCTTTGAGATCGCCTGGATATAGTACCTCCAAACGTCAAATCCATGAATTCAAGAGGGAGATCGGACGGTCACGCTCACGTTGAGGGCTAAGCTGCGAGAACCCCAGATTTCTGAATTCAGCCTTGCGTTGACCCACGACCGAGAGGAAAGCTTCAGTCTGCTCACTTTTCGTTACTGAGTGCTTGTAGGCTTTGCAAGCACATTTCGTCGACGGGCGCTGAGCTATTCGATGTCATTATGGTGAAGCGAGGGCGAAAGAGGGATGGAAGGGAGGAAGGTGAACTCACACCGGGCCTTAATTGGGCTGAATATATACGACCCCATCTACTGAGAAACCCCTCCTTTAGATCTGAGGAGGCCAATCCGCCCACGCTATGTTGACCGGCTCTCACTTCATAAACCGGTGCCTAGGAATGGAAACAGTTTGGCGGGCAGAACCGATCGCTGGTCGATCAAAGGATCAAAGCGAAGTACACCGCAACTCCGGCAACCCTGCACCGCGAGCGAGCTCAGGGAGATTCGGGCTCAAAGGACGCGCTCAAGCTTCAAAGTTCAAGCGTGATTTACATCTATTTCCCTCGGATTGCCAAGTCAAGTAGGGCCCAGAATGCATGACGCTAGAATGCATCAGGCCCACACTTCCAGGGGTAGCAGGGCCAATATACCTCAGAACTCCCCGTCCCTCGGCCAAAAACGCGCAGCCTCTCAGGCTCCGCGGGCTGAGGGGCCGGTCAAAGGTTGCGAGGGGAGGCGAGACCTATGCATACGTTGGAGAACAAACAAGCAGATCAATGATGATCTCCACCACGCTTGAATGTGTACCTTGTGGTGATGTCATAGTAAACGAAGTACGGGAGCATCAGCCTTGGTGCCTTCGACAGAGGCATTTTTGCTCTGTCCGGGCACCACGGAGATAAGGAAACATCACAAGTATATGCCTGAACGGTGTATTTAGAAACCAAAAGAAGATACAAGGCTCACAATCAGATGACGTATCGGAAAACATCTCGAAAGATAAGGGGGTTGGAAGTGGTAAAGCTTCGACTGAGAGCAAGAAGAATTCATCAAGGAAAAGAGCACGAGGGAAGACATGAGCAGCAGTCGAATTCCATAGTTCGATAATCTGAGAAGGACTCCGCAGCACTGACAGCAAAGGTAACAGGACAAATCAAAGACAGAACTCGGAGGGGTTTTCGTGAGTACATCAGAGCACTCCGGGATCAAAGGTCTTGTTGAACCTGTTGAACCGGTACACCCCCCATGACCACACCGTCAGGGTTGCCCCCGTTAGGTGGTGGTGGAAGCGATTGCAACACTGGCGTGTGGGGGAGGTGTCCTGGGTGACCAGGGAGTGGTGGGTGTCCCGGATGTCCAGCTGGCGGTGGAGGGGGTGTGAAGAAGGCGGCCCTCAGCTTCCATAACATGATCCTGAACCATTCCTGATCGACCCCCGTCTTTTCCTGTTCGTCCGTAACTTGAATAAGCTGGCTCAGCTCCTTTTTCCACATGGACTTCCAATCAAAATTCCCGTGTTCATCCATGTCGAATGCTTCGTCCGCGTTGAAGGGAGGGAGGATTCCGGGAATTCCGGGGGGAGGTGGAAGTAGGTGAGGTGGGAAAGAGGGATCAAATCTGCGAAAACCAAAATAGGTCAAAATCAACGTGATTAGTGCTTGGTGCATTTGGGCGTACGTAGGTGGGAACGGCGGCGCAAAAGGGGGAGGAGGGGGGGCCTGCACGACCCTGCTTGTCCCCCCATTCTGTTGAATCTCCTGGGGTACCACATAAGAGGCATTGTCAAACGGACCAGGCGTGCCCCCTGGATCCCCATCCGTTCCATCAACCGACGGCACGTAGTCGGCGTCCATGTCAGGATCGTCACTACCTGTCCCAGACGCCCCGGCGGCACCGTTCTTGGAGGATTTGCCCTTCTTCTTTCGAACGCGATGAACGCCGGTGCGCGGGTCAACCGAGTCGTTGACGGTCCAGTACGAGCCCTTTCCTCTATCCGTCAACGGTCTGGGAACTTTTTCGAAACATGGGTTCAGGGAGAGATTGTGGCGAACGGAATTCTTGGAAGCGTTCAGCGAGATGCGTCAACGAGGGGTTTCACGAAAGCTGTACCTTCCAACCCGCTGGGGCAGTTCGAAAGTAAGGGAACTAAGAGAATGATAAGCGAACTCGACGCGACTTGAACACGAAACAGGCGCTACTCACTCTGGATTCGATGGCGTAGTAGATATCTTCCAACAGAAGCTTTCCCGTCGGCGAACCCTTGATCGCGTAGCTAGACAAACGGTCAACGCTGCTCGACGCGATGTTTTGAGACACGAACCGAATGAGGGTTGAGTAAGGATAGAAAGGTTTGCTCCCCGGTGGTCCGTCCCTGAGGGAATCGAGACTAATCGGAAGACCACCGGTGAGGTCGGGGTTGGGATCTGGGAAGTATTGACCGGGAGGGGTGAGCATGCTTGGAGGGATCATCTGCTGGAGCTGCCGTTGTTGATTTTGCTGTTGCTCCAAATCCATGGCAACGGTGGTTCACTGTGTCCGAAAAGCACTAATTCCTGACGAGAAGCCTGAGAGAGCGAAGACTGAGAGGAGATGCGGCTGGCCAGGTTGAGCGGTGGATCGTGTCCGTGCTAAGACGTTGAAGTCGAGGCGAGGCCACGGTTGCTTATGTCATCATGAGGGATGCATGCGTGGGAGGGGAAGGAATGATGCATCTTGAGCTTGAACAATGGCACTTGGAAGCAAGAAAGAAAACGGAAACTGGAGAGGACGGTGCAAGGAAGAGCGAAGAGATTGAGAGGGAGGATAAGATAATTTGTTTGTGGGCCAAAACAGATTTGTACTTGTTTGAGGGGGACAAGCATGCGCAAATCCAAGACATTCGCCACGACCAAACTCAAATCTCGAATTATTCATGGAAGAAAATGAGGCTATCCACATAAGTATTCCGCCTCGATTGTACCAAGTGCCGGGGGCAGCGTTGGGGGTAGGGACGGTCATTGGTGCAGTGAGCGGTTCGCGGAAGGAAGGACTCCGCTTCCTGGCGGAAAACGCGCACCGGGCTCCGACGACGCTACGAGGCTGGTATTTCTACAAGAAGACAAAAAACTATCGAATGATGCTGGGGGGGCTGCGGGAGGGGGGCAGGCAGGGAATGAAGCTGAGCGCGACGGCGGTGGGGTGGGTGACAATCGAGGAGAGCATCCGGAGATTTGGATTTGAACAGGCAGCGGAGGTTGGGGCCGGGGTGGGAACGGGCGCTGTATTCGGACTTGTCTGTGAGTTTACTTACTGAGGTTAAAAAAAAAAAAAGTTAAATTATTGGATTCACAGACAGATTGGGACTTCGGACCACCGGACAATCAGTCCTCCTCGGATTTCTCGTCGGTTTGGGGATGGCGGGGATGCGAAAAGTGAAGGAGAGCCTCGAATTAGAAGTGGAGCCCTAAACGTTTATATCTCCACCCAACCCTCCTCTCTTTCTTCTGCAAAAATCCACCTCCACTTCTCCCCACTCGACTACCACCATTCCGCAACTAATCAGATTTATGCTCAAATATTGGCTGCCCAGCGGCGAGACAACGCCGCGGCCTGGCCATAGTGGCGGGGAGAAGTCAAACCCTTTTGATTCTCCCACAGCTCTCGACTCTCCCGATTACGGCAACCTCCCGACCACGCCAACCATCCTCACCCCATCTGATATCCAGTTCGTCTCAAAGACACACCTCGCCTCGCCCACCACTACTTTTCATGCACCAATTTTCAACATAATGGAACCCCCAAAGCCGAAAGCAAAACCTCCGTCATCCCAGCCAACTCCGAGACCGCAAACTTCTGGCCCGTCCAAGGGCCAGATACACGTAAAACTCATCCAAGCGAGGGGTTTGAACGTCCCATCCCTCCAAGCTCGTCCCTACGTCGTCGTCCAGTTCGAGCAAAACGAATTTGTCTCGAGAGATCCCACAGACGAGGCCGACAGGGAAGTCAAAGGTGTCGCTACTACCTTGTCCCGAAACCCTTCTTCCACCGCCCTCGCTTCTCTCAATGCTATCGGAAACAGAGCTTCTGCCGACAAAAGAAATGGCTCAGTAACCCCAAACGGTCGCGTTCCCAACTCACAATCTTCCGCCCCAACAAAGTCCCTCCTCTCATCAAAGACCAATGGCATTCTTGGCTCAAATATCAGATCAGCCCACAATCCTGTGTGGAAGCACGAAGTTTCTTTGTGAGTCTCTACATTTCCTCTCTCCATCCTTATCGGCAGACAATTCATCCACACCCTGCTCCCACTCCACTCCTATCACGCCCATTTTCTTCCTCCTTTTGGCTCCCTCTTTTCCGGACTTCCGGCCCTCCTCCGAACGACCACTAAACCTATTTTCATTTTAATCAGCGACGTGTCTTCGGAGGAATCACATCTGATGTGTAGCATCTACGACCGGTCGGAGGACACCCATTCCTTCCTTGGAACCGTTCAGATTAGACCGACCCTTCAGCACGATCACACTGTCGATCATTGGTACAAGTGCGTGATTGTCTCCTTGGATCCATGCCACGCGGTCTAATTTCTTCGTTTCCAGGTTAACGCCGTTGGAGAGCGAACCTGTTAGTGGCGAAATCAGGGTCCAGATCACCTTCGAAGCTTACAAGGTTGGCAACCCCGTCGGTCTTTCCCTTTTCGTCTACGGTCTTAACGGGCGGCATCACAGAATAAGCGCGCGTTGACCCCGAGAGACTTTGAATTCCTCAAGCTCATCGGCCGTGGGACGTTCGGCAAGGTCTTCCAGGTCCGAAAGAGGGACACCAAGAGGATCTATGCCATGAAAGTCCTTTCCAAGAAGGAAATCGTAGCAAAGAAGGAAGTTGCCCACACGATCGGCGAACGCAAGATCCTCCAACGATCCCTCGATTCACCCTTCCTCGTCGGCTTGAAATTCAGTTTCCAGACCGATGCCGACCTATACCTCGTGACAGACTTCAAGAGCGGTGGAGAGCTATTCTGGCATTTACAGAAGGAGACCAGATTCAGTGAGGAGAGGGCAAGGTTTTACATCGCCGAGTTGATCTTGGCTCTCGAGCACCTGCACAAGTACGACATCGTGTACAGGTAAAGTCTCCACGCCGCCTCGTATTCTCCACCGACCGTTAACCCTTTTCTCCCAGGGACCTGAAACCCGAGAACATCCTTCTTGACGCTACAGGTCACGTTGCTCTGTGCGACTTTGGACTGTCGAAACCTGACTTGCGCGCGGATGAGCTCACGAACACGTTCTGCGGAACGACAGAATACCTGGCGCCCGAGGTGCTTTTAGACGAACACGGGTACTCGAAGATGGTAGACTGGTGGTCGTTGGGTGTGCTTCTGTTCGAGATGTGTTGCGGCTGGAGTCCGTTCTACGCAGAGGACACTCAGCAGATGTACAAGAACATCTGTTTTGGCAAGATCAGATTCCCCAGAGGCGTTATCAACGAAGATGGGAAGCAGTTCGTCAAAGGGGCAAGTCCATTACATCGTTGGGATATCCTGTCCTAACCGCCCCGTCTAGTTGTTGAACCGGAATCCCAAACACCGGTTAGGGGCCCAACGAGACGCCGCAGAGCTGAAAGAACACACGTTCTTCGCTCCCATTGACTGGAAAGCCCTCGCCCTCAAGCAGCTTACCCCACCTTTCAAACCTGTCGTGGAATCCGACGAGTCCGTCGCCAACTTTGATCCCGAGTTCACAAGTACGAACTTGGGCGACAGCGGCTTGGGCGTGAACGACTTTTTGGACGAGGACGATCCTTCAGAGGCTTGGGTCAGCATCAGCCGTAGCTCGAGCCAGACGCATCTGCCGAATGGGCCACTGGGATCGGATCCCGGTACACGTAGGCCAAGTGGGGGCGCCGGACTCGGAGGGCTTGGGATGACATCCATACCAAAGCCGAAGGTGATTGAGATTTCGAAGAGCGGCCCGAAGAAGGGCGTGACGATCAACAGGGGAAGCGGAGGCAGCAAGGGATCAAGGGGGAGGAGAGACAGTCCGCCGCTGACGAGCAGCGTGCAGGAGAACTTCCGAGGGTTCACCTATCACGGGGAGGACGCGGGTGATCTGATATCGGCCGCGATCGGCAAACTGAGGGGAGAAGTTGAATCGGACGAAGCCGTTGACGAGGAAGAGTTGCAGGAGCCGACTACGGAGGACGAGGTGGAGGACGACTCGAGTCCCGCTGGACGATACGCGAATCAACGGAGAAGAGGGCAAATCGACGATTTCTGAGTTCGTTGCACTCCTCTGGTTCTTGCCCCGGTTCTATGTCGCCCCTCTCTCTCTCTCTTTATTTTACTCTCTGGCTCAACGGATACGAAAGAGATCATCCCCTTTGTAACAACGCCATGAACATTGCATTCCTTCCCATCGGCCTATGTCATCGTCGTTCTATCCTCGGACTCACGCAACATTCGTCGCTCGTTTTCAGCACCTTGATATGCTTTCCTTCCGGTCCTTTCCCCTCCCCCCTCTCCCTCGTGTGTCATTACAACTGACCTTCGCCTTATGTCGGCGGAGTTCTCCATCATGACGGTGTTACGCTCAAGTTTTTCCTCCGTTTTTTTTTCACCTAGACGTCTGCCCTTTATTTTTTTTCTTCCGTCAATTATTGCAACATTGTCTTTGTATCCAACTGCAACTAATTTTTCACTCTGCTTCTTACCTGTTTTGTATCCCACCTGGGGTACACATGCAAAACTCGTTCATTCTCCCTCCTTCCAGAATTCTTTTGCATTGCATACTAAGGCGTGGCTCAGAAGAGCATCTGATCACGATCCCGTTTGAATATACAGCAGACATTGGTTTTCTCTGTGAATTTGTATAAGCTTCGACGCGGTGTCTACCGTTAAAAGCGATGTTTATATGGACTCGAGGACAAAGGAGCGCTTCTCCCGTTATATTGGGGTGAGAAGGCTGGTGAAGGGGGAAAACGAGGAACCGCAGTTACTAGCACTAGCACGTTCCTAGGGTTGATGGCGGATGACTTCTACACTACCCTGAAAGATAGTCACTCAATTAGATCTAACCAAACGGTTTAACCTAGTGTTAGGTGGGTGGGGGGCGTTAATTCGGGCGATGGGGGGGAGCTGGAATCGGAATCCCCGTGCGGACGACGGACCGCGTTGCACGAGACCAGGGGAGAGAGAGGTGGCGAGGAGGAGGCTTTTCGCCAGCGTTAAGCCTGCTACCAATCGTGTAAGGAAAGGCAGCCCGGCCTGGAAACGTTCAAGCCGGCTCTGAAGAGGGAGGGTATGATCTTCCCTTGTACGATCGTCTGTTCCACGATGGCGTCCACCTCGTGGGGAGTTACACGTCCGTACCAGATCGACTGACCTGCCGGAGTACAGATCTAAGGTGTGGTGAGTTAGACGCTGGTGGAGATTTGAATTGGGGAGAGACAGTAGATAAGATGAAAAAGGGGCAAGAGAGAGAGAAAAGAGGAAGTCTAGGAGATAAGACGAGTTCGGGTCCGCTCGACGGCGAATACCAGATAGAACACGGGGGAGTCGGACCGACGACCTGTGACGGTGGAAAACCGGGCTTTCTTTCCCCCTCCCCCCCACGGTGGTTGCAAAGGGGGAAAGGGAAAAAGGTGGCGCCCATCGCCCTGAGCTAGTACAGGCGGAGGTATATAAAAAAAAGTATTTGAAACTTCGACTCACGATGACATTCCCGGAGAATTTGTGGCCTCCGACGTGGGAAGTCTTGGTTATCAGAACACGTTTGAGGTTCCATAGGGTGCGAGGGGAGAGGCCGCCGGGGAATGGGGCGGGTCCCTTGGCTTTGGAAACGCCGCTGCCTTCATCCTCCTCCTCATCCTCCTCTCCGTTATCCGACTCGGACGTTTGTTCGGGTGGTTCCGCGGTGGGCGGTCTCGAAGGGGGGATAACGTCGTGGAGGTGATCGTGATCGACGTTCGTGTCGACTTTCCAGCTACGCTTTTGGAGAGAGTGAATGAATTCTGGATACGCGGATCGGTTTAGGAAGAGCGCGCTGCGGGTCGGGTTCGCGATATAGAACGTACCGTGTTCGAGAAGAGGGGCGGCGATGGAGCATCGTTTGTCTCGTCGCTTGTGAGAGCCTTGAGGGTGAGGATGGATAAGTGACGGTCAAATTTAGAGGACCGATAACTCACAAAGCAATATAACGCAGGAGTAGGGTATCGGGAGGATTCCAAATGGCAGCTCCCCGGCCTCGTTTTCCTCCGGTATGGTCGGGATGTAAGTCGTACTGGGACTGACGACCTTCTCGTACAAGAGTTCTGCGGCTTTAGGCGCACTCTCGACCCCAAACACGACCCGGTACTCCGGGAAGACGAGGACGGTCTCTCGGTCGGGATGCTCGGAGGCCGTCGTGTGGCTTCCGTTGAGGATGCTGACGCGAGTGCTGTCCTGCTGAGTGAACACTCCCGGGACGGAATACTGGAGTTTTCCGGCCGCCGCGTCCGTAGCTCTCGCCAGAGATGGTTTGGAGGACTTGAAGAGGCCGTCGACCATCGCGGCGAGGGTGCCTTCCACCTCTGTGACTTCTTTTTCCCAGTCGGTTTGACCGGTAGATATCACGATCTATGTGCAACGTTATTTGACATCAGGCTGAGCCGTAGACGGTGCGAGGGATGAAGAAGCAATTTTTTATATACCTGACGGATGTAGGGCTTTACGGTCCCGGGCATCTGAGTTTCCATATCCCTGTCGAAATTCAAATCTTCATGACCTAACAAACCGTCCAGAGAGTTAGATCGACCGTTAACGTGGGTAAGCCGATCTTGAGATCTAGATGGGCCGTGGAGAGGGCGGGCGGGGGAGGAAGAAAGAACGCAGGATGACGTTCGTTTACCTTCAGTGCACGGATCGGAACAACTCCTACAGTCCCCGATGTGAAGCGGGACTGAGACCGTCTCGAGTAAGCTCGCGAGTTGATCTGTGTCGGTCGTTTGGGAGAGAACGAGGCTCTTGAGTTTTCGTAGAGTACTCGACATCGCGAGATTGTGAGACCTGGATAAAAGGTTCCCCTCGATTATGATATCTGATATGAGGTCACCGACGGTGGTTATATGCGCAGCGCCCCTGGTGCCGGGTCGGCCCCTCGGGCCTTGCGGGCCGAATGATGCTGGCCTTTAGTCGCACGTTTGTGATCGCGAACCGCGATCATGAAGTTGGACGTGGGACTCAACTTTCAAATTTCAAGCTTCAAGTTCAGAGCAGAGGGTCAGATGGGTGTCTGCCCATCCAGTTGTTTCGCTCGTACGCGTAAATTAGTATGGGAGAAGGGTCACCCTCATCGATTCGACGACACTTCGAGGAGCGATACCAGGTAACCGAGGTTTCGAAAATGATTGCAGCTTTCTTGGCCACCACGTAAATACACCCACAGTCATCCGTCAAATCACCAATTTTCCGTACCGAACCTCTCGATCAGGCACGAGAAAGTGGGCTAAGCTTGCCGGGGTCGCCTACTACGTCCATCGAATCTCTGAAAAACGGTTCACTGGGATCGCCGGGCGAAATTCCAAGATTTTCCGTGAAATTTGCGGCGGCAAAAACCTGGAGAACGCCGTCCTCGTCTCCCACATGTGGGGCGAGGTCTCTCCAAGTGATTCTGCAGACCAGCCATCGACAACGGGGCGAAGAGGGTTCGACGTCACAACCGGCTCATGATATCATTCGGATGATGATGAGGAACCGCCCAATCGCGTTGTAGATCTAACGGGAGTTGGTGGACGAGCACAAGGATATCGCCGACACTGCAGCAGACGAGGCGGCCAATAAAGAACTCAATGAACAAATCAATCGGCACCAGGCAGAGTTGAGGGCGGTTCAAGAGGAGATGAAACAAGTATTCGAGGAGGCAAGATCGAAGCTGGAGAAAGTAAGGAGAAAGTCGATAAGATCAGGCAGGATTCAGAGGGAATGGCCTCCAAATACGTAGCGGAAAATTGGAGGATGGAAACCAAGTTGAGAGTGATGGAACCAGAAGCGAAGAGGGAGAGATTGCGAGGCGAGGCCAAGTATAATAGACAGACAGCGAATCTCAATTGGCGACTCCAAGAGGTGTCTAATATGTCCGGGCTGAGCGAGAGGAGGTTGGAGTGGGAGATCAGGAAGCTTCAGGATAAGTGTGACGGACAATGGATGACGGTTCATGTAAAGAGTAGGCCCTCTTGGTCTGTAGCTTCTTTGCGCATTCGAGTAGCTTCATTCTTGTACCCCGGATTTTCATACACTAAGTACTAAAATGGTTCACTGAGACTTGATCCTCCACTCCGCGTCAACCGGGGCCCTCACATCCCACTCGCTCACCAAAACAACCTCCTCACCGGGAGAGATCGTCCCGTACCAGATGAACTTCCCTTCTTTCTTCCCGTTCCTCGTCTCCTCCAGGTCACTGCCCCACTTGACTTTAAACCAGTCCGTCCTCCCTAGATCCACCTCGACGCCGTCCTCGGCAGTAGCAAGCCCCTCCGGTCTTTTCAGGAACACCTTGATCCTCGGATCGTCATCTGACGCAACGGGAATGCTGGACCTTTCCACGATATTGACGGGGTAGTCTCCCGTGTGTCGATTACGAAGAGTGGTCGTAGATATGTACGTGGTGGTCGTATACTGCTCGGCGAAGGAAGACGGGGCTGACGTCGTGGATGTTTCCGTGAGGGAATTCAAAACCTGGATCGATGTGTCCACCCCGAGAGTGCACCGGAATGCGTCTCCTGTCCCAATCCCAGGTATCTTCGTTTCGGAGACGTACGAATCGTCGAGGAATATGTTGAGGATTCCAGGAAGAAGGAAATACTCGCTCGTATTTTTGACGGAGCACTAGAACCCACAGCAGCGCGATCAGAAAGATGATAGACCAGGGATGGAACGGCGCACACCTGAAGATAAGCGAGTGGGGATCTCCGTGGAGTAGTGATGTGAGAGATGGTCGCTCCTAAGGGGATGGTCGCAACCAGGACTTTGTGAGATTCGTCATCACTTGGGATGGTCGTGAGGTTGGCAACGGTGTAGTTCACCGCCATAGGGCTCTTTGAGATGACGGCGCCATCTTCTGACATCTCTGGTAGAACAGCGGCCCCCGCGCCCGTAAGTAGATCCGAGTATTGAAACTCATCCCCGTAGTCGATCAGCTCCTCCTCGTCGTTGTCGAAATCAAGATTTTCCTTCTGCTTCTTTTTGGCTAGAAGATTGAGAAGAGGAGGACCCCTTCTCATTTCTCGAGCGCCCCCTAGCCGCAGGGGAGGCTTAGGCGGAGGCGGAGGAGGAGGAGGAGGCTTAGGCTTAGGCTCAACGACGAGGGTAACGGATTCCGGGATGCCAGCGTTGAGGATATTCGTGTCGGACGTGCTGAGAACCAGCTTCGCATCGTTCCAGTTCTCTCCCGTGCACTGAACAAGATTCACCCGATAGTCCAAAGAAACGGACGTGGATGGTTTCCCATCCTGCGAATACGCATATAGGTCGTAAAGCGGAGACCATTTGGCATCGCGGTTCACGCCTAAGGAAGAACACGGTTGAAAGAGCAACTCAGAACTACCGGGCTCAGGACTTACGATACATGAACCTCAGCTGCGCGGGGCCAGCTTCGTCAGCGACAATTGTAACAGTTGCCTTTCCGTCGGCTGTCCCGACCCTTGCGTCATCCAGCCTGCTGATCTGCTGGCCAAGTACCGTAATCTTTTCGTCTATCTCTCGGATAGCGGCCAAATTGGATAGTGTCTTCTTAAACAGCGTATCGGAGAACGAAGTGGCATTTTCTGGGGTGAGATTCTGCAGATTGACCATATTTTTCCCGAACCCGTTCAATATGTCCAACTCCTTCTCCAGTGCGTCTTTTTCGTCCTCGAGAGTACGAAACTGAGACCGTAGAAGTCGGACAGGATCAGATATCGGTATTTCCGGGTAGCTGTCGAGTGAGCATGTTGCGACGAGCAGACGGGCGGAACCCAGTCCAGAAACGCGGAATGACTCGTGGTCAATGTCGTCGCTCAGGTTGGTGACCTCTATCTCGTTGTACCCTGCCTAACAGCACCCAACAACCTGAGTTCCATGGAACAGCATGCGATATGAAACCCGTTGCGCACCTCGAGATCTAGGTCAAGTTTACGGATGATTTGAGCCCCGTATGGGCAGTAGACGGTTACGGTGTCGATTGGGAGATTGGATCCTTTGAATGACCATTTCGTGGTTTCCTGAGACGCGACCATGATGGAAAAGGAGACGTTCTGTGAAGCGGAGCCTACATCACGGTCAGCCATCTACACCAACATAAGCGGTTTATCCTCATCGATCACGGCATTGACGCTCATTGACGCCCCTCAAACTGGTGCACAAAATGCGGAGAACCTGTCCCAACAAATTGGCGTTGCAAAAAGCGGCCTTTGTCGTGCGATACATTACGACAGCGATCACAACCACGAGCGGGATGAAAATTGATTTTCATCGCGCGTACATCAAGTTTTGCGCCGCGCATCTGCTGGATTTCACCCTCCCGTGCCCTGGAGGCCCACAACTTACGGAGAATCACATAGGCGAAGACGACCCGTATAAAAAGGTTGGATCAAAGTTAGGAGAAGAACAAATGAACAGCGTATTCAAACTAGTCGTACACTTGGTTGGCATCACCGTCAGCTTGGAGCGGAGAAATAGGTTGTATAGTCTCACCATGTACAATACCTGAGCGACAGGTGAGTCTCCGGGAGATGCTGAAAGTTGAAGAGGACGACGAACCATAAAACAACGTCCACGCAAGTAAGAACGAGGACAGGTTCTCCTGCCCTGGGTTTACCAACTCTACCCAACCGCCTGGAAGGTGATTTTTGGGCAAGCCCTTGCACCGCGACCACAACAAGGCGGAGGAAAGCAGCGTCGCGAAGACAAACAAGGCGAATCCTCGAAAATTCTCCAACCCGAGGATTCCTGCAGCGGCACCAGCAAAGCACGAAGTCAAGAATTTGGTGGAGTAGATCCTTGACTGGTTTGCCACGATGTGGGGTGGATAGTAGAGTTGTTGTTGCTGCTCGCTGTCCTGTGCGTTTGGATCCATGTCGTCGTCGCTGCCGCTGGTGTTGGCGATGGGCGCCAGACGGTTAGGTTGCTTTAAAAGTCAGGTGACGACATCCGTTTGGCGCGGACCGGGATTTGTATTGCGCGACCATGGCAAAGTCAAAGTCATCGTCCCCTCACTTCTCTCCCCCGAAAATGTCCGTACCCCCCTCTGACGACCCATCGGTCAGTACCCAGACCGTCAAGGTTGGCATTCTCGGAGCCACGGGCACCGTTGGCCAGCGATTTATCTCCTTGCTGGCTGACCACCCGTGGTTTATCATCCACGCCCTCGGAGCCTCCTCCAGATCAGCCGGAAAACCTTACCCCCAGGCGGTGAAGTGGAAGCAAACCTCGCCGATCCCTGCTGTCGTGCGCACCCTCGTCGTGCAGGAATGTATCCCAGAGAAGTTTGCCGATTGCGCCGTCATCTTCTCTGGGCTAGACGCCGATGTTGCAGGAGACATTGGTGAGATCACGCGTTTTTTCATCTCTCGAATATTCGAGGATCTGACTGTACGATAACGATTTTTGCCGCTCTATGGTGTTTGGATTGTTCTATTACCAACTTCAGAGGCCGCATTTAGGAAAGCAGAGTTTGCTGTGTTCTCGAACGCAAAGAACTATCGCAAGGATCCTCAGGTCCCGTTGGTCGTCCCGCTCGTAAACACGTCTCACTACTCGATGATCCCACAACAACGATCCCTCCAATCTCCCCCTCTTAAGAAAGGCTTCATCGTCACGAACGCCAATTGTTCTACCACCGCTTTCATCATTCCGCTCGCTGCCCTCGAGAAAGCTTTCGGGCCAATCGAGTCATGTATGGTCACCACGATGCAAGCTATCTCCGGCGCAGGGTACCCCGGTATCTCCAGCTTGGATATCATCGACAACGTCGTTCCGTATATCTCTGGAGAAGAGGAGAAGATCGAATGGGAAACTTTAAAAATCCTTGGCGGAATCGATGAGACGGAGAAGGCTGGTGCTGACGGGGCGACCGACAAGACTTTATCTTTCGATATGCACCAGGCGCATCCTTTAAGGATCTCTGCTTCGTGTAATCGGGTCCCTGTCGTAGACGGTCATATGGAGTGTGTGTCGGTCAGGTTCTCTAGGCGACCTCCACCTAGCCCTCAGCAGGTCCGGGAAGCTTTGCTTTCCTACACCCCCGAAGCGAGGACTCTCGGCTGTCCCTCCGCTCCACGACACGCGATATTCGTTCATGAGGAGGCGGATCGACCGCAACCGAGGTTGGATAGAGACTACCAGCGTGGAGCGGGGGTATCCGTTGGCAGGGTTCGTCAATGCATGGTGTTGGACATCAAGTTCGTGGTTCTTGCGAACAACGTTTGCATCGGCGCGGCCACTAGCAGCATCATTAATGCAGAGTTCGCTCTGTTGAAAGGATACGTATCCACATGACTTTTGCCACCATATTAGCGTCTTGGACGTTTAGTGCCCCATGGGCCCGATTTAGAGTTAAATAATCATACGCTCAAGGAGATTAACAAGTCAAATATTTCTGTAAAATCTACCTCAGTGAATCATATGATACCCCCGCTCGCGTGCCAATCTGAATTAACTGCTCGTTTAATCATATCTGGGGTTCCTGCGGGGTGGGCTACGAGATCTTGACTCCCTCGACCTTCTTCTACCTCCCCCACGGTCCCCACCCCCACGAACACCGCGCCGGGGAGGCGGAGAATCACGATCCCTTCGAGGCGGCGGCACCCTCCGGTAATCATCGTCACGGTCGCGATCTCTGTCTCGGTCCCTTCCCCGTCCGATACCTCCGCCTCGTCCCCTACCGCCAAATGCTGGCGAAGGGCCGTTTGATTCCCCCCGCCAATGGCCGCCAGAACCCCTCCCAGCAGGACCACTCCATCCGGCGTCCCGTTCCCGTTCCCTGTCCCTCCCCGACACTCCGCCACTCTTCCACCCATTCGCCGGGCCGGATGCTATAGGGTCGGCAGGAGCACTCTTCACCGCAACATCTCCCGCAGAACCGACCGTCACGGGCGCGTTTTTCGGTAGTAATACCGCAACGCTCAGGAAGTCCCCGGGAACGAACTTCAAGTCCTCGAGCGTTTTCTGACCATCCGAGTTGCCTTGTGGTTCCTCGTCTTCCAATAGTCGGGGGGCAATACCGTTAACGGAGCCGGGATCCCCGAGGATGTCACGAGAATAGACGATGCCGAGGTCTTTACTTGAATATGAACCGACAGGACGCGAGTCGCGGTTTTGCCGAGAGGCAGAATGAGCGTCAAAATAAATCGAGCGGAAGGAGTAGCGAGCTAGCGGATGACGGTATTCGGATGTTTGGGGAGCGGTAGACCGGAGGGTAGTCAAGATTTCCCGGAGTGTCGCGTCCTTCCTGTGGAAACAAGCGTAGTCTGGCGTTAGTTCCTCGCGTTGCGACCGAGAGAAGGCACGGGGGATGAGGATGATAGAAGTCCGCACCAAGTAAACAGATGTTGTTCATCGGGACTTGGGAATGTCGTATTTGGAGGGGAGTTTGGGGACGAGATCAGCGTACCGTCGTCGAATTGCGACAGACGGTGAAAACCGCCAATTTTGATAAAAGCACGTATCAAGAATGGGGTTG
This sequence comes from Thelephora terrestris, assembly GCA_015956445.1. NCBI lineage: Eukaryota > Fungi > Basidiomycota > Agaricomycetes > Thelephorales > Thelephoraceae > Thelephora > Thelephora terrestris. The sequence goes on along the minus strand of WIUZ02000011.1, from coordinate 1,381,629 downwards.
TCTATGGGCTCAATCAGCGTGTGAAGTAAACCCCCGGGAGGCGTGTACCTTACCTTCTCTCGGTCGATTAGCGTCGTCATTCCAGAGGTGGGGGCGGAGGAAGTGGTCGTGAGAAAATTGCAAACGCTCCGTGATGTGGGTCTCTGGCATGTGCGGTCAGTGTAACTTTGATTGACCTGGGCATCCCATTCCCCACCGACATCTGCGGCCTTTTGCGCGGCTCTCGATGTTTTCCAGCAGCTACTGGTTTTATCTCCTGGGTTTTCTGCGCGCTACACGCTACTCTCAGTTCTTTGCCGTCGAGCTCGAGCTTGTTGCCGGCGGAATATCAGTCGCCAATGGCAACTTTGATGTATCAGGCATCCCCTCCTAGGCCTGGCCCGTCAACCCGCAGATTACCTACTGCAACATCTCTACGACGACCCTGAATCATTTGCCACCCCGGTCCGTGTTTATCCATCCCCGATCTGGTGCCTTCCCCCGGTGTCACGACCCTTTCGCCGTGCCATAATCCCACGTCACATCGCGATGCACGGCGCCGGTGAATTGTAGACTGTGGCGTCCTACATGTCGACGAAAGGCTTCACAAGTGATTCCGCACTAATCTTTACGTCTTCAGAGGTTTGCTAGGCTTGAAGAGGTCGATAATCGTTCGAGATACAGATCCATGGTCACCGGTGGTGACTCCAGGTTCCTACCACCCTGGAGAACGATACCCGGGGCATGCCTCTCGCCACTGCCGGCGAGACGCCTGTGCCCTATGTTCTTGCTGGAGGCAGGATTATCATCAGCGTCATCTGGGTCACACGGGTGCCATCGCACCGGAATTGCGCTGAAGGTATCCGTCGAGAGTTCCGCAGGGCAGCATCCGGAAGACACCCTTTCCCCCAGGCTGATGAGATTGGCGGGCGAGTGAGACGAGGTCGGTTCCCTGGGCACGCGAGGGCGTATAGCGGACAAGTATAGCTCACTCCCCCATCCAGCTCAATTGATCGGGTATCCTACTCTACCGAACCCAAGCTATCAACCAAAACCGCAGTGTCGACCGCTCTATCTGGCTTTGTAGGGTAGTGAGCCACCCCAAAAACGTGCCAGCAAATCTTCCAAACGGCTTAAGGAGATGCATTTCCGAGCTAAGGGAATGCTGACGTTAACTTCAGCGGTTGCAGAACCTCCCGTAGCATCAGTGGATTTCTGATACGGTTTCCGTGGGTAGGCCATTGTTCAACTCCCTCGTTTTCAAGATGCGGCTTGGAGAAGATGATGGGAAATGTGGCGTAGACAACGTGGGCGCAGGTTCGGATGTGCTAGTTTGGGATTCTAGCTTCACGAAACTGGATACACTGAAATGCCAAGGCGCCACCTCCTCGGGACAATGGTTCCCTGGATATGAACATAATGTACAGAGTTCACCGTGGTTCTCATGACCCACTTACAGCAGCAGCCACGATTCAAGGCAAGAGACCATTCAGATGTGTAAACGCACCCCGTTTCGTGCACGGCTCGCTAAGTTCCGAGCAGAACGCGTAAACGTAGCTCCACGAGGCATCAGCATCATGTATTCGCCTACGGCTATGGTTTCGCAGAATGCCAACGGTTAGGTTGCCGCCGCACGTCCAGCCTGAACGCTGAATTTTGTCGACTGGACCGATCCACAGGATATGTACCTGGGCGAATTCAGTGCCGTGTGTCCCTTCAATGTCAGCCGTGGTGCATCCTCTTGGTTCCGTGGCCTTACGTTTTCGAATAGACTTTATATCCGTGGGAATCTTCGAGGTTGTTGTTCCAACGGGCGCTTTGGCGTCTGCCTTTGATCTCAAATTGACAAGCCGAAACCTGCGAGTTGGGGACCATATCTGGTTCAAAGGCGGCACCTCAACAAAAAGCACACGCCGTATTTAAGAAACCATGGATCTGCTCGCCTCTCATACATCCCCTCCTCCCTTTTTTCACTGCTCAGGTCCCAGAGATGATGAACGATTCCTACGTTTTATTGGAAGTCGGCAGCCAGCCGTACTTCACCACCTTCCAGGACCTCGACGGACGGCTCGCGTTCTCAATGTTAGTACGATGCCCCACAACTTGCTTCCTTGTGGCTGCAAGATGGAGACTTCCAGAGCTGACCTCGACTTTTAATCACAGAAATGACGTAGAGCAAAAACCTAACCTGCTCGTCCGCCTCATGCGGGAACCGCAATGGTCTCAACAACATCCTGAAATCATGGGGCCGAATACCTCCTTCATGTACTTCGGACCTGAAAAATCTTCTGGGTATCTGATTTATGGAAACGGTCCAAATCAGCCTATGAACAGTTCTGTTCGGCAGAAAAAAGGGGTAGCAAAGTACGCTCCTCCACTCATCATCCCAAGCTGATCCCTCTTACTAACGCCGCGCTCCATTGTCCTTCCTAGTACAAGGTATTTCACCGCTCAGAACGGCAAGGAACTCAAGTGGAAAATCGCTGACGGTCGTATGGAGGTCCGGGCTTTCCTCTCTCGTCGCCTTTGTCTCTCAGAGGCTTCTGATGACCGCGTGCTAACGTCATCTTCGTGTTTTACAGTGTTATAACGGGCGTACCCTCATCGCGATTTACGAGCCTGTCATGTCTGCCGAAAAAAGGGCAACCGCAAGGTTGACCATCAAACAACCCGGACTTCCCATCTGTACCGAAATCGTCACTGCACTCTTGCTGAACCGAATGGCGATGGCTTTCGGGTGGCCGGACAGCTCATAGACGCCCCTACTTGGAATTACCTGGCTCTTGCATGTCCTGATACGCCCTCCTGTGTTTGGGGAAGCCGTGCTCCCTGAGCATCAACGAAACTGTAGCCAACATTACATTACATCTTCATACTTCGTCTTCGTTTTCCCCCCTTTCCATACCATTCGTCTACTCGCTCCCGGTTGTATCATAAAACATAATTTATATCTCCACGCTGCACCTCCTAAACCATAGTACGACACGCGGAGCAAGGTTTAGTCCCATTCACACGTTCCCCTTTTCGAACCATGGTGGCAAGGAGGTAACAAAGGCCATTGAAAAACTACCGCTGAATACCTTGGCGAGAGATGCCTTTCACAAAGCTCGGCTGAGCAATCCTCACAATTTCAATTCTTCCGTCAGATCTACCAGCCGCTGCCACTCCGGCTCGTCCCCGAAATCCTCCTTCGTTTTGCCCATGAAACTCCTGACGATGCTTCGTGCCTGCAATCCCCATTTGTATCCTTCGATTTTTGACCCGAAGTTCCGCAGGACATCAACAATCTCCTCGACCTCCGTCACGGCGACCCTCCAATTGTCCACCTCCATCTCCCCTCTTTCCGTAGACCCTGCGACACTGAGTCGGTATGCGTCCATGTACAACCGGATCGCCGACTCGTAATCAGCATGAAAAGTGTACAACCTTGCTCTCGCGCGGAAAACTCTCGTCGTTGCAACCTTTGGGAGAATTGTGTTATCCAACAACTCCGTGACTCTCTTCAAAAGTTCCTTGGGAGTCCACGACCTCTGCTGCTGAACATCGGGTGACCCCGTCTCAGCCTGAGAGACTGAACGAGTGGCCGCATCAACGAGTTTGTCCAAAACGTCCTCGTCCACGGAGGAGGATCCGTCTTTATCCGCGCGGCTCTCCACGATTCGGGCGAGGGCGCGGCACGCCTCGGTGAGCTCTCCGACATCCATCGAAACGATCATATAGTTCATCCACATTCGCCAGTTGTCGTACCCGTGCTTCACCCCTTGTTTGAGAGCGCGCCAGGCGAGCATTCTATGCGTGAATGGTACCGCCTGTCCTCCGTGATCGCTCTGTGGCTTTGACCAATACTCGGCGTTCAGTAGTGGGCCGCATGGAAACAAGTAGAAACACGTACTCCGCCCTCAGGCTGCTCCTGGTCCGCTTCGGCCATCCGCAAATACACGCTCGCCAAGTTGTTCCAACTCTCCGCGTCCTCATCGTCTATCGCTACGCATCTGAAGAACGCCTGCCTTGCCTCTTCCCAATCCTCGGTCTTCAGGCACGCGCACCCGAGGACAAACCAGCTCCTGCTCAAGAGCGGGTTGATCCCTACCGCCTTTTTGAGGCAATCCTTTGTCTCTACGTACTCCCCCCGGGCAAAGTGGTAACCCCCTAAGGAGCGTACAGCGCGGGCGGAAGTATGATTCGAGATTTCCCAGGCGTGCGTGTAGTGGCGGACGGCGTTGGCGGGTTCCATGTCCCCGAGTAGACACCAAAGCTTGGCCTCTCGAATATTGTCCAGCTTTGCGGTTCCCCGGGTGCGTCCGCGTGAAAGGACGATATCAGCTTCAGCTTTCCGGCCTTCTAACAGGTCCTTGACGATTGCAATGCCCTTGTCCGGCCGTTCCATAGATTTCCAACATTGAACAACATGTTCCCACATTTCCAACTTTTCGAACACTTCGAGGGCGGATTTAACGACTCCGATCGAGAGGAATCTGGTCGCAAGTTCCTTTTGCATCTCCCATTTACTAGGCAGAGGAATACCATGGAGGTACTCCAATCGTTCTTGAACGGTGGAATCGGTCGTCGGCATCTGATCGACAAGAGCCTGGAGCTGGAGGGTCGACCTCTCGACGGTTCGGGTCCGATTTGACTCAAGTCGGGAGCGGAGAAGAAGTGCCATGGTGTGAACCGACCAGTTGAGTGGGTGGGAGATTACCCGTGCGACATAGGGAGACATCTGTTCGGCCGTCAGACCATGTGAAGGGGAAGTGTTCTTGACGTTGAGACAGAGGCCAAGGAGGATGCATTGGTCCAAGGGGTCGAGGGGAGGTTGCGAATTTGGATCGAGGTGAGAAATGGTGGACGATGGAGATGGTGTAGAGGATGTAAATTCGGTTTTTTCGAGGAGGGTGTCGTCATTGAGCGGCAATGTTTCCGGGATAGCGGGCCCGCCTGTCGGTGCCCCGTCCCGCACCACCTCTGGTGTTGGATTGGTTTCGTGGGATTCTATTACTTTCTCTCCAATTTGGTTCTTTTCCTCCGGCGTTTTACGGCTCTGAGCCAGGAGAACCAGCTGCGTAACGTCGAATTGCTGAAACTTCGTCCTTTTCCCTGGTGCACCAGTAAGCTCGTATTGAAGGCCGCTTGACTTAGCCGCTCGAACGAAATACTCCGCCGCCTGCTTGTCGTTGTGAATGGTGTGGTGCAGAACGCCCTGTTCAAGCAATATCCGTCCTTGGATCTCTCGCAAGTCAGGGGGGAACTCCGGGTCTTTCAAAGCATCTGCGTCCGCGACAATCCTACGAAAGATAAACAGATAGAACGATGAGCAAAGAAAGACGCGTACATGTCCCAAATGGCTTGAGGTAGCCCAACCGGCTCGTCCAAGAGTTGTTCCCTCAATAACCACGTCCTCAACCTCCACCAGGCAACAGTCTTCGCGCTCTTAGCAACACTCCACAAGGCTTCTGCAACAGCGAGAAAAATCGAGACCTGAGCGAGATGGTACGCAGGTTCACCTCCGTAAGCCAATTCCGCCGTAGCTCTCTGGTGCAGAAGCTCCTCCGTCAGGTCCAAATTCGGCGAAAGCTTGAGCACCTCGAGCGGTTTCACATCGAGGTCAGGCCCTGTATAATTTGGTTGAATGTACGAGTGCAGACATGCGATCCCCACGATGAGCGGCAAGAGGCTATTCCGGTCCTCTTCAGAAATCGAATCAAAGTCAAACCAAGACGGTATCGGGCCATCCAGGTTCTCGAGTGTCGTTTTGATTCTGAGCAGCCGTTGAGCGTGGTTGCTGGTCAGCACTGAACGGAAGGACCCATCGATGACATCTTTGGCTAGTTTCGCGATCGTCGAATCCGCTGAACCTTCCGTGGGTATCCCAGCGTCCCATCTGCCGACAAACAAAGCTCGCTCGATAGCCTCGCTACTCGATGTCATTCGTGATCACAGAGGAAGGAAGAGGTGCAGCAGTGGTGCGTGTGGAAAGAAAATACGAAAAACAAGGAGGGTATGGGTACTGTCAGATAAGATAAAACAAGAAGGGCGAAAAATTCATGATCAAGGAGTGGGTGAACGATCGGTTAATGACGCATGTACAACAGAGTGAAACTCAAGATGATCGTCCGTGCGGTCGGCAATTGGACAGAGAATGATACAAAACGGTGAAAATCGGAGCAACTAGCAATTGGTGACAACGAGCAGGAAGTGAAGAGGGGAAGGAAAAGATGTAAAGAGTGGAGGACCCTACGGTCAGTGGTAACAAAAAATGTAGAAAGCAAAGTATATATTTACATCACAGGGGTCCACACTGAACCCCCGGCGGTCGATAGAAATGGCTTGGAGTTGTACACCAACCCAGGACCGGCATTGAGGAATTGGGAGATCTCAGTCTTTTTATCTTCCCACGACTTCAGCGCCTTCAACACCTGGACGACCTTGTCCTTCTTGCCCTGCCTAACATCGTTGATACTCACCGTTCCCAAGTGGACGTCGTTATTCAAGAGGAAGTCAAACAGACTGAAGAGACCATCCAGTCTGTCGTCTTTTGGTCCGGACGGGAAACAGGAGTCAAGGACGGGCGGTGAAGCGGGCTTTCCCTTGATCGATTCAGCTATCCTCATGAGATTTAGGCCACCACAATCGGCAATATCCTTAAACCGAAGGTTTGAGGGCAAATGCCCATTAGCCCAATCGATCAGGCCCTCGTCAACGACAAAATTCTGGACGAAATTTGAGAGTCTAAGACAGCTAGGGATAGGAAACGAACTCACGGACCCGGAATCGATAACGGAGCTCAACCTATTCCTGCTCGGGCGTGGGGGCGCGATCGATTGGGTTGACGTTGTGTCATACGAGTCACTCTTCGGGATCTCGATAGGGCTTGGGATGTGGTCACCAGGGAAGAAAGACTCGACCCGGCTGCCGTTTTCCTTGGCATCACCCTTTACCTTCTCTGCGCCGAGCAACAACACTTGAGCATCCCGACTGGAAAGTTGATTGGGGTTTGGTCTCCTCATCGCTCTCTGGGTAGCAGCACGAGAGCTCGGTGACGGAGGCCGCGGAGGGGGGTTCATGGCTTGAGCAACATCCAATGGGATAGTCGGAACAGTGGCAGTAGAACTGACAGGTTCTGCAAGACGGCTTCAGCGATTAATGCTTTGCGGTGTACTGCCTGTACTTACTGCTGTAGTCACGTTCAATGGTCGATTTAATCAACGCTTTCATCCATTCCCGGACGACGGAATGGGTGTCAGAATGGAACATATGAGTCTTGTCGTTCGGGTGTTCCATTTTGAAACCATAGCTTCCAGGTTTGACATCCTCGTCGGGAGTGATCCTATAGCCAGCAACGTTGATATACCCTTTAATCTTGGTCTCCTAGAGTCAAAGATTAGCTTACACCCTGGTAAAAGATAGCTGGCCCGAACCATCGCGTTGTTACTTCGCATCCAGTAGAGATTATGCCCCTTCAGCACACAGTACCTGCTTTTCCACGTGTTGTAGTGCTCCCCCTTCTTCATCAACCAGCCATTGAAGTCGGGGGTCCCGATCTGCTCGAGGACGCTACGGCCCTGGACGAGTCCAGGCCCCTTGATTAGAGTTGGGGGGACTGGTGACCCACCAGAACCTCGTTTTCGCAAGGTGGTCCTGTCCTTGTCTTCCTTGGACGGTTTCGGAGAGGCATCCGCTAAGGCTTTTACTTTGTCCAGAGCAACCTGTTTCGCGTTGAGTTCCCCGACATTGTGCTTCGAGATCGACTGTTTCCTGTCTCCCATGTGGTAGAGCCTGGAGAATGTAGACGGGGGTTTGTCTTTATCTCCCTTTGCAGATGCCCCGTCATCCTCTCTATCTGTAGACCTATCCAGAACGAGCCCGTCAGTGCCGAGCAGTTGTAGTCTACGTTTTCAATAGAACATACCCAGCTGAGTACCTCGGGGGAGGTTTCCTTGACTTCCCTATGGTGCCGCTGATACTCCCGAATAAACTAAGACGATCACTCGGCCTGGTGTTGTCGGTGCTCTTTTTGGCCCTCCTGTGAGTATTAGGGAGCGCCGCCGGCTCGTCAACGGAGTCACGTTTAGTTGAGGTGAGAGAGATGGGGGTAGAAATAGTATCTTTTCCATCCCTGCTGCTACCGGCATTGGTAATCTCGCCCTGTACCAACTTCAAATTAACCTTACTCATCGGTTTGAAGATGAGAGCGTCACCCACCTCGCTCATGGCCCTTTTATCATCGTTGATGGTGACGACATTTTCAGATATAGCAACGCTTTTCCCACCAAAATTCCTCTCACTAGGCGACAAATTCAGTTGTGTTGGCCGGCTTTTCTGTAAAATTCGATTGGCATCAGAGTCTCGCCATTGACTCCACATTGTACAACGCTTACCTGGAACTTGCTGGTCAACTGAATTCCGAGGCCAATGATTGAGCTCCTCGAACTGGCCCTGTTCAATGTTTCCGGGTTGGATCCAGAGTCGGACTCCCTCCTGGGTCTGGCGCTTCTTGGTGTATCTGGTAATGAACTGCTGGTGTCCTCGGTAATCATCGGACTGTCGCCCTGGTAGAACCCGATAAGGGTCTGTGAGCCCATGGCAGAAATTGGAGGGGCTGTCGATGAGAACAATGATGGACTGTGGAACGAAGATGCCTGGGCCGAACTCATGCTTCTCGAGTGGGAGAAGAAACTTTCTGGGTGGGCGTTTGGCGCTGGTGTCATTGGTGTTTTCAACTCCGCGATGGCATTCGCGATACGCTTCCGTTTGCCGAAAGCAGTGATGCCAATCTCGGTCTTGAGCAGGTCTAGATCTAACTCGAGAAGAACATCCCCCGTAATATCTTGTTCTGCAGAGCGGAGGGTAAGCGCCACGAATTTGCACCACAAATGAACCACCACTACCAATGAACTTCTCACAAGTACCCTGATCGATTCCTTTAACCTTGAGCCAATCCACAACCTCTTCAACAGTCCACTCTGCTGGGGGGTTAGATGGTGATAGGGATGGCGAAGCGGGGTTCTCAAGGGGAGGGGTTTCGCTCGATCGAGGTCGGAACGGGGATTGCGACTTGGTCGGTGTCCCGAGGGCCTGTTGAATCCCGATCGAAGTAATCGTAGAGGAGGAAGGAGTGCCAGGCGGTTGAAATGTGGGAGTACGGGCTCGTTCAAGCAGTGTGTCGGTCAGGAAAACTGAAGAAAGTGGTACTGGAGAAACAACAGGAGGAGGGGTGGAGGGAGGAGAGGAGAGGGAGATGCCGTTCATTGGTGCGGGAGATGTTGGAAGTGGAATCTGCGCATGGGCTACCTCCTCGGGCTGTGGGCCGAGCTTGACCTCCGGCTCCGGTTCTCGCGCAGGCATTGGATCGGGCTCTGGAGAAGCCACCCTTAGGCCTTTGTCTTGTTCCTTGAGGAAGGACATTTTAGGGAGGGTGGCGGTGGGTAAATCATCCACTCCCGGCTCAGGAGAAGGGACAAGGTATACGTCGGAGGCTACCACCGGAGTACCAAGGTCGGGCTCAACAGATTGGTTTGTTAAGTTGGCTTTGGTCGAAGGCTGGGTGTCGTCCTCCTCTTCCTCGGGAATGTGGGGGTGGTGTCGGAGGTAGGGCGATTCAGCATACAACTGGGGGCTGGGTTTGTCATCCTCGGCCTCACTTTCGTCACTGAGTTCGACCTCAATTGGCGGAGCCGAGACGCGCATCGGGGTCGAAGGTTCCGCTGATCCCTCGTTGACCATCCTAGAATTCTCAGCAAGTCTCTGCCTAGCGCTCAGACGCCAGCCATCGACCTCTTCATCGGTATCCGTAGCCGAATCACGATCGGTCCAGTCGCCCTCGCCTTCTCCGCGCGAACTCGCAAAACTAAAGCTCCTGGATCCATCAGCATCATGCCTCCCAAGTTGCTCTATGGCTTTCTGTACGTCTGTCATTGTGGCGTGCATCACTTCTCCGTCGGTCGTAGGGGGAGTGGAGCTGGAATCGGGATTTGTAGAGGCCGCCAAACTCTCGGGTTCTTCCCGCAGGGTTTGCAAGGTGGTAGGAGGATGTGGCTCGGGTTCTGGGCCATGAACCTCAACAGCTGGGGGTGTTGGAGTTACCACCGGGGGGTTTGGTGTGGTAAAAGTCTTTGGAAAGAGACCAACGCTACCGGTCTCTGTCCGGCCCTTGTTAAGAGAAGAACGTAAGTATCACATGTATTACCACAGACACGGGTAAATGAGACGGCGAGAAGAGGGCAGGCGGCAAGTCATGAACGTTCCGAAAGGAGACGGGGAGAAAGAACACGCAACACCCTTCTGGTATTCACAACACGCGTTCACCCCGTGCATTGTTGTCCGCCAAAACCAAGCCCGACCAAGAAGGTCTCCGTATCGAATGGGAAAGTCCAGCCGATCGAAGAGGACTCACCTGCCACCAACCGTCGCCGTAGACATCATCCTTCTCAATAATCTCTATGCGGTCACCGGGCTTGAAATTAATCTCGTCGGGATTTTCTGGAAAGAACTCGAACAACGCATAGACGTATTCCGGCATATCTTGCACCAAAACGGGGTCAATCTCCGTGGTACTCGACGTGAGCGGCGGAAAAGCCTAGCGGAACGGCACCGTCGAGAATCGCGGCAGATAGATAAGCGAGAGTGACGAAGTGCGCACGTACGCTGCGACCTGGACCAGTGGAACGATGTGCGTGAGGAAAATCCAACGCCGTCTTCAAGCGGCCTCCGAGTGCTCCATCTCCGGCAATTGCCGGCCGCAACTCCCCCTCACCCTCGTGGAAATGCAAAGACTAGGTATGAGATCCGCATCGCCCAAGCAAACATGGATGAACCCCTTTGCGTAGTATTTGTAACGGGAAACGCAGGCAAACTGCGAGAAGTGAAGGCGATCCTACTGCAGGGTACACCCATTGAGATCACCTCACAGGCTCTCGACAGTGGGTACCAGCCCTTTTATCTTGTCGCAATGGTTATCCATGCCTCAAGACCATTTTACCAGTCCCAGAAGTTCAAGGGTCAACTCAGGAAGTTGCCCGGGAGAAATGTCGTCGAGCGGCTGACTTGGTGCAGTCTTCTACCTTCACGACGTGTCGATCCTTGTCCAACGTTGATATGTTCCAGATCGGTGGTCCTTGTATAACAGAAGACACTGCTTTGTGCTTCAAGGCTCTCAACGGACTCCCAGGTCCTTACATCAAGTACTTTCTCACGGAACTCGGCCATGATGGTAACAAATACATCTTAACCTGACGCACCTACTCTCTGAGGGCTAAGACGGTTAGGTTTGAATAAAATGCTGGCTGGGTTCGATACTAAGGACGCTTGGGCGTTGTGCACCTTCGCATACAGTGCCGGCCCTGGAACGGAGCCAGTCCTATTTGAAGGCCGCACTGATGGACGGATTGTACCTGCCCGTGGAACCGCAAACTTTGGGTGGGATGCAGTGTTCGAGGCAGAGGGCACCGGGAGAACGTATGGATTTTTCTGTCTTCATCCTCGGAAAGAGCGTTCACGCGCACATCTAGTTATGCGGAGATGACCCCTGAAGACAAGAATGGGCTCTCACATAGATACAGGGCTCTGGCGAAGTTGAAGGAATACCTCGCAAGCGCCAACCAGTAGCTCACCAACCACTACGATTTTAGAAAGTATCAGAATGGTCGCATAATTTTTCTCTGTAGGCCCGAGTCCGAGATAATACCCGTAGATCAGATGGCAAGGATATGTTTCATTATCTCGGTCGTGCGACTTTTAGCGTTGGTTATACATTCCGAGAGAACGTCCATCTCTGGCGGAAGGTACTGTCCGAGTTGACTAGTAGACAGCAGACGACCCCCGTTGTCCGTGATAATTGTCACTGTCGTCTCGAGCAACGGCTCCTCAAATGCAGTTGGATCAGCCAAAAGGTGCGAGCTATGAATAGACGTTCAATACTAGCGTCTAACCTCCCAGTGATTAATACACACGAATCAAATACCCCGAATGTCGAAGCGAGGGGGGTTCCTGATAACGACAAGGGTTCCCGTAGCTTTCTGGAGCACGTAACGTGGTTCGTCTCTTCATGATAAACAGCCTTCGGTAGGCGAGCTGGGAAACGCTTTTTAATATCTTGAATCAATGGTTCCGTACACGTAAACACTGACCATTTTTCAAAGCAGCAACCATGGCCAACAAAGTGGCATCGAACACATTACCGTTGTAGTTGATACACGTGGCATCAACATACAATACCCACACGAACTTCCCAGGTTGTATGCACAGCGATTTCGTGGGAAGCATGCCCGAGCTAGGCAATAGGAGTGAACACGAGCTCTGTGTGGCATGGGCGGAAATACACCGCACAGGATGAGAGCTTCATTCAGTCGGCTCGAGATTACTTGGGCATCATCGGACGGCGGGCCGGGTTTGTATTTTGGCGAGCAGAGTGGTGGAAGGTCGAGGTTGGGGACTGAGAATCGCGTTAGCAAACCTCTAGGGGCCCGACCCTAATCGGCGCGATACCTAGGAACCCGTCCTCTGGAGCGTCCAAGTCAGGTTCTGCAATCTCGGCTTTGACACCGCAGACCACCGTGGTGTCTCCTAAACGTACAAGCGATGAGCCATCCGCCGTAGATATCGAACCTAACGGCCATGACTGGTCAGCCACGGAGGCGGATTGATATTTTGAGGGCATTTACCAACGTTGATCGAACAGTCCCTGAACTCGAGGAAATCTCTTCCATCCGGTCTCACATTCTCCTGCAGGAAGCGTTCCAGGTACGTTTTCGGATACAGACGTTGGAATGTCGCGGCTCTGATCTCCTCCGAAGGGACTGAAGTGGCGGCCATCCCTTGGGCCGCAGGTTGCTTCCAAAGCCGCAAATGAGAACCCGTTCGATCGTCGTGGCCAAGCCGAGTTCGGCAACTCCCGCTGGCTCTGCTTTCCGTTTCCCAATCCCGATGGCCTTCCGACTGGGGCCGCGGTCGCTGTGTCGCGCTTTCAGGCAACAAAACTCCAAGTGGAGGAAGTATTCCGTCCAACAGCTACCCGGAGACTATTCTGTTGTACTTCCCAAGGAACCCTTTGTTTGGGGGGTATCACACATCATTCCACGACCTGTGCCTATACACATTCCACGTCCCCCATACGTCAAAGGGGACAGCCCGACAATCAATGGTCTGAATCACAGGGAAGTCTATGAAGGCGATGGCCGAATAGCTCTCGGCTCCTCCGAAGAAATGTCGTTGCGTAAAGCAGCGCTCTTGGCCAGAGACGCTTTGAGCTACGCTTCGACACTTGTGAAGGTCACCTTCATTTATCGTCGCTGCAGCGTGTTTGGTGCTGACAACCTCTAGGTAGGCGTTACCACAGAAACAATCGACACAGCATTACACGATTGGATAACCGCCCACGAGGCGTATCCTTCTCCATTACTCTATTCTGGCTTCCCGAAATCATGTTGTACGAGCGTCAACAATATACTGTGTCACGGGGTCCCAGATGGGTGAGTGGACCCCACCTAAAATGATCTCCGAAGGTATTCTCACCTTCGAAAAAGCCGGCCACTCGAAGACGGTGACATCGTGAATATCGACGTAACTGTGTACGTCGACAGGAATCACGGAGATACCTCAAGAACATTTCTGGTGGGAGATGTTGTGAGCTTCAATTCTTCACCCAAATTCCGCTTCTCTTTCGACTTCCGGCCAGGACGAGCCAGGAAGGCGCTTGGTCGACATCACGAATAACGCGCTGGACCTAGCAATTCAGTACTGTGGCCCTGGGAAACCATTCAAAGGGATTGGGAAGGTCATTCATGACCACATCCGTCGGTCCGGCAACTACTGCGTATCGCAACGCTTCACAGGACATGGGATTGGCAGTGCTTTCCACAGACCGCCGTGGATACTACACCATCTGAACGATGAACCAGGCGTGATGCTCCCCGGACACTGCTTTACAATAGAAGTACGTGTTTCTGACTCCAAGCACTAACCCAAATACTCGTACGTTACTAACCGCAGTATGCTAGCCAATTGTTATCGAAGGCCCGGACCCAACCGACTGGACTTTCCCCGATGGGTGGGCTGCCTCTACAGAAGTGCGTTTCATGTTGTACTTTCGCCCACACGTAACTCATCGCCCCCCTCGCCCCCCTCTAGAACTGCTCCAGAGGAGCGCAAGCAGAACACATGGTCTTGATTACCGAGGACGGTTACGATGTTCTCACAGCCTAGCTCACATTTCGCTCCGCGTTATACACGATTGGTAATACAGTTGGTTTCCGAGTACCCTGAAAGTCGTGCGCGGGCCGCTCCACGACCCCCGCCTTCCGCATACAAGATCCACTGAAATCACGTCTCTCTCAACACCGAACGAATCACCGCAGCTGCTTCGCACTTCTCGCTGTGTTCGAAGTATCCGATTATCCGCTCAACTTGTCCCGAAGTGCGGTTCCAGGTTACGTCTGCGTGAGCGAGGCATCCGGTGAATTCGTAGTCAGCCTGCCTTGACCACTCAATCGGGTTTTGCGACCCACGCTTGTCTCTGGCTTGCCGTGCCGCTGTGTTATACCCCGAAGAACTGTTCGTAGCGCTTTCGTGTTCAATTTATGGAGCCGACACGAGGGCAGGAAGTCGTACCACTGAAACAAACTGCGCTTCTTGGAACCTTTCTTGGAACCCCAAGTGCTGCTCCACGCTGTCAACCAACAGCTTTGGAGCTTATTTTGCGTTTGGTTTGCTTGCGATAACCCGTTCGTACGGAGAACTTGTTCGGCAGAAGCTTGGCTGGAAGTGGTCGCGTTGAATCGTGCCCGATATTCGCGGCCATCTATGTAAAGCGATTGGATGGCTTCCTTTTGCTCCGAGTCGAGATACAGTTTCTTCACGGGCACCTAAAGAGCGACAACTCAGCTGGGAACGTGGGGAGGTAAATTGAAGGGCTCCATACGAGGACAGGCTTCCTGAAATCCGTATCACGGAAGTCGGGATTTCCCGTGCTAGTTGCAGTGCTGGTACTTGCGGTGGGGCTAGCATGTGGTGTGGCGGAAGGCAGAACCTCCCAAGGCTGGTTGACGATCTGGAAGACGCTGTCACTTAGACATGGGACGATGTGAAATAACGGGTAGACGTACCAGTTTCAGGTCCATTCTCGGTAGTTATTGAGGGGGAGTAGAAAGCTAAAGTTCTTCTCGCCGCTTTACCTCTTTAAACCAAGGCGGCTGTTGAGTTGAGGTGCCTTCATGCCTTCTCGGCGCGGTTAGTCATGCCGGTGGGGGGTTCTGAACATATCACCTGCGCCAGGGATGTAAAAACGAACGCGCCGTCACAGCGAAGCGCTCCCACAACCCGGGGTCTCCAAGTGTGTTGTATGCCGTTTTTGTACACGGCGTTGTTGGTTTCATGCAAGCTATGGCGTGACAATCAGGGGACAAAGATGGGCCACACATGAGCGCGACTTGCCACCTATAGAACGTACCTGTTGTACGTCGTTCCCCTCAGTGTCAGGGTCGAAGCTTCCGTAGCAAAATTGAATTAACAGGTCGGTTTACGTTGTGAACGAGAACCAATCTCGGTTCACCTTCCCAGCAGCGTTCATCAAGAACAAAGGCGATGCGTTAGTACAGGGGACGCAGATTCGAGCAAGGAGTTTGCCTGAACCGGGGAGCCGAGGGTGATCTGCGAACAATTGTTGTGCAACCGATCGCGCCGGACACGATGCAGAAGACCGGGCCGTTCTTTGGGACGTCGATATACTGCATTCGGAGCGCGAATGCTGCGAAGTCGTGCGCGATTCAAGTCCCGCGAAAACGTTCCCAGGTCAGTGGACCCTGAGGTGATGTAAACGAATGAATGCTGAAGCTGAAGCGGTCACCAGAACGGCGGACGCACAGGCATTTACCTTGTACAAAGCGCATTACATAACACCCAAGCAGACAATTACGGGGTAGTCAGCCGTGTCTTGGCTTTCTGCTGCCGGTTTCACTGCCGTAAAGGTCATCACCTAGCCCTTTCCGACTGCATCGCCCATTGAATCCCGGAGAGGCCCACAGAGGGAAAGATAACTGGCGAAATCGGTCGTGAAACAGCACCCGGAGGACCTGTGACAGCCCAAGGCCCTGATAGCTAGATAGGCAATCCACTCTGGGAGATTGCTTGACCACCAGCAGGTGAATGACAACCTCGTACGATTGTCAAGTCCGCGGAATGTGCGACCGGGGTCAAGATATGCACATAGCCCCAATCACCACGGAGACGTTTCATGACGCGCACATGACAAGTCGACTTCTGTTCCCGGATGTGGAGCAGAGGGATTCGTTGAAGCATCGCGTGTAGGGCGCGAGCAAGGCCGTCAGATCTGAGGGACGTTGTGAGTATGTAGTCCGGGAGCCGGGGAGGTCCCGGTCAACAACCAAGTCTATTGAAAGAGACGCCTCGGCCCATCCAGATTCACGAAGCTGAAGTTAAAGAGATCCACATCGCGTCGCGCGTTATTTCCGCCGACGGAGGGAGAATCGTCCGATTCTTGTTGCTCTGGGGGTGAATCTGAGAGCGCGAGTTAGTTGACACAGTCGCGCCACGAGATCCGGATGACTCTCCGGTGATGAAGGTAGAGCGGTGAAGATTCGACCCTGGAAAGACTTGAAAGGGCTGCACCGGCTCGCATAAAGTGAGATGGTAGCCCGCTCTCCCGAAGGTGAGAATGTGTTGAATCGTGTTCACGGAGTCACCTATGCGGTTTCGGGGTCTCAGCCCCGTAGAACGCTTGTGAGGGAGATGAAGGTTCCCGGAGAGCGATGAGAATGCCACGGTACACCGATGAAGACCAACAAGTCAATACACAAGTGTCGCATCTGAGGTGTACTGGTTCCCGCAGATTGGTGACATTTGCAAATTAGGCCGGGAGTTTCCGACGGCATCGCAACCCCGCCACGCGTTCAGCGACGATGTAAGGAAGAAATGGGGTGCAGGACACGAAGTCTCGAACCAGTTAGGGACATTTCACAAAAGTTGATGACACGGTTGTGCGGTTCCGGTCGCCCCGAGGGTACTCAGAGTGCTTTATCCTAGCGGAAGCCAGTAACGATCGCTCCAGGTAAGCCGAGAGTTCATTCTTGCGTGGGTGAAAGGCACGAGTATTATTCCGGGGTTACGGATCGCAGATACATTACTAAAGGGGGCCGCGAAGCGTATGATCACTGAATGGAGCCTGTGGCAGAAACCTTGGAGACATTTTGGGGTATGGGTGTAAGCGTGCCGTCTTCCCATCGCTTCACAATATTGTGTTGGAATATGCCCATATCGCCGTCAGGGAAAATACGGAGTCTCTCTAATCTCCTCTCCCGTAGTTTGTTTTTGGGCAACATTCCGGACACCGCCTGGCGAATTATCTATGAAACGGATGCAAGCGAAAATTGAGCTCCCGCAACTTGAGTCTCCCATGGGATGGTGTTGCGCACCTCGTCAGGCTTCCGCTTCATCATGTCCTTGTACTTGATTTCTTTCAAGCCTCCAGGATACATAGAGTGCTTGCGGTACAGCACCTGGTCCTCCTTGCGACCAGAGACCTTGACCTTCTTGGCGTTGGTCACAACCACATAATCACCACAGTCGGCTTGAGACGAGAATAAACAAAACATGTCAACCTGCCCCATAAATGTGTAGACCGACCTGCGGCGTCGTATATAGGCTTGTGTTTTCCCATCAGGACGAGTGCGATTCGCTCAGCGAGCTTCCCGAGAATTCTGTCCGACGCGTCGGCGTGGTGCCATACCCGGGCATAGGCCAACGCAGTCTACAAAACATACTGTAAAATACAGCGACGAGAACCGCAAAACAGAAGCATCAGACGCGTACATTTCCTATCCTCTGAGACATTGCTGTCACGAGTCGGGAGTGGCTGGAGAGTGAGGTCAAACAAACAAGGACAAACTGATCACCGATCGTCTTTGCCATCTACTTCGGAAGCACATTTCAAAGAGACAGCGCGAGGAGCTGGTCCAGACCAGCTAGTCGTTCAACGTTCACATTTTAAGATTTAAGAGCAGTCCCTGTCAACAAACGTTTCTTTTGAGTGGTTTGTACAGGTTTGTCCACTCTCAATGCTAGCGCGGATATGGAAGTGATCACGATTAGATAGATTGAGGCGCCTGAGGGTCAGCTGCAGCTAGTGGTGGCGCGCAAGGGCAGACGTTGTCAGTTTGGGGATTTGACCGGTGACCCCTTCGGCCGCTCAGAACGTTCGATGGGTAACTTGCGCGCCACCAAGTACCCCGAGTCGCGCGTCTCACGAGTCATTGACTTTTTCCGACCTAAGAACCATATTATCTGCAGACGCTTCTCATCGAGGTATGGATCAGGGTCCACTAGAGCGGGGGCGAATAATCGCCAGGCCACAAAGAAGAACGACCGGACCGAAAACCGTTGGCACGAACTTCGCGGTGGGTCCTCTACCTCCCAGTGGCGCAGACCATCTCCCTAGACTGATGTACGCGAGGGCGGTTGATCTAGCTTACGAAGTTGATTCCGGCGCCACGACCTGACCCTTTCCTTTCATATCTGTTATCTGGCGCGGTTGCATGAAAGGCGAATCGCTGACGGTCTTTCTTGCCAGGTCATCAACCTTCCTGCTGATCGATGGGGATTCATTCTCTGTTCAATTCGTCGCACACGCTCTCCATAACTCCATTCGATAGTCCCCAGAAGCACCTGTTTACGTCGCTCAGGTGATGCAATATTGTCATCATAAAGCATGGCCGAGTTCTAGCCTGGAGACTGGGTGATTGTGATGAGTAGACAGCTCCTCTCCACAATCCAGACCGCCATTGTGGGACCGCCACATGGTTTACTGGGGCGCAACCTGATTTGAGCCGCAACCTGAGCAAATCTTTACCAGTTTCTTCCCTTCCAGGTTGCTGGCGTTGACGATATCCTCACAGCCAAACGTAACGGACATGTGAGTTATCTCAATCATCAACTTTGATCGATACAGTAATCACCGAGGGTTCCTGTCCCGCGACAGCTTTGTGGGCCCAATCAACCTCGACCCCGAAGATGTCCTTCCGTCAAGAGTGTCCCGAAAGACCGGTACCGAGCCATTCAGGTCCAATGCCTGACATCATGCTCCTTGGGACGGGATAGGCATGCGACGCTGCTGGAGCAAATCCCGCGATGACGATCGTTATTTTGTCTCGCACTCGACTTGCGCTTTGAGCTTTCATACAAGGCGGATGATGCGGGGAAGAAAGTAGAAGACGTTCGACGATGATGATACTAGCCGGCGTGCTCGAGCGAATCTCCGAAGCTCGGAGGACTATAGCAAATTTAGGATATTGAAAGAGCGCGCAGTTCTCGGGGACTTCGAGAATCACTGAATTGTACGCCAAGCTAAAAGCTTCCGTTGTCTGTGGTTGTCTGTGGTCTAGAAGGTTTCCCCACCACGCCCACTCACTCACGCCTGATGCATGATGCCACCCCGATCACAATGCGATGTCCTGAATCGGGGTCAGAGCGGTCTACCGAGTTTTTCTTTTGCCTCGTGGATGTCAGGACTCAGGATTCACCGGAGGCGGGAAAACCGTTATCTTCCCGCTCGCCCCCCATTGGTCACTTGATTGGTTCCTTGACGGTAAGCGCTGATTTTCGTTTGCCGGATGCCACTCAAATGAATAATTTCATTGTCATGTAACCTGCCGGACGTCCCACGCTGCAGCGTGAGATAAGTCCGGTGTTACGAATGCCGATATTCAGGTCGGGGATCACGACGTTTGGGGTGCTTCCGCTGGTCAGTTTAGCGGACTCAGACACACCGTATGAAGATTCGTTTATGAGTTCCCTTCCGCCTCGTGCAAGCACGTGCCGGGCAATTGAGGCCTAGAACTATCTTCCCGGTGCACGGAATGTGTTAAGGGCGATATGTGACTGGCAAGAAAGATCCAGGGGAAATATCGGGGGTTTCGGCTGGGGAGTGGGGACTGGAGTAGGACCCCTGACATCCAGGATCAAGGCCAGATCTCAAAATGGCCAATTTCGTCCGGACCGGTGCATCAACGAGCTGACGACTCGTCCGGATTGAGATCTGGCCTTCCGACCAGCAACCATGTTTCCGTCCGGATAAGGATCCGGCCATTATACCATCCCGCGGTGGACGTCGACCCAGGGTATATATTTTCAACTCTAAAGGACATCGTAATTTTGCTATGTGCGCTAGTACTTTGAGAGGACCGTCTCTAATTTCTGACTCTGTGCCGTCATTGCATCGAACTCTTCAATATCCTCGCGCGAGACTTCGAGGAGCTGGGTTCGGTTCGTCTTGACGGGCAAATGTAGGAGAAGGAGGAAGTTCTGTGGGGGTAATATGGCAAAATACTTTGTCTGTAACTTTGCAGTTTCGTCAGGGATGTGTGTGAACCACCGGCCGTGACTATGGCCGAAAACCTGCACGCCAATGTGTGAGACCGTGACAACGCTCGATGAGTTGGTCACTGCGCTATGTTTACTGTTCTGACCGCCCGATTTTGAGTACAAACAGATGACTGGTGGGGGTGTCTGAGTTGGTTTGGGGGTAGGGATCAGGAATACTTGCCTTGTGCGAGGACGACCTGTTTTTCAATGAAAACCCACGCAAATCCGCCGGCGGTGATGGGAGAGAGAGAAGAGACTCGCGCCGTTGCCAACAGGTTGACAAGCGGGGCTCGTGCAAGACTTAGCCTTTCACGTCGATATTCAAGTGCCTGAGTGCTTGTTAGTATAAGAATGGAACATATGTAACAACGAGTCTACCTTCTGTGCTCGCAACTGAGCAACAACTGCGGCATTTGCTGAGTTTCCAGCAGGGGCCGGTATGGAATCACCTTCAGGCGCGGAACCAGTCCCGCCTTGAACAGGTTCGAGCCAGCGTAGCTTGCGGTTCTGGCCAGTTCCTGTTGCACGGCTTTCTTCTTTTCGAAGAAGTGCGTTCAATTCTCGCGTCAATTTATGCCGAAGAGACTCCTCGGGTCCATCGGCTTCGGCCACGTCGCGGGTTCGGACGCCTTCAGCAGCATACCGAGTTTGATGCAATCGTCGCAGTCCCACCAACATCGAGAGCTCGAGGTTGCTGGTACTGAGCGATGACTGAGGAACATCGTCCTTGAGGACAAGTGCAGGCAGGGAGACCCGTTTTTTGACAAACGAAGATAGCCGCAGGAATTCTTCGGCCATGGCTTCTGTCTCCTCTTCAGGATCTAGCTCGGGAAGTTGTTGGCTAGGCGTCAAATCAGTTTCGTGATTAATCAAACACCAAAGCACATATGAGGAACCCACATCCTCATGAATTCATCGACAGTGACCATCGCCGCTGCTCCTGCAAAGTGTGAAAGGCCTGGTTCTTCACTTCTCTCAGCTTTGCGAACAAGGTCCTGGAGCTCTCCGGCTTCAGACGTGATGACATCGTCTCTACCCTCACTATCCTCATCCTCGTCACCTCGATCGTTCCCCTCACCCCAGCCATCTCCTTCGTCCGCCAAAAGGGAATTGATTGGTGGGAGTACGGTTGTTGGATTGCGTTGCAGCTGTTTCGGTGTCAAACCGAGAAGCACCAACAAGCTCTCAGCTTCATCGGCAGCCTCTTTTGCTACAGCGTCGATCTCGCTGTCATCAGGGAACATGGCAAGTGTGGGGATGTCAAGTCCCCTCGTGTCAAAATGTGTATGGCTGTATCCGCTCGCTGTTGCCCTAGGATTCGATCGCGCACGTAATATTGCCTCGCGAATGGTGACACGTAGCTTGGGAAGCATGTAGATGAAATCCAGAAAGCAAAAGTCCGTTACGATTCGTCGGGCTTCGCCGAAAATGTGTTCGCACTGCTCTGTAGAATGAAGCCAAGGGAGGAGTGGGTTGATGTCATCAGGGTTGGTGAGGTGATCTCGGTAGACATAGATCAAGGCCAACAGCCCTTCGATGATTTGTCGTAGAATATCCGTGGCCTCGCGAGATAGGAAGTGAAGGGCTTTCTTATACCCAACATGCGAGATGAACTGTTTCCAATAATCGAGAAAGTATTTTGCCCTGAGGAGCATCTTCACCCTCTCGCGGTGCGGTAGTGACCGATTCTGGTAAGTGTCAACCAAATCTCCAAACACGAAGAGATACACAATCTCCCCCACACGATCCGGGTAGTGGTTTGTGAGGTATGAGAGGGTGTCTGCAGAAAAAAGACGTGAGGCGGCGTTGTCGTCCTGACGATCAAGTTTCTCGACGTCTCTGCGGTAGAGTGGGGACCCGTTGGAAAACGCGAGATCACGAATCGTTGCGTAGAGCATCGTGTGGTTTCCAAGAGTCAACAACCGTGCACCTGAGAAAAGGTTATTTCGCAGGGTCTTCAAAGCATGTTTCGAGTCTTGAAGAAGGCACAGGGGCTGACCGTTGATCACTGGAATAGTGACTGTCGTGTCCGGGATCCCCTTTCGGGGACTCTTGATTATATACTGGAGGCGCTCACTGGCCTCACCCAGAATCAACCGTTGTAGCTTCCGCTCAACTTCTGTACCATCACAGGAATAGGAGACCACCTGGATTTCCTTGGCGATCAAGCCGAGTAGGATTTTTGTGAGGTGCGGTTGAAGTTCGACCGCTTTTTCGCTGTCAGAAATCGGCAACATGGCGAGGATGATTGGTGCAATCCCATCAACAGGGATTGTCATACACCATAGGCGGATCTGAACAAATTTGTTCGTGAGTATGTTAAGTCGTCCGAAAAAGGTGACGCACCTTGGTAGCCTTCTTAATCTCAGTGTCTTCTAACATTTCTTGGGCCGTATCCACATCAGGCACCCGCAGTGGTCCACTACATGCACCGACAAGGAAATAGCACTTTTCTTCTTTATTCCAGAGCAACCGAAGTGCGGCAAAGAGTTTTGTGTCATCACAAGCAAGAGCGACTGGTCCATGATAGTTCAACTCAACGAGATGGGTTTTAGCAAGTTCGAAGGTACGGTCACATATCCCCATCGGAAAACCAGGCTCTCGGGCCTCTTTTTGGCTGAAATGAGGGATGTAAGTAATGGTGTTAGCAATCAATCAAATATAACATGTTACCGAAAGCTCCGCTGTGTGCGTGCAGGGAAGTAATCACGGAGGATCCGGTACGCTCGTGGGCTCACAATGTAGATGATATGGCACAATTCATCCCATGCGGGTGCATACTTGAAATTTTGTAACCCGACAGCACGATCTGCCTTATCGAGTTCCGTGCACATTGCTTCCAGTAAGCCGTTGAAAACTTCGTTGGTGGCCTTGCCACTCAACACAGCTTCTGTGTATCTTATGCAGGGGGTAGATTTTGCGCCCTAAAAATCATTGTGAATGAGGCAGACATAGTGGTAGAGTGTATCGCTCACCTGTTGTCCAATGATATTCTGCAGGCCGTGCACCTTGCCATAAAGACGAGCCAAAACAGGATTGATATACCGGGTGTTGACAAATTTCGCATTCTCATCCAGGGGTGTCTTCTTACGAATCGCAACTTTGAATGCTTTGAGATCGAGCAACAAGCTGCATTTGGGGCAGAGCGACGTGGCAAGAGAACGGCTTGACGTGAACCCGTCGCAGTTCGTTGCGTGAACTCGAAGGTTGAGGTGATCATTTCGCCAGGCCCATTCCGCTCTTTGTGTGACGTCAACTTCATCCTTTTGGCCCTTGGTGAGGTATTTGTAATCTTTCCCAAACCGTTCGTTCGAAATCAGATGGATGCTTCGAGCACCACCACCACCAGCCCCCGTTCGGTTCAGGTATTGGTCAACCAATGGGTCATCCAACTCTGTCACACCACGACATGGCATCATTGGTTCGCGGTCAACTCTTCCCTTCCTTCCTCCATCCTTCTCCACCTTCTTGAACCACCCCATCCCCACCAGCGTGCCTGCAACCGGAACCCGCCTCGCTGCACAAGTCCGGAGGTGCTCTTTAAACCTGGTCGTGTCGCCAGGCTCCTTGACGACTATCCATCGCCCGCACACTTGGTGGAACACTCTCCGAGGGTTGCCATTCTCGTCAAAAGAAACATCAGGGTCGATTCCACGGATTTTTGATTTCCACTTTTCAAGCTTCTTCACCTGAACGACATATGTCCCACTGCTCACCTCGTCCCGGAGCTTCCGTGATGCCTCGGCTGACCGGCTTGTTCCAGTCTTCCAACGAGCCACCGAGTTAGCGTTCGCGTTCGCGTTGGCACCCGCAGCAAGAGCGTCGGTATCCGGGTTGTTCGAGGTAGTTTCCAGCCAAGACCCTTCCACGTACTCTGATTGACCTCGGTGTTCATGGATTTCCGTGTTGGTCCTGAATGGCTTGCGAGTGGTGCTCCTTTCATCCGCTGGGTCGATTGTCAGGTTTCGCTTGTGCTTGCGACGAACCGGTCCAACATCTTCTTCCTCCTCAGCCGAAACCACAGACGACATGGTAGATAGCAGATCGTCAGTGTCACTTGTCGGGGGCCCCTCGCCGTCACCATCATCGAACCATTCGGCGTCCCCATCATCGTGTGCCGCCACATCATCACGTATCCCCTCGTCACCACGTCCTGCACCGTCGTTGCATTTCGCATCGTCACGTTTTTCACCGCCATCGTGTTCTGTGTTATGAAAGGTTGGTTCGTCTATCTGCAACGAGATCATATTAGTACAATGATCACAATTGACCGGAACTTGAGCACACTTACAGGGTTTACAGAAGCACCCAAGCATTTGTATTTGTACAATTCTAGGAGCCAGGAAATCCGATGCGCTGAAGCACCAGATTGTTCCCAAAGTTGATCTCCGAAGACATTGTGAGCGATCGTGTTCAACGCACAGACCGAACAACTAACAGTGTCGGTTTGGTACGGCCTTGCCAGAACGTTCCCTTCATTGGCAGGTTTCCAACCAAGCGTCTCTTCGAGCCACCTTCTGAGTCCATTCAATACTTCCTGGGGCGGGGGTACATTCCCATGCAAGATCATCGAATCACCTGTTGTAAGGAGGGCTTTATTTATGTCATTGGCCATGCATGTGGGTGTAGCTTACCGAATGCGAAGGTACGCCGCTCGAAATCAACTCGCCCAGCGATCCAGTGGCAATCGTCCACATAGATGGGGAACCAAACAGCCTTTGCACGCATACCTTGGACCCGGTCTGCAACCTTCAAAAGGAATCTTGAAATCGGCTTCTTTGCGTCTCTTCCAATCTGCCCAATTTCCCGAGAAAACACGGCAGACTCGATGATAGTCTCTTTGGCGCATTCCTTGGCCTTCGCCCGCTCGTGTAGTGAGTCGATCATCATATCAATCTGAATGTCCGAGAGCCAAGATGCACCCAGAAACCCAGCAAGGGCAAGCGAGGTAGCTCCTCTTAAACGCAGAGGCGTATTCCATGAAAGCCTGCTGACTATGATCCTCGCCTGTGCGACAATCTCCACCGGGTGAGTCAGCGAATCCAACCAATGAACAGATTTTCTCCATTGCTCTTGACACTGAACTAAGCTCTGCACTTCGTTCCACAGAGACAGTACCCAAAACGGGAACCGCTCCGCCCCGTCATTGAAACGAGGGTCAACAATTGAACAACCGCCGTCCATCCATATCTGGCCTGTGGCTGCATCAAGGGCTTTGAGGACGGTTACCGGTGGGATGGGTCGTGCAAAGAGAATACTCGGGTCTGTATGAGGAATGTCGTTGCTGAACCATTTCGTAGTGTCATAGAGGCTGGGGCCGCCAGACTGGAAGGGAAGATCCCAGTGAATAAACTCGGAAACGCGGGTAGTTGGAGGTGGGAGATGGTTTTGAAAGGTTCTCGGGATTTCGAGGATACCTTGTTTTGCATTGAGTACTTCTGGTGGTATTGAATTTGAGAAGGTTTTTCCAACGCCGATCCAGGCAGAGGGATTGAATGGAGAGCTAGCGGTGAGGTCGATAGGATCCATAGGGAAGGA
This sequence comes from Thelephora terrestris, assembly GCA_015956445.1. NCBI lineage: Eukaryota > Fungi > Basidiomycota > Agaricomycetes > Thelephorales > Thelephoraceae > Thelephora > Thelephora terrestris. The sequence goes on along the minus strand of WIUZ02000011.1, from coordinate 1,355,748 downwards.
ATGCGATATCCAAAAAAAGAAGGAAAAAAAAAAAGGAAAAATCGTGCGGTGTTTAAACTTAGTGGCAAAAGTATCTAGCATCGTCAAGTCGACCCGCGCAGGCCACCATGAGACCGGTTGTACATCGACCAATATTATATTGAGTGAGGATTATCGTGTCCGGACGCTGGATCTGGCCACTCGTCTAAAAATCCCACCCCGTCCGGATCCCCACTCCGGCGTCATGGCACTTTGTCAGTCCATCCGTCCGGATTTGCGTGGTAAAAAGATCCGGCCTCAACGGCAAAAATCGGTCAAATCGTCCGGATTTTGGATCCGGGCTCTCTACTAACTTTCCCGGGTCCTACTGGAGTTCACGATTGAGCGAACGACTCAGGCTTGAAGATCTCTCCCTCTCCTGAGGCTGTGCAGCGGAGGGAAAGCCGAGCGCGCGGATGCAAAGGTGGGCCCATGATTAGTTTGTTCCCTTTTTGGAACTATTTGCTCATCATTGATCCTTGCTTACGTCTATTTGTGAGCCGAGTACTGCTGGCCGCCTGGGGTCACCCGGTGGGTGCCTGGGAGAATCTGTCACTCGGTTTCGATTCGCACTCGACTCGACTGAGAAATCCTAGTTCACTCCCAAGGCTTCTAGTTCAAAGCTAGTGGCCTACGCAGACACGTTTTCCCCACAGATAAAGCAAGATGTAAGAGATCCTGAAATCCACCGAGCTGACCAACCACCCCACCCAGAGCCTCGATTAGGAACACCGACCATTTCCGGCTATGAAAACAGAAAACGGGGTGTTCCTGGATGCTCAAAGTTTCGCGTAATTTTACAAAACGAGTACGAATAGGAAAACATTGGGGAATCCAGCCCCGCATTTCTCCGACGGGGAACGTTCGGCAATGCCGATGGGTTCTTGGCGTATCAATGAATTTGAGGGGTCAACTGATGCACGAGTCCCGAACATGAGGCCCCGAGCAGCGTCAGCAAGCAATGTATTTTTGCGCGGGCTGTTTGTCTCAGTTCACCTGAGACTTCTTTTGTTTTCCGAGATGCCGTAGGATTCTCGGGACGGACAATTCGACAGCGTTCAGCGTTCAGCACATGCATTGGAGAGTGAATTGGGCAAAGTGACGCCTGCAGGTCTCGCAGGTCGGCGCTTCGAGGTGTAGCAGGAAAAGATCGATCATCGGGTACGAACTTGACCCAGCACACCATTCTCGAAGGGGTAACTGGTTCCTTCGAATCTTGGAATTTGACGACCTCTGGCCGCGTCTCAACTCATGCCCTGTTCACTACAATGGCGCCTTCAAATTTTCGCGATTTTTGTCTCACTTGTCATCTCGGAAATGACGGACAGCGCTTATTGGTGCCTCGGATCGTATATAGGACTCCAGAGTTGAAGTTCGTTTTTGTCTCCCCACCCGTCCCTGGCGTTTCCTCCCTGTATATCCTTCCTGTATATTCTCCTCCCCCCTTTGACACTCGATGGGTCTATTCCAAAACTGTGCCTTGGTCGTTGCTGCCGTATGCGTTGCTGTACAATGGTACCAGCGACGCAACCACAGATCTATCAAGGACATTCAAGGACCGCCTTCAACTTGGTTACTGGGTCAGCTTGCTATCACTGTGTGCAGTGACCTGTCATACTCATAAAGGTCTAAGGCAACGAACTGGACATTTGGTGGCAAGAGCAGCTAGGCGAGACTGATTTCAAATGGATGGCTCAGTACGGGAACGCCTGGCGCGTAGGGGGATGCTTCGGGGTACGAAATCCTCCAATTTGCCCCCGTTTCTATCGTCGCCGTTGCTGATTATCTGGATCAATTGTGTCGCTAGGAGGACGTACTTGTGCTAGCGGATCCGAAAGCACTACAGCACATCTTCCGGGGGTACAACTACCCTAAACGTGCGGACTTTAGGCAGACCATTCGGTTCTTGACGGGAACGGGCCTCTTGTACGCTGACGGTATGAAATATTCTCCTCATCCATCAGGCAGCAGAGAAGCTGGTTTTTTTTCTGGCGATCAACTGATGAGAGCGTCCAGGGGCGGATCATCATCGACAGAAACGGGTTATTGACCCAGGATTTGGACCAGGCCAACTTCGACAATTCTATCCAATCTTCCGAAGCAAAGCCGCAAAGGTGAGCCATCATTCCTTATCGCGCACGAGGCCGGTCTTAATCCCTGGCATAGCTTTCGACTAAGTTGCGCGAAGCCTTGACAAAATCTGAGGATAAGATTATTAACATCGCGCCCTGGTTGGCTCACACTACTCTGGACATTATTGGAGAAAGTGAGAGTTTAATTTCACCTATCTCGGTATGGGCCGCTGATGGGGATTCTCCCTAGCTGCGTTAAACTATCCTTTTAATACCCTTGACAATCACCAGGACGAGCTAACGAGTGTTTACGAAAACCTCTTGTGGGTGCCCTGGACATGGCATCAAGATAGATTTATCCTCTGACCGAACCCTTAGCATCGATGCCGTCACTTTCCCTCCCGCAGGTGCTCTCATATTCAAAGGGTTGTGGTGCTATCTCCCTGAATGGATCCTGCCATGGATGGCATACCTCCCGGCTAAGCAGCTTCGAGTATTCCGGAGGTACATGGGAGTTGCCCGCAGGGTCGCATCACAGCTACTGGATGACGTCTGCAGAGAAATGGTCTCAGGCCAAAACAACAGGCGGGACGTCATGAGTTTGATGGGTGCGTATTACGTCTTTTCTACGGTGTTCCACAATGTCTCACAAGATGCCAGTCCGAGCAAATTCCACCCAGGGCCCCAAACAAGGAATGACTAACGATGAACTGGTGTCCCAGATGACGTGAGTCTCACCTGGTCCTCCATACCTCTCTTACCCTAATGTTTCATTCAGGACTCTGATGCTCGCTGGGCACGAAACCACCGCGTCGTCCATGAACTGGTTGTTGTGGGAGTTGTCCAAGGATCTCGAGTATCAGGCACTATGTCGTGAGGAAATAGCAAACATCCGTTCTCAAGCAATCGCCCGAGGCGACGATGACCTCTCCATGACGGACCTGGAAAACATGCCGTACGTGACTGCCATCGTAAAGGTGTGTTTTTTACGCAAAAAACGACACTAGACTCGTCTGGGCTAATGACTAATCTCTTACGCAGGAAACGTTCAGATTCCATCCTATCGCCTATCACCTCGTCAGGAAGGCTGGCCATGACGATGTTATTCCCCTCTTGACCCCGATACGGACGAAGTCAGGCCAATTCGTGACGGAAATTCCGGTTAGCAAGGGCCAGAGCGTCATTGCTTCCGTTTGCGCGTACAACCGGTGGGTTCCTCTCTGTTGTTCCAATGCTCCATCTATTAATTGCGGTGGTTCTTTCTGCAGTTGCGCAGAGGTATGGGGAGACGATGCCCATGTCTTCAATCCAAGGAGGTACCTCAACCGCGAAAAGAAAGAAGGCGTTCCTACCGTTGGTGTTTATGGCGACGTTCTGACCTTTGGTACGTTTTGCCTCCTCAATTTATCGCTGTATAAACGCTTACACACTCGCGCCGTTTCTTAGCTGCCGGTGCGCGCGCATGTATTGGTTGGAAATTCTCGTGAGTCCGGTGTTTCAGATTCAAGGTGAAGGATGTTCGGAGACTGATTTCACCGGTTTGCAGAGTGATCGAATTGCATTCCCTGGTTGTCGAATTACTCGAAAACTTCGAGCTGTCGTTCCCCGAAGGGAAAACGATCTTGAGAGTTCCCGCCATTGCCATGACTTGCATGGTCGAGGGCGAACGCGAGAAAGGCGTTCAAATGCCCATCCGCCTGAAACCACTCGTTAACTGTTGATTCACTCGCACGACCGCACGAACACATGATGACCTTTTCCACATTCCTTTCCCATTTTTTCCACTCACGTGTACGACTTCTAGATGTTGTTGTACTACATTTCTGGTTGTTGTAAAAGTTATACCACGTACTTTTTACCAAAGCTGTTGAACTGCTATCGTTTCTCCGGAGTACGTACTTCGCCACAAGAACAGGCGGTAGATAACCCTCATGACCTTATCTTCACTACCTCTGGTGTACAATAAACGCATGTTTGTCCCTCGAAATGGCGCGGAGCTTGACACCGCTTTGGCTTACGCTTATCACATGGAAGCTTGTGGGGAGTCCTCCGACGGCATTACCGTTGATCCGACGGCCGCTGAAGCATTGAGGGCCCGATTTCAGGGATTGCGTTCCTTAGAGCGGAAGCATAATTCTTCCGTTTACCCGGAAGACGCTCGAAACGGCCGGAAACAAGCCTGAGGGAAAACAGAACAGAGGCGAAAAAAAAACATGATTATATTACATATATACCGTTTGTACGATACCAGAAGCAAACATTCTGCTGGAGCCTCGGCTTCAACCGCAGGTTAGGAAGCGTCCTCAGCGTTCCCTGTCTCGAACGTCTCCGTTGGCAGCGCTATCACCATCGTTGTTGGTAGCACTGGCTGACTCATACCAACCCACCAACCTCATTTCCTCCTTGTGGGTCAACGTGAGATTGTGCGCGGGTTCATGGACCGTAACCATCGACTGGGGGAGGATCGCGGTATGTGCCCGCCCCTGGAAGCGCACGGAGAATATTGAAGTCGAGGTCCCCGACGTCAGCGGGTGACTCGACTACACAGCAAGCGACAAGGCTGGCCCTCTTCCTCGCCAGCTCGGGACTGATTTCACAGCAAAGGTGAGCGCAAGGTAGGTACAAATCGGGTTGAATTACTTATGGTTTCTGCATGGTTTCTGCATGGTCTGACACCTGCCGACACTCGAACCGAGAATCTTGGGAATGGTGGTAGCGACGGAGGAAAGGCCATCGCGGTGGGCCGGCGGAGAACTCCTTGACGGCCTCTCTCGCTTCTTGGTGCCAACCGTCACATTCATCCACTGTGACACCTACTCGTTGAGCACCTTTTTGACTTCGGTGGGGTGCTTAGCATGATAATCTTGACCGTGGGGTGCAAAATAGGGCATGTCGTGGCAGAGACGATGTGTACCAAATCTTGTCGCAGGATAGCTCGATGCGATCCTGGGCCATGTCTGCGAGGCGGCCAACGTCTCTCTGACGTCCCTAGCAGAGTCGCTATCCACGAGGGTCAGATCTCTTCTGCATCGGAGCGAGCGTGTGTCCCATTTTTTTCAAGTGTCAGGTAAAATAGGCTGGGTGGGGGTGTAGGCGGTGTATCCTGGTAGCAGAACAAGGGAGCCAATAGATGATTAGAGCTGTCGTGTTCCGTAGTGGGGTGAAACTCACAGGAGAAGGGGAGAGACCGAATAAGGCTGGGTTCTAAAGGTGAACCCACCAGGCTTTTATACCAGGTCGACGAAGATATGCACCCTCAGGTGATTGCGTCTATGGACCGGCCAGCGGACACTCCCCAAAGCCGTGAATCTCTCGCGGACACTCTTGCGTAATCACTTGGGCTCCTGATCGACTCTGCGAGCCAGACACAGGAAAGGAGAAAAGCCCTCCCCGGGGTTCAGGCAGGACACGTAGGAAAACCAAGTGGATCACGGGGTGACAAGCTAGTTGTCTGCCGCAGCGTAAAAGGCCGGCAGCCCCCTCGAAGACGCGCAGAAGCCAAAACCCCCAACGCTCACTAGTTTGCGCAGATTCCTTAGGATGAATGGGGGCCCAAGGACCACTCCGAGGGCATTCCAACAAACCCTCGCCGAAAATGGGGTTTACTCCAAAGGCGTCGGAAATACACAGCTGATGGAGCGCATCGGCTGTTTCGCTGGCAGCCATACGTATGCGATCGCTCTATGGCCACGGGAATCCCGGCCGACTTATTCGCAGCGAGTATAAGTACATGGTGCATCGAGCTTGGGTATTCCGGGCTACAACGTCGTGAAGAGTCAAAGCGATTTCAATGCGCCGTACGACGTAGTATCCGTACCTTAGGACGCTAGAATTCAATTCAACTACGAAAGTATTCACTCCGCCTTGACGCTGCGAGCGGCCTAGACCAATGGAGGAACTTGTAGCTTCACTTGTTTCGTCGCCGCGCGGCCCGTTGTCGGTGGGAAAAGTCCCCGCTGTTAGTCATAGGCGACTGGTTGCACGCCCGGCGGCCCAGGTCGGAACGTTGTCGCTTCGTGGCGGCCCGCGAGTCGGCAACGGAGCCTGATGCGCGATGCGACATACGGCTAGCGTTCACCGTCTTGCGCATCCGGGGAGTGCAAACGTGGTTTCTGTGCTGGTAAGAGCAACGCAGAAGAGAATGCGCAGGTTATCTGTAAAGGCGCGCTTGGCAGCGTCCGAGTCTTCCCTGGGACGACGCTCGCCTGATTCGCCACTGCTTTGTACCCTGCTCCACATCCAACACAAATACTCTGGCCGGTTGAAGGGGCGATAGTGGAGTGATGCAGCGATGTTGAAGTGGAGAATCTTCCGACCCCGGGCGAACCGACCTAGACTTTGGATTGCGATCTCCCACCAGGATCTAGCACCTTGATTCCTTCCGATCCCCAAAATGGACGTCACATAGATTCGTTTTCGCTTCGACCAGTCGGTCTGGATGGTACGCCGCTCCCTCGTTCGCACTCTCTGCCTTATGCTCATCGATTGTCCACGTGCAAGCCGCCCTGAATATTCGTGATGGCCTCCCTTACGATAGATATGACGTTCTCCTGTGCGGATTATTTCCATGGGGCGGATCGCTGCACGTACCCGTGGCATCGCACTTGATTTCCGGCAAGGAACTTCTACCTTCGGGTACCTCAGACAATTTACACTCACCGTGGCTTGTTCCCTTCGTTCCCTTGGATCCAGCGGCCCGAGGCGGCTGCTGTAAAACGCGTATCCCAGTCCTACCGGGTTTATGATTATGCAAACTTGATTGACACTAGCTGGTACATACTGCACAACGTACTCTCCGTACGACTGCGCGGTACCATACAAGATTTAACGCCTTGAGGAACGGTTTGGTCCGCCTTGAAGCCGCTGGTCAGTGAGGACTCAATTTGGCACTCAGAGCCCAAGTTGTAAGTCGCACCTCACCAGCCTGCCAAGTTCCCAGATGCAGAGCGTGTTGAGGGATGGAGAACAAGGCTTCCGTGTTTGGAAAGACCCGGGTTATGCCGTCCACAGCAGTAATCAAGAACCGGAACGGAGATCGCAAGCACGCTAAACGAGATTCAAAAGAAGGACGGTGGAGGTGTTGCAAGGCCTGCTTTGACTTTGGACTCGCATGAGATCATTGTTAGTAACACAACAGGCTTTTGTATGGAGGGTCGCCCCGAGAAGTAGAGGTGAACGTGCCCTACGTGCTTCGTGGCTTACCGATTCATCAGACGAAGGCCGAGGTCCGGTGGACCCCAATACTCCAGCAGGGAGACGAACTGTATTGGGAAGGTTTACGGTGGGATTCATATTGATAGTCCGTTCTCCCATATCTCTGTTGCGCTGATCAGAGTCGAGATGATGAACGATGAGGCCCTGAAAGTCCTCCATTCCCAGTGGGAGCATGACGTAGATGAATCCGTATTGGCCGACAAAGATACGGAAATTATGTGCACGAGTTTTAATGGGAATGCAATGCGTGCTACCAGAGTTCCGTATATAACTCTAGGGACGTCTAGCCACATAAGATAAGGTCCCCAGCACCCGGCAGGACAGGTTTGGGCTCAGTCTACCGCCACGAAGCCGCCCAATCAGTTGGGTTATGGGTATTTCAATAAGCAAGCTATCCCGCAAAGACCGGGGGCAAGGGTCGTTCGCTGGTCGAATTTCAAACCTCGACTGTCCATCGGCAACGCCGAGGCGTTGCCGAAAGCAGACGCTTGCGTATCTGGAACATTCTGGGAGGTTGGGAATTGGGCAACTTTAAATCAGAGCTGGGTGGAGTTCGAGGATATGGAAGTGAACGCCGACGGTAGTCTAGATAGAGCCTGTTCAGAGCTGAGATCAATTGCAACCCCCGGGCCGCGAGCGAAACGGTGCGCAAATTGCAAGGTCGGGCATTGAGGTGAGGTTTTCGCCCTCTATTACGTCAATATAGCTCATTCCAATAAGGGAGCACTGGTGAGGATCTGTGGTGTAGCACAATTAGCGCAGGCCTCGTGGCGAAGTCTTTTAGTTGAGCAATACTGGCGACACGGCGAGACTTGAAAGATACGGCGGATGCAACTCGTAATCAGGGTCAAACGTCCATCCCGAAGGGAAAGATCCGGGCAGAGGGGAGCCAAGCCTCGTAGGGTGCGGGGAAATCCGACATAAAGGCCACATGAGAGTGGACGGATTTAGATGGATCTGTGATTACTTACGTTCATGAAGACACAAGCCGACCGCGGATGCAATCGTTCAGTAGGATCCTAGGCCTTGTGTATTGTTGTATCAGAAAAGGGTAGTCATAGGCAACACAGTAAAAATGGGTGGTGCGGCCCTAAGTAAGACAGACCGTAAATACACCACATTCGCGGAAACCGGATGCTCCTCCTCTCTCAGAGTACGCAGAGGTTTATACACGAGCCAGCGCAGCGGTTGCACGCAATATGGGCTCTGTGCCCTTCAAAGAAATAAGTGAGGATTTTGTGATAGACAAGAGGTGATTGGCTTGCCGTGGCCGGGAGCAGACGGAATCACGGCATCAATTTTTTTCCCAGGACCCCACACCCTTAACCTCTGCAAGGTTATCTTTCTCACCAGTTCCTCCGCACTCTCCCTCTACACCCGCCATCGCTGGTTAACCTCCTCTCGCCGTCGGCGCCGACGACGGCTCACCCCGAACTCTTCTTCTGACTGCGTTGTAGTCACCCTCCGCCATGAAGCCAATGCAGGTTCCCAAGCGGTTGCCATACTCCTTCTCCACAGCACGGCCCCGTTCAAACTCTGCAAATTCCCGCTCCTTCTACACCCAACCTACCGGTTCTCCCCTAGCTTTCTTCGACGCACCTCCGGTTGCCCACACTCCGTCTCCTGGTTCGCGCCCTACAACGATCGGATCTAGTCTTAGACTCGTGCAGCCCAAACCAGAGGCAGAAACATCACAACAATCCCACAACCACTCCCATGGCTATGCTCCCCCGCTGTTCTCTGCAGTCCTTTCTTCTTCTCCCCACTCACATTCCCAGAACATCGGCAATTATCCCCAAGTTTTCCCGTACTTGCCTTATCCTCAGCCCACACATCTTGCACCGGCCGCCGCCACAGACGCCCAACTTGCTGAAGTCCCGTTTGACGTCAACCGCCCAAGATACCAACTCGATGTTGGTGCTTACGGTATCCCAAAAAATCACAAGTCAAGCACTTCAAGTAGGGACTTCCTCCACAGAAGGTCTGGCCCCTCGGTCTGCGAAGACGCTACGCTAGCCACTCAAGTAGGAGAAGACGCGTACTTCGTTACTGAGAATGCAATGGGGGTTGCTGATGGTGTCGGCGGTTGGAAGAATCGCTCGGGTATGTGCCGGTGTGACTCGCTTGCGGTTCACTATGTGTGGACTAACCATGTCGTTCTTTGTAATCTAGGTGCCGTAACAAGACCTAACAAAACGCCTTCAGCTCTATTTGCGAGTCGACTGATGCATTATTGTTCCGACGAAGTGTCAAATTATCATCACTCCCCAGCGACGTCCTCGCCTACCTCGGAGATGGAAGATCTCATCTTCGACGGAATGGAATCTGAGGACCTCTATTCGGAGCTCGAGGACTCGCTCTCGGACCTGGAAGAAGGCATTGACGTGTTGATGATTTTGGAAAATGCTTACGACCGTGCCATCAAGGCACATGTCGTAAACCCTGTCCCAGAACAATCCGTCACCACCACTCCTGCTATATCCAATGGAGCCAACACCCAATCATCGTCGAGGGCCAGCTCCAGGCCTCTCAAGGCCGGATCGTCGACTGCACTCCTGGCTGTATTAGAACAGCCCACAGCACGAAACGTAGGCACGAGAGCCAAGCGTTCCTCCTCCTCCCCACCCAACCACCGATCTCGGTCGGCCTCCCGCTGTCGACCGGAACCGGCCGTCGAGGACCATGCCCCGATCACCGCCGGGTTCGGATCCGTGCAATCTTCCTCCGCGGGTTCGTCTCGGGCCTCAACAACCCAAAGAGATGCAGTGATCAAGATTGCGAACCTCGGAGATAGCATGGCGATGCTCGTCCGTGGGAGAGACATTGTGTGGAGGAGTGAGGAGATGTGGTGGTCGTTCAACACCCCTGTTCAGTTGGGCCCAGTGAGTCCATCCAAGCCAACCGATGCCCAGGTATTCGAAATACCAGTCGTGGCGAACGATATCCTCATCCTGGCGAGCGATGGTTTAAGCGACAACCTATGGGATGAGGAGGTGCTGGAGGAGGTTGTGAGGGTGAAAGATGTGCTACTAAAACATTCCACCCTGGATGGTGCTTCATTGGGACAGCTTCTCGCTAGAAGGTCGCTTCCGGCCCTGCTTTCGGAGGCGTTGTGTTCGAGGGCTAGAAGGGTGGCCGAGAGGGGACCATCAGGATCCGGAAGGCGTGGAGCGTTAGAAGTTGTTGGGGAGGAGATTGACGAGGTTCCATTTGCAAGGAGGGCAAGAGAGGAAGGCAGGAGATTTAAAGGCGGCAAAGTCGACGGTGAGTTCCTTCGCGCGTGCTTCGTTTGTGCGTCGGATCGTGCTGACGAATTCGTTCCAGACATCAGCGTGTTGGTTGCTGTAGTCTCGTCATCCACAGACCCTTTGAGTGCTCGTATTTCATAGCCCTCCCTCGCTCGTACTCGACCCCCACCTCGTTTGCGGTTTCCCTACCCCCGATTTCTCCTCTCCAGCACCCACTCTGACACCTTAATCCTCTGCGTTACCCTCTCTTATAGTAATCGCGTTTTTATTTCTCACGGACGATGTCTTATTAAGATCTCTTCCCGACAAGTTCGGTTATCCGACGTCTCATTCACTTCGATACATACACATCATCCGCCTCCATTTCCTCTGCATCATCTCGTCATGTTTTGTATCTTGTTTTTGGTTCGCCTTTGCTGTATGTATGCTAACTTGTTTCTCTCTACATGGTCCCTTTTACCCTACGCTGGTAGATTCCACTCACATGCGCTCCGGCGAGTTGTGATGGCATGCGTTTTCCCTTCTATCTGTTTTACATCATGGTTCCCCCGAGACAGGTGCATGAATTCACGTGTGCCGTGCTTTTACCGTATTTATGGAAAGTCTCGATATCTGTTATCATCAGAACTGCGTGTACGCAAGTGCTGTCGTGCCCCAAGCGAGCGAGGATTCTCTATCGCAGGTGGGAGGGGGCGATGGTGAGCACGGAAGAGTCCGATGGTTATATATACCGCCAAGACTTAAATAATCTACAGCGAAACAAGGGATGACAATGCAAAGGTAGTAACTAACAAGCAGCGGTGCAGGAGTAGAGATAGCAAGTTGATGACTAGATTAGACCCTGCTTCTTCAGGTCCTCATATGTCTTGCGGTTGTAGACGTTTCCTTCTTCGTCTTCGAGCTCCTCCATCGTCTCTTGCTCGAAAATTTCGTCCTTGCCTTCCCTCTTCAGCTTCTCCGCGACTAAGAAAGATATGTTAGATAGTGAACAGCATACGGTCGCAAGAGAGACTCACGAGTGAGGGCGTCCTCGATTTTGGTGATCTCGTGGAAGTGTTTGGTGTTCGGTAACCCCAGGGCACGCATCCCAAAGGCATGTCTGCTCTCCTGGAAATGCCTCTCAAAGTTCTTTCTGCCCATGTATACGTGGTCCGAACAGATCTCGCACCGATACTCGACGCCCAACCCGTGGAGTTTATACAGCCAATATGGAATCGGTTTCCCGTCCCATCCGAGCGGTAATTTGAGGGGATTGTAAATGCGTTCCTCTTCCTCCTCTTCCTCTCCCTCCTTCGTCGTAGTTGAGAGCGTAGCAGGTGGAGCTTTGGACTGTTCGAGCAGCTCTTGCTCACGCTCTCGGGCGGTGAGCGAGAATCGTCGCTCGACGTTGGACTTGGTATCAGCCAAAACGGAGGAGAGCGCATTTAACAAGGCTGTCACGAGGTGTGTGTAGAGAGCTACGGATTTGTATTTGTCCGTTGGGAGGGAGGAAGGGGGAGGCATCGAGTTATTGGATGTTGCGCCAGTTCCGTTGGGGTTCTTGGGAGGTTCAGATGAGGCGGCTTGTTTTTGGGTCGCTTTGATGTGCTTCTTGGACGTGAGGTGAGCTTCGTAGACGGTTTGTTTTGAATACATCTTTTGACCTAGTAAATGAGTAAGGGTGACGTCCGACTCCGCGAAGTTGGCGCGGAAGCTGCTCACAAGCTGAACACCAAATGCCTTCTTGGCCCTCGTTCGACTCGGTCTTAAGAGCAGATTGGGCTTCCCATCCAACAATCCCACCAGCCTCCCATTGCTTTTCAAAGTCTGCCTCCTGTTCAGCGCGTTGCGTCTCATAGTCTACGAGCGGCTGCGACCGCCGCAGAAACGACGTAAGATATCCATACAGTGCGGTGATATAACTATTGCATATCCGTAAGTGACGATCCCACATGAAAAAGAGAGAATTATGTGACGCACTTCTCGTAATCTTTCGTGATTCTGCATTCCCTAGGTAGCTCGTTGTGCACCGTGTCGTCGTGAGCAGAGATTAGAACGTCTAGGTATTGCAGGTACGCGACACGTTTGGGGACGTGCCGGAGGTTGTTGTATGCCGTGTGGTTGGTGTACAGGTCAAGGTATTTTCCGTACGACTCCTCCCCAGAAAACAGGTTCCCGATTGCTAGAAACGTGTGAGGCCGATAGAATGGAAAACAGATGCACGTTAAACGAACGGTCGTCTTCCACATAACCCTCATCAACGTCTTCGGGATCCTCTGTGAGAGCCAGGAGTTCAAGCTCAAAGCCGTCAATGATCCCATCCGGGTATTTGGCGTGGTGCTCCTGGATCTTTCCTAACCTCGAATAAAATTCTGAGAGGTCTTCGGCTTTGGAAGAGCTAGAGATGGCTGCAATTTCCTGCCTTCGGGTGTCGTCGCTCTGGTACAGGTTATTGAGGGTGTTGACGCGAGCAGAGACCCGGTCGAGGATTTGCGCCGCTTTGTGTTCGGTCTGGACTTTTTGTTGGTGTAACGAAATGGGCTTTGAGAGAATCTGGTAGAGAGCGCGTTCAAAATGTTCAATTTCCTCGTGTGTTTGGCGTTGGACCTCGATGATTGAATCCATGACCGGATGCGATGGTCGAAGTCGAAGGTTTTCCCATCAAATTCCGCGTCTTCTGCTCTCTTCCCTCACCCACCACCATGGCTGGAATCAACCCCGGTGACGAGGTGAGCGACTCATTTCTTAGACTATGTGCCTGTCGTTCGGATGCTGAAAACCCGAGTTAGAAACTCGTTTTCGAGTCCTCTGAGGCTGTCTCGGTGGTCTCGACTTTTGATGACCTCAACCTAAAAGAGGACCTACTTCGTGGGATCTACGCTTATAGTTGAGTCTCTGAACCTTCTCCAAACCTTGTGAACCCAGACTGAACGTTTTTCGCTCCATACTATAGACTTTGAAAAGCCCTCTGCCATCCAGCAACGCGCGATTCTCCCAATCACCCAAGGGCGAGACGTGATCGCCCAAGCTCAATCCGGTACCGGTAAAACCGCGACGTTCTCCATTTCGATCCTCCAATCCATCGACGTCACCGTTCGCGAGACCCAAGCCCTCGTTTTGTCTCCCACCCGAGAGCTCGCGACTCAGATCCAGTCTGTCGTCCTTGCCTTGGGAGATTACATGAACGTGCAATGCCACGCGTGCATTGGGGGTACCTCCATCGGCGAAGATATCCGTAAACTCGAATATGGGCAACATATCGTGTCTGGTACACCCGGACGAGTTTTCGACATGATCCGGAGGCGGAGTCTTAGGACGAGGAATATCAAAATGCTCGTGCTTGACGAGGCGGACGAGCTGTTGAACAAAGGTTTCAAAGACCAGATTTACGAGGTCTACCGATACCTCCCGCCTGCCACACAAGTCGTCTTGTTGAGCGCCACACTCCCTTACGACGTTTTGGAGATGACGACGAAGTTCATGACCGACCCAATCCGTATCCTCGTCAAACGTGACGAGCTGACTCTCGAGGGAATCAAACAGTTCTTTGTGGCGGTGGAGAAGGAGGAATGGAAATTCGACACTCTCTGCGATCTATATGATACATTGACGATCACCCAAGCCGTGATATTCTGTAACACCAGACGGAAGGTTTGTCGCCCACATCCTTTGCAAATTCACAATTCCCACTTCCTATTCTACCCCCAAACCTTGTGTTCAATTCTTGTCATCATCTTTTGTTGTTGGCGACCATGAGCGATACGTCACCACTGAACATGTCAACGTCGCGCATCGTGTTCGCTTCCGACGTTTCAGAATACCTAAGAATGGTAGATCCTCGAGACATGATCACTGATGCGCGCTTTCGTGTAGGTCGACTGGTTGACAGAGAAAATGCGGGCTGCAAATTTTACCGTATCCGCCATGCACGGTGATATGGTGCAGAAAGAGAGAGATGCCATCATGGCCGAGTTCCGCGGTGGAACCTCGTAAGTTCCTTTTTCGAACACACCGCTCTCGCCCAAACCCTGGGCTAACCATGTTATTCCTACGCCTCGACCACCACTTGTCCACAGCCGTGTGTTGATCACTACGGACGTGTGGGCTAGGGGAATCGATGTGCAACAGGTCTCGCTTGTGATTAACTATGATCTGCCATCGTACGTGTTTTTTGTGTAATTGTGTTCCGGGGGACTTGAACCTTACTGGACCGTCATCTCGTCTTTAGGAACCGTGAAAACTATATCCACCGTATCGGTCGATCTGGCCGATTTGGAAGGAAGGGTGTCGCTATCAATGTGAGTGCCTGGACTGGTAGACCTCACCTCTCTGTCTCCACATTGCCGCTCCACTTTCCTCGTTGCCTCCGCATACTGATCGATCACGCCCTCTGACAATAGTTTGTCACTGTGGACGATGTCCGAATCCTTCGAGATATTGAACAGTACTACGGTACACAGATAGTAAGATCCGACGTACCCCGTGTTGAACCTATCTCTGACAAGGGTGTACTTGTTTAGGATGAAATGCCTGTAAACGCTGCTGAACTGATATAGCTTGCTCGCGTCTCCCGTGCTGCGTTTCTGTTATTCTTTGTTGTTCCGGACACGTCGGTTACGCATCGAGACCTACGGCGTCGTCCGCCTTTACACCCTTGAGTTATACAGATGTGTAGTGTTATTTTACTGTGCCTGTATGCTTCCTCATGCCTTCCGCCCCTACTTCAATGACAGACTCGCGTAGGTTTACCGCTCTGTGAAGAAACGACGAACGATGACGTCCACATCACACTCAGAAAGCTTCATTGAACGCCGTCAAGCTCGGAATGGGCATACAGAGGCAAAAGGATCGACAGCCCGCTCGGCCTCCCATCGGGCGCCCACTCGTGGCTTCGGTGTGCCAACACGCCGCGGTCACATTACATTGTTCGAAATGGTCAGAATAGATGCCAGTCACAAGGCCTGTCCCTCACTTCATATTATCAACAGTGTCCAATCGAGATATCCTTCTCGTGAGTACTTTACGTGCAACCCATCTTCCCCTGCACATGGATCTTGTTCCACGACGTCATCTTCATGAACGGTAGAATCTAGAAGGCAGCTATATTGCCTGTCATGACGATCCACTGCTATGTCCGCGTTCTGGTTCCCTTCCGTTGTTTTATCTTGTGATCCAATTTTGCACCTCGTTTTGGATTTTTGCTGCGCACAGGGGTACTAACCGAAATTCTTTTTGTTTTCGTGGAAAAGCCCGCCATCCTCTCCGTTAACCTCGCACCTGTTTGGTAGCGAGGCATATCAAACGTCCGGCCTTCTACTGCCACGAGCAGTATGCGGGTTCGAGACGATGAAACACGGGGTCCTTTCTTTCTCACACTCCCACCCGTTTATCTACAAGGTGCGTTCCCTCGCACAACGCGCCTTCGTCGTCGTTTCGGCGTGCCTTTTTTTACCGGTCTCGGGATGACGCGCGCGCTAGCGGTGTTTGGACATTGGGATATGACATGGGCAAGTTTGTGGCGTGTAACGTGTTTTTTCCGCGAGGCTGGCGCTGTCCCCGATCGGCCTCGCTCCTTTGTTTCGGCAACCCGGTCATGCCTGAGATCTTAGTCCCCACCACCGGGTGAATCACTGAAGGCTAGCCTCCGTAGTGGTTCCAGCAAGCTCCCCGCCGAGAAGGGAGCTATCGGACTGTCATAGATAGCATGGGAAAGTAAGTGCTGAAATTAACAGGGTTCACTTTGTTGGCACTCTGGAGCCCAGTTGCAAATTCCTCCCACCTCCTCGGGTATGCGTCACGATAAACGCCAGAAGATGCAAGCCAACAAACCAACCTTAGTGTCAACGGGGTCCGCCTATGACACCGTTAGCGCCAAGTGGACTGGCGATCTGACAGGCAGGTTTCCTTCGGAACGGGAACGGCCTCAGAAGCCCGACACACGCTCCTCACGTTCGTACAAACGGAATGAACCCCCGGGCTGATGCCCCGAGGATTATCGCAGCCCCTGCATCATGTCACCCTCGAATAACATGTCCCGGCCGTTATCGTCCTCAGCTTGGCCACAAGGCACCAAGCCCCCAATGGTACATATCTCACTGCCTTGAGGAAGACCATTGTTGAACTGACTGCCTTGCAATTGACGATTCTGATGGCTTCTAAATTACAGAACTTGGTTTGACGCTTGTTGATACGCGTTCGGAGGTGCGAAATGAAACGGTCTACAGTTGATCTACCCCACACGGACCAGACCGTCGGAGGGATTGTCGCATGAGCGATTACTCTCTTCCTCACTTCTTTCTATGCCAGCTAAGGAGACAATTGCGACCCCCGAGGGAACGGATCAATGGTTCTGATGGCAGGATGTGAAGCGTAGATAGGACCTCGATGATCAATCGCGCGTTACTCCTCGCCGATATCCTGCACACCAGACACACTGTGACCGATTGATTCTCCTGATAATGTAAATCAAAGGAGAAATGAAGGAAAGTCGATGTCTGACCAGGTTGCTTCAAAAAAATCAGGGTGTTTCCCGACGCAATGGATCGCGTTTCGTGGTCGGCGAGTAGATTCTCCGGAAAAATCCTGAACTTTCCCTTTCTCCCGCTGAAATGGCCTAGGCATCATATGCGTTGTTGAGTCACGATCGATCACAGAGGGGTGTTTTACATGACCTTGATATCGACCCCATTGGTCACATAAATATTCATAGGTCAGGCGCCGGACATCGAGGCCTGTAGGCGCCCCTGGTATCTCATTCATGATCGTTCCGGGCTCACCTCTGGTGAAACCATTGCGTTAGCCGCTGCATAGGCTTTTCTCGAGGAAATCCTGTGGATTCTTCGTGTAAGATCAGCGGTTTGACCGCTAGCCGAGGAATGATTTCAAACGGGAGGCCCAGGTAACGACTTTCGAGATCCAAACCATTTTGGGCCTCACCGCTCTGCCCCCGGGGCCTTCTGAACCTTCTGCGGGCGGTTTCATCGACGTCTGAAACTTACTGCTTAGGATAGAAAAAAACGCTCAGATGGCCAAACTCAATTGAGATCCATCTACGACCTACCGCTCGACGGAATCAATTCACTATCGTCGCCATGCGCCTAGCGATATATCCGTGTTATTTGCCGGGCTTGTTGGAAATCTAACCGACAAAGGATTGATATCCCCATTCGCGTTAAGGTAGCCCGCAGCCGAGAAACTTCATAGGGGACGCCTGAGCAGGGCCGGCGCATGAGGAGATTTTACTTCCGTCAGATTTCAAATTCAAGAGTGCGCTCTTCGGTGCTCAAGACTGTCCTGCAGTGGAGGGGATAATGAATAAGAAGGGGTATTTTCGAAAACCGCCTTCCCGCCCATGAGATTATTGAGCGGCGAGATAACCGCAAGGTGATACCATTCTAGGAAAGCGAAGCCCAAGTTAATCACTGGCACGGAAAAGTCTTGACAGCAGCAAGGTGATACCTCACCCATAATGTTTTGCCTTTTGCTGTTCGTCACAGTATGCCTTCGTGGCTGCCTCAGATCCGTATAAAGGCCACCTCAATGAGAGAGACAGAACCTCAACAAGCCCCAAGATCAGCCCACCCACCTCGAATACGCCCCTTGCAACTCTCTTGCTTCGACTTATTCACAATCTCGAGATATGTGTCGCTGGCGTCAGTGAGTAGAAGGATGCGTTCCACACCCATCGTTGCTCGGCGGCTGAGACCTTCTGTAAATAGTGTCAGAAACATCTACACGTATGCAACTCCTCTTTGCTCCGCATTTATCGTTCCCTAATCAGTTTCTGCCTGTTAGATGCGGACATGCAGTCAATTTGGTATGTGCATTTGTTCAAACG
Source organism: Thelephora terrestris (assembly GCA_015956445.1). NCBI lineage: Eukaryota > Fungi > Basidiomycota > Agaricomycetes > Thelephorales > Thelephoraceae > Thelephora > Thelephora terrestris. The sequence continues at coordinate 1,337,380 of WIUZ02000011.1, read as the reverse complement.
GTGTTGGAAGAGGCTAACCTGTCTCGGGATCGGTGATCGATAAGCCGGAGGAAGAGGTGAGCCTGATTCCATGAATACAAGGCTCCAAAATGAGACTGATGAAACGCACAGATAAAGTGCGATAGTCATCTTTGCAGGTTCAGTCCTGCGCATCCGACGGACTGTCAGCCACCGAGATGCCGTCAAACCTGTTTTCAATAGTGAGCTTAACTTCGTTGTTAAGGCCGATAGAGGCTGACAGTGCTCACCCACCGATATGGCGTATTTAGTCACGTCTTTCCCCAGCAATACTGTGAGTGGGGTTATCTTATGAAACACCCAACAGGTGGCTGACGAGTTGCTTTTCAGGCCCGCATATCGCCAGGCCGTGCCCGCGCTGCGAGGCAGCCGGTCGCCCCGATAACCAATGAGGCGAGGAAGGTGTCAGCGTTCCAAGCTGCTCTCTGGTTCGATTGACCTCTCTGTGATGTCCTGTCTCGTGTATCACCATATATCAAGTCCCTTTCCTGGAAAATTTGCGCCGTCTGATACATCGAATGAGTGATCGCAATCGCGGTCAACGCGAACCGAAGATAATTGAGGAGTGACAGCAACCTGCGGAATAGAGCATTGTGGAAAGACACCACGAGGGGGTACATCTGTTAGTTGATCGGGATACGTAACAAGCCCGGTACCCGTTTCAACGAGGCCTGGGGCCTCGATAAGGCAAGATCTCCGACCCGGCAGGGTCGACTTTAATGGTGGACAGGTTATCTAGGCTATTGTCTTGCGTTCCGGATACCGGATGGATCATGGGGTCTGTCGGCGGCTATTACCAATGGGCTTTGCTGGGCGAAGCAAGAAGACAAATGAGAGTGTATTGATTAGTCCGACGCGCGGATACGACCATGGGTCATACTCTAGGATCAGTCGTCGTCCTTGATGTCGTGTTTCTGCTTCAGAGCTGCCAACTCTTCTTCGCGACGCGCAAGCTCGGCCTTTGCAGCAGCCGCGTCTTGCTTCGCCGGCATGTGATAGAGTACGACGATGTATCGTTCCTGCATATGGAAGCCGTTGAGGTGGTCTAACGCGTTCTTGGCCTTGGGGATTGGTAAGCTGACGAAGAAGTAACGCTGTGAAGGTAAATATTACGCACGTCCATTACATCGTCAAAGACGACAAAGGCAGTACCCTTAGTTTTCTGTTCATTTCCCAGACGTATCTGACGAATACTGCCGTACCGCCCGAAAAGCTCGTAGAGATCGTCGCCGGTGATCTGATAGTTGAGATTTTTTACGAACAGGATCCTATTTGCGCCTGGTGGTAACTTCGTCTGCGCTCATTTAGTCCAGATGGAGGCTCGGGTCGGACCTGAGCACTCACCGTTGGTCTTGCGAGGGACATTGGGAAGAAAACGCCTGCGTCACGGGTTACGTGAGATGATTGTAGGCCTGATGCCGATCAAGGTCTCACGCTTGCTGCGTTTCCAATAAAGGGCCGATGTTCGCAATAGGCCTGCCCTCCGCTCCTTAATCAGCGTCGAGATATCATGAGAAACCTTTATAAAGCTGCTGGTTCTGGGTTTTGGTTCTCTCACCACCCCGACCTCTTCTCCAGAAAGTTCGCTGTTTCTCTCACGCAAACCGTATAAGTTCAGTGTGGCCATGGCTTCCAGCTCTTCAGAGCCAACTCGCATCTTCGTACGAGCATCTCGAAAATGAACTTGGATAACTCTGAGTCTACTTCCCCCCCTCCCTCTTTGCAGCGTGGAAAAGCATGTTTGAACTGCCGGTAAGTCTTCCACTCGTCTCAGACACAGGCAACTCAGCCACCCGCGACCAGTAAACGGAAAATGGTTTGCACAGGAGGATTTCGGTAGTCGACTGGCGCTTACAATCCTTAGAGGTGTGATGGTGAAAAGCCCGTCTGCGGCCCATGCGGTCGGAGAAACGATGAATGCGAATACACCGACCGCCCAGGTCCGACAAAGACACAGGTCCTCGAAGAACACATCACCTTCCTCGAAAACCGCATCCGCGACTTGGAAAACCCCTCTGAATCGTCTTCGTCCGTATTTCTAGCAGATCCATACGCTGCACAACCGCAGCCTCAACCCGCGTATAATAGGGGTAAGAGGACCAGCCTCCTGAGTCTCACAACTTCAGCTAAACTCGCTTAGACACATCCCTTATCATGGCTCACACCGTTCCGGCTATCGATTTGCTTGCACTTCCGGACAGATGGTGGGAGAACGAGGAACCACCTGTCCAGCTTAGACCGATCTTGTGAGTTCCAATTCTGCTCAATTCGGGAGTTACTGGACCTCGTGGAAAGTCTCAACAGTTTCTTGCCCTATGTGTCCGTTATCGGATTCTTTCTGTCCGTGCCCCGCTTCGTGAATTCCTTCTATGAACCGGCGCCGAACTCCCGACCATCCCCGGCTTTGTTGAACACGATCTATCTCTGGGGCCTCAAGCTGGCCTCAGTCGACTCACTTGCGGCATACGAATCGACGTTCTTATCGCGTGCCATACAGAGCGTGGCGGGCGCCCTCGGCACAACCCATCCCCACAAAGCCAAGCACGCGTTGCAAGCGGAATTACTTCTGAGCAATTATTTCTTCTGGACCGGCAGGTTTTTGGAAGGGAGGTATCATTGTGGCGCTGCTGTTTCCATCGCTATCAGCATTGGGTCGCATCGGACTCGAAGCAGCCAGCTTCCCAACCCGAACCCGACCACTGATCAGGTCGAAGAAGGAGAATGTATCAACGCGTTCTGGTCCGTTTACGTGAACGATGCTTGTTGGGGGGTTGCCATGAACGTTCCGTCTGGCATGCCGGATCAAAAGGTGCCAAATGCACGCATCGACGCGCCGTGGCCATTGGATATGGCACAATACGAGAGGGTTTGAATCATCTTACCGCCTACTCCCAGATTCGCACCTAATGCAGCATTCCAGGGTCTCCTCACCTCAGACATTCGAGGGTTCAATACCATGGAATCATTTTTGAACAACCCCGCACCGGCCACTTCTGCTGAGGAAGCATCTCTCTTCGCGAAGATATGTAAAGGTGCAGCCGTCATGGAGAAGGCTTTCCGCCTGGTTCCGTCTTTCAAACCAGGTAATGTCACAAAGCGTGTGTTCGGAACCCCTTTAACTCCCAGACATAGACATGAAGGAAGAAGCCCTTGCAACCTTTAATCAGGCACTCCAGAAGTTAACCCAAGTCACCGAAACGTTTGCCGCGACCCTCCCGGCCCTTGTTCCATCCGGAGACATCGACATGCACGTTCTGCGCAACCAGATCTTAGCCCACACCCTAGTTCATAAGGCGTTCATTCATCTGAACATCAACTTCACCACCAGTGACATCGCGGCCAATGTGCGCTGTGTGGAAGCCGCAACCTCAATGATAAAGTTGTTCGACGACATCGACTTGGTTCGGCTGGAGATATTGCCACCTATTATCGCTGTGAGTGCAGATGATCCTTTAACGGAATAGCTTACTTGATTCTCGGTAGAACGCCCTTTTGACGGCCGGTCGAGTCTTGATCCAAGAGATAGCACGCCTGGACCCCATGACCGCACAGTCGTCCGATATATTGCCGATTGCGGCGAGGAAGGAGGAGGTAGTGAATTTACTGGACAGGTTGGAGCTCATAATGGTCACGGTCGGCACGAAGGCCCCGATATTCAGTGAGTTCCTTGGCCCCGCTCGAAATTGTTCGGTCAGTCTCACGCGCAGAATTTAGGTTTGCAACATGGTGTCCTACGTAAGAGTCGGGATGAGCAAGTTGTGATTTCAGTTTAGACGCTGTGTTGTTACCTTTTTAGATGACCACTAGAGATTGAATCTTGACTGATGTTTGAAATAGATTGTGAACATTTGGTATCCAAAGAAGCGGCGTTATCTCCCATGAGTTTTCGGCGTGTTCAATCAGATATTTTCCATCAGCAGCCTTAGTTGCGTTCTTTCATTTTGAGTCATTTCATCACCAAATCCCACGCGCCAGGTTTTAGTTTGAGCCTCTAGCGTTCCTGAAGCGCCGAGAAGATGCGTAAGAGCGCAACACCGCACCAAGCTCTGGGTCAATGAGGGATGTTAAAGCGATTCGCTGACAATGTAGCCCGCGTCGCGGCGTAGATTGTCCATCTCCGCGAGTGCGTAAGCGGGGTCGGCACTGTTGCAGCCGAGGGGTTCGCTGTCGCGAGTCAGATCGGCGGTGTTCGGCGCGATTGTAGTATGATGCTCCGCCGACACATGCAAAACCCTCGCCGTGCTTGAAAACACGTAACATCTTGGATCAAAGAAAGTCTTTGACTAGGGGGTGTTATCATGGATGATCGAATTCTGGGGCGCGATCTTGGAAATGGAAGGAAAAGAATTCATTCGAGATCTCACGATTACTTATTTTTGGGCTTTGATTTTCCTTTCCCACCGAACGACTTGCCCTCGAATCCTGGACGACTCTTACCCTTTCGACGTTCTGCTTTCATAGCGATGTTATCGGTGCGTTTTTTCTGGCGTGCTGCCAGCGACGCAGCCGTCTGCTCTTTTCTCTCGTGCCTTCAGCGAAGTGATTTAGGGAGGCAACGTCTGGAGTCCACAAGGAATTCACGCACCATCTCTTCTGACTCTTCTGTTTCTCCTTTTCCTTCTTCTTTGCTGCCTTCTTGAGCCGCGCTTCATCGTCCTTGACCTTCACACCCTCCATGCGAGCCTCTGCCTTTTCCCATTTCTCGTGTTCTTCGGCAGCTTTCCGCTTCTCATCAGGCAGAGCCGCCAATTTCTCCTTGTGGGCCGCGAGCTGGCCTAGTGCCAGTGATGGATTTGATGCTGTCGCGAGATTCTTCGACTTTTTGCTTGATGATGGACCAGCGACAGCAGAAAATGAGACGTTTGTGACAGCTGTCACAGGTTCAGGCACAAGGAGTTGGTTCTGCACCAAGTCGGTGATAAGTCCTCCTCCTCGGTAGATGGAAAAATTTACCGACCTTCGGAGGGGCCGAAACCTTGTGCTGGGTACCCTTTTTGTCACCCTTGCCATCCTTCTTCTCCTTCGCCTCCTTTTCCAGTCGTATCTTCTCTTTGGTCTCTTTCCTGCGCCTATCTCGCATCAGACCCCTTTGCTTTCGCCGTTCTTCTAGTAGTTCATCCTTGGTCTCGGGCTGGCTCCCCACCCTGTTTCGTCGTAGCTGATCCATTCTGGCATGAAGCTTGCTCCTCAGAGCTTGGATCCCCTGCACCGACGACATCGGTGTGATTTCAGTGTCTGCTCGATCAACGTCCATAGTTTCACCATCGGCGTCTTCCTCTTGCGGTTTCGGCTTGTGGGTGTCGGGATCTAGCTTCGGTGCAATGAAAGGGGTGAACGAAGAGCATGGATAAAGGCTCGCGAAAACGAGTGCCGGTTTCGGCGTACCTTTGCTCGTCTCGCGTTTTTCGTAACCTCTTTCGAGACTTTCACATGCTTATGATATTTGGACCCGGAGACGTTCTCCTCATCACGGGGAACATAATATTTGGCAGGAATCAGGCCCAGAAGAGTCTCGAAGGTGGTGTTGTACTGTTCAAGAGATTCCAGCAGTTCGGTGGACGAGATCATTCTGTCCGACGACGGAGGTCGAGGGAGAGAAATGTGTGTCTAATAAGCGCCGCATGATCGATCAGCTCCATCAGAGCGTTTTCCGGCGCCCCTGGCAGGCTCGGAGCACCATTCCGCCCGGGGGCCAGGTGGGGGTGTTCGCTGTCGGGGTTTGTAGGGTCACCTTCCACCTCTCGGTGATTAAGTTCGAAGAGAAGGTTGAGTATGTCGACACCCTGCAGCCACTTTGGAGTAAGTACTTCCGCCACAGTACGCCCCACTGACACCGCGAGAATCGACCCAGCCCGCCGGGATGGTCACCGGCGAAGGCGCGCTTCGTAAGTCATTGGCAAATATTTACGTTTAACCCTTAATCCGGCACCTATCGGCGAGGATCCCTCCTACGCGTTCACCGTCTGGGTCCTGTCACAGCGTGAGTAATTGGATTTATCGTCACGTTGTGCGGTCTATCCGAGGTGAGCCTACCAAAAATCGTGTGCATTTGAAACAGGATGCTTCGCGAGGGCTTCGTTCCGTACCGCACTGTTGACAAGCCTGGCCCCAGAATTTCAACGAGGGATCAGCGGGAGTGACCTCGATTGGATAACGCCAGTATGTTACTTCAATATCCTGCAAACGTGATGAGTGGTCGCATCACTCCCTGGTGACAATGCCGTGCTACTGTACAAAGGGGATCCCAGGTTTGGAGGAGCTAATTTCGGGAGTGAGTGAAACTGTGGGGCCCCTCAGGCACTCCAACTAACCACATGAACTTTGCTCAATCCACAGACGTATCCACAAATGTATATCCCGGAAAGTACAGATTCGCTTCCAAACAGACATAGACACTATTATCCATCCAAAATGCGCCCAAATCCTCAGCCTAGGTTCGAGGAAACGTAACCGCATTGGGAGATCTCAGCCTCCTGAACAGGGCCATCAGCGTTTTCCCCCCTTCCGTACCCCAACTATTCGCGATTATGTCAGTCCCTGGGAACGATGGAACGTGCGCCAAAACTCACTCTCCGGCTGCAACTTCGTCGCAACACCTTTCAAATTCTGCACTCATGGATACTTCCTCCCATTTGTCCACCACATAGTCCTACTCGAGGATGTCATCTTCTAGGCCATTACGACATGCGACAGGGAAGCACTTGCCTGAACGAGTCCATGAAGTTCGTCCCAGGCCCTGCTTGCCAAAAGCAGGCTGAAGCAGTACTCTGGTGTGATTGTCGTCATCATGTGCTCCAACGCCAAAGAAGCCAGTCCATCTAGATCGTATCGATGCGCAAGTCGGTAGACTGACAGAGCAGAAGCAGGCAGAGGTTCAGGCGTGGGGTGGGGGTGGGGGTCAGGAACCGAAGTTTGGCGGACGGCGCTGTACCTCTGCGGGTTCGTGAACCCTGTAGACGTCGTTGGTTGGTGCGCGCTGACAGGTGTAGGGGAAGGCAGGGGAGAATTGGAGACCTCCGACGCCGGCTTCGCTGATCCGTCAGTGGAGGTGTTCGATCGTCTCGAGAGCGAGAGATTGGTTGTCAGCTGTTGTCGCGACTGTGATTTCGTTGGCAAGGGTCCCGAGGAAGGGCCTGCGTTCCTGCTTGGTGTGCTGCCCGTACGGGGAGTCGTACTGGAGCTGATTGTGTTGGAGAAGGCTACCAGAGGTTCGGTAACCCCCTTCGTCTTACCCTTGATATCGCCAGACCCTGCGCTCTCTGTGGCGCTTGCAACACTTCGTGCATCGCTTCTAGAAACGCTCATGTCCTCGCCAGGCTGTACCCTGGTGAATCTCTTCCACTCCCACTCCCCCTTCCCGCTCGTGTTGAGCCATTTCGCACTCCATCCAGCTCCAGTACCTTCGATTGCGAGCCTCGGATCATCTTCACTTCTGAAGCTTAGCCAGTTGGCGTATATCCATTTCAACAACCAATACACGGTCACGAAGTCCGCTTCCTCCAAGACGACAGTGTACACCTTCCTTTCTCCGGGTCGGATAGAACCCCCATTCTCCGAGAACGACGAGGAAAGCATGGTAGCAAAGTATTCGGACCGTCGTTTGAGAATGTCAGAGTGGGCGTAGATCACTCGTTTTCTCGCAAAAGCGTGAGACGAGAAGAAAGAAGGCTCAAGCCCGGACGAGGAAGTCGTCGTTGGTGAACTTGCCGGGTCCTGGTCTGGAGGTTGATGTGCAGCTACGTTTGGATCCGCCCTTTCTAGACAGATGAATTGAACATCTCCCGTATCTGCACGCTTTATCAGAATAGAAGGATGATGAACATGAATCAGTTGGTCCTCACTCGAATTGTCCAGAGATGCTTCCAGCCCATCTAAGAGATTACGAGGGACGTAGGCGACCGAAGGCTGTTGTGGGTAAAAAGGTCCGACAGGGCTATGTATTTGAACACAGATTACAAAGGAGTCCGTCTCCCTTATCTTTGAATTCTTCAATAATTCAGAGAGCGGGGGGAGTGGGCACCCTGTGATTAGGGGGTGAGATGAAGATGGCCCGCGCACGTTGACCAGACCTCACCCCAAACTTCACTTTCCTGTCGGAACGTCCAATCATTCTGCCACTCTTTCCAGACCCATTCAGTGCGCGCACCCCGTTCCCCAGCTTTGCTGTTGTTGGTTTTGATTGCAGCAAGAACAGTCGCGGATACCTCATAATCGTTGCGTGAGTAGCCGACGACTAATGAAGTGACATAGAGGGAGAGTGTCTGAGCGCCAGCTGTACGGGCTCGAATGGACGTTAAGCCAGGTACTGCTTTCTCGCGAAGAGCAGGTCGCATACCTATCTCAAGCTTGAACTTGCCATCGCCTAGCAGGGGAGATTGGCTCAGTATCTCAAAGCTTTGATCGTCATCTTTGACGCTCAGATGGTCGTCGTCTCCATTCAAGTCCGTGTCGGACTCGATGGAACGTGACAGCCGCTCAACGTCAGGGACCACCCATTCCAGAGCCTGTTCGAAGTTTTATTGACTCGGGGAAACTCGTTCGACGCAGTGACACCCACCGCGAACGTCCAGTTCCTTATACCATGCTGCTGGGTGATTGGCGTTGACATGAATGGCAGGCTGTTCGCTTGCCTTGGCGGCGCGGTCGAGGAAACAAAAACAGTTGCTGGGCTTGATGTGGCTGAAGAGGCTTGTGGGTCCCAGGTATGTGTACCAGAGGAAGAGCCCGGAGCTGATGGAGTGGATGTCGGAGGATGGGAAGCGCGGTGCTGATAGGACCACGGCCATTCAGGGCGCGTCATCATGATTTCGGGCCTTTGGGGGCTCGACATAGTTCGGATAAATATTGCGGAAATGCGCAATAAAACCTTCCAAACTGGACTATCTGCAAAGTCGAAAGGAAGCGGAATTAGGCCACCGCCGAATCCTGGATGTCGGGCCTCTCCGATTGGCGGTGGGAACCTGTGACACTCGCGCCCACCTCGACTGTCACACTTAGCAAGTGTGGGCCACCTTTTGCCATCCGCACCATTCCTCGCAGCAGGCGACTGCCACGACAAGAAACGGCGGCAGTTCTAACCGAGTGCCAACGGCGGGATCAATGTCGCATTGGCATGGAGGCTCTGGGCGACCACCGAAGTTGGCAATCCCTAGCACAGAACCGTCACGGTGACGTTCTCTCATCACCAGCCTTCATCTGAACGACAAGTGCGAGGTATGCAGCATTGAACGAGTCTTTCTTTAATTATGCATTATCATATATTACAACACAGAAGCATGCAGGCGTATCATTTCCCAAGCTGGCTAACTGCCCGGGATGTGTAGGACATGCGCTTCGCGCATGGATAATGGGGTCAGAAGAGTCCCCTGTCGCAGAGGAAGAGTAACTCCTCGTCTGTTTGTGACCATCGAGTCTTCTTTGAATTTCGAACCGCTTTCACAGGGGAGGCCGTCTCGTTTTCATCCGTCGAGTCTGTTTCCGCAGTCAGTGGAAGCTCGCCGCTCATAGGATCCGTGGCTACTTACGTGTTTTCCGGTCTTCCCCGCCCTTGGTGGGAATTAAAGGGTGCATGTTCGCTGTGCAGCTATGCAGCCTTTGTTTGAGGGTCAGAAGGCTCTGGTGAATTAGTCAAACCAGACCCGAGAATGATGAGCAAAAAAAACTCACAAGACTGATCGTTGAATCCACGATTGAAGTCTTGAGAGGTTTGCGTAATTTGTTGGTGATTATTAACTCGAGTACTGATGGCCCTTCTAGATTATATAGGAAATTCTGGCTTATCGCACAAAAAACTCGGCGCTCCTGGCTCTCGTCTAGACTTTCGGCCCGGACTTGATCATTCGGGTAAGCGCGGAACCCCCCTGGAACCCAGCCCTGCGACTGGGGCGCCCTCGCCCATGTCACGGTAGGCGACAAAGTGTCAATTACTGTCTCATTACCCTCTCGCTCTCCTCCTTAGCGCCGGACCTGCACGTCGGGTTGGTGGCATTCAATACCGGCGCTCTGTGGATTCTGGCATGCTTGAATCCTCGGATACTCATAGGTGTCACGCAGGCAGACCTATCCACTTCGAAGTTACGACGAGAATCTGCCCTTCCCTCTATAGGAAGGCCGATAAGGGCTGCCATTAACCCCACATGAAACGCCAACGAAGTGTGGCTCGCCTTGGGGCGGAAGTTTCTTTGTTCAGACCGAATGACTCCAGGACTCTAGATATCGGATGGGATAGGCCTCTGAATGACAGCGGAGAGCGCACTATGGTCGTTGACATCCTTAACCTTTAGCTTAGACATTGTGACATCTAGGAAACGAGATATTCAGATAGTACCGTGAAACAACACCTCCTGGAGCTATAAACATCGCAGCCCGTTCATTGGATGGCCAGAGCTCATGGTGGTCTCTGAGGTCTGTCGCTGGTGAACTTCTTCGGGAATTCCCGAAGTGATCAATCGTGGGAACAACCTTCCCGAGGTGAATCACGGCTTCATTCAGGTGCCACACAATTGCCACAGCACACGATTGCGATGAAGTCAGAAGAGACAACCGCACAGTCGGCGGTTCAGCCGGCTACATATCGTACGCGACCAAAAGTTTACCCCATACTTGAATTGCTGACGACAGAGGGGCCTCGCTAGAGATGGCGATTGACCCCGCACTACAACAGCAATCTATTCCAGCGTAAACTCAAGTCGATTTCGTCCGCGGGTTCACACTGACGCACATCTTCGCGTTTCGTAGGACCTCCTATTACTCTTATTCGGGATACACGCAATCGGCGTACTATTCATACGCCCAACCTCCACCTCATTTGACGGCCACTCAAACGACGGCCACGGCTGTCCGAACGAACACGCAAGCTTCTACTTCCGGGGCTCAAAACGAGTCCAACGATGTTGAGAACCTGAAAGACGCGTTGGGTCAGGCCGGTGTCGACCTTCGAGTTGAGTGGCACCTCCTATAAATCCTCCGCATCTCACTCCGATCGACCACCCTTTGGTACCCTAACCCACTCTAAACTCTACAGGCAGAAGAAGAGAATCTTCAACGAGGCTCAGATCAACACCATTCTTATCGATCCTACGATGACCGAACACGCAAACAACCTGTCACCCCCAACTTCGACAGCCGCTTCATCGGATCGACAATGCGCACCATTGGGACTACCCACAAAGTCACAAAAGTCCCCGAGGACTCGGTTAATTACGTCGCCCTCGCTCTCAGGGTTCGTTTACAGGAACTCGTGACCGCTATGATTGAAGCAGCGGCCCACCGTCACGACACTCAGTTCGACAGGTCTGCTTCACTTTATGAAGACGGTAATCCGATGTGGAGTATCGTCGTCAGAACGGATATCGCGAAGCAATTGGCCGTTCTGGAGAGGATTGAAAGGGAGGAAGAGATGAAAGTCCGGAGGGAAAGAAAGGAGCGATCTGAACTTGCCGCTGCCCAATCATCAAATTACGCGTCTCAGCAAAGTGTCGGAGACGGTGACCCCGACGAAGAGGAGGCTATGCAACCCAAAAAGAAGAAAAAGAAGGAAGGTCCTGGTGTCACCGCGAGAAACATGTCAGAAGACGTGAGGAAGAAGATGTCCAACGCAGTCGCCAGTCAGGCCGCCGGTTTGTCGACAGGGAAGTACGCTTGGATGAACGCGGCTGCCGGTACATCCACACCCACGAAGTCCAAGCAGACGACCTCGACTAAGGAACCATCTACGACCACAACGACCAACAATACAACCACCGCGACCACCACAACAGCCGCTCAGCCAACGGCGAGTTCCTGGGCGCGACCCTATATCTCTTCCACCACCAAACAGAACTCCACCAAGGAAGAGAAGGACGAAGATTCTAGGCGGAAAATCACATTGCGGGACGCCCTATTTGTCCTCGATAAGGAGCGAGGGCATGGTGGAGGGCATGGATCAGCGAGGAACTACGCAGTGCGGTGAATAATGGATGGATCAGTATCCTTCCCTCTTTCCTTTTCCTGTGTTATGAACTGCCACCCCAACCGAGAGTGCTTTTGCTTGAAGGCTTGCCTACCCATTTCCGAATGCCAGGAATGAACGAGGTCTATATACTATTACGCTACACATGAGAGAACACAACAAAAGCAAGTTGCAAACAATGAGGGGGAGAATAATACGACAGGCATATAAACATCATGCTTCAACAACATGCAGGAGGTACAGTTAGCCGCCATCACTGCCTGAGGCTTGCGTTTGTGATGGTGTTGAGAGGTTTGACCCGAGCTTGTTGAGGACGAGTTTGATCTTCTTGGGACCACTTTCCGCGTTCTCCCCACAATTACTAACAGCGTTGCTGATACGCTTCGCCTTGGTAGCCAGCCTCTCCAGCATCCACTCATCATCGTCATCCTCATTCGCCCTCCTCCTCTTCTCTCCCATTTTCATCGGTCCCATGTCAGGCGAACTGTTCGTAGACGACGATGCTGACTTGAGAGTGGAGGGTGTGGAGGGTGTAGATGAGAGTTTGATGGCGCGACCTGTGACCAAGGACTCCAGGAGAGTGTCCTCCTCATCCTCATCATCATCAGGCGATGGTAATGGTTGGAATGTTTGCGCCTGCGAGCCGACCCTTCGGTGTGATAACCGGGGTGTGGCAGGTGGCCCGCTCGCATTGTCATCTTCAGGGGATACACTGAGTCTCCGTTTCGGAGGATGAGAAGCCCCGCCGAAAAGGTCCCCGTCATCCTCGTCGTCATCGTCATCACCGCTGTAGCCGACCAGATTTCCGATTGGAGGTGTGCGCGGAAGGGTCATTTGTGGGGATCCACCAGCTAATCTAGCGTTTCCAGCAGTCCGTTTCCGTTTCAAAAGGGTGCTGCCAGACGCCTTTGAAGAAGTGATGGTTGGCGAGCTGATAAGTGTCGTAGGTTGGTTATCCTCGTCGGATCCATCTTCGCTGAAGTATCGCTCCTCGTCCCTGCTCAGTCCACGACTTTGGCCCCACCGGAAACCATTCAGTCCCCTGAACGGTTGTTGTCGGTAAGTGGGTTTCGCTTCCTACGGGTTCAACTCACTTCTCTGGTTTCGCATCCGGTTCTTCCTTGATCTCCGGTAAGGGTTCAACGTTCATCTCCCATCTTCGGATCAGCGCACTGAATCTGGGGCCGCCCAGGGGCGTCTCCGCAAGCTTACGGATCTGCGTTTCATGCTTCGTCATGCAGTGATTAATGAGCTCTTTGATGTTCTCCTAGGGTCCCAGTTAGTAAAACGCCGTGAGCAACGGTTCCGCTATTGACACACTTTCCGCATATAATCGAAGAACTCTTGACAGGATGAACTGATGAGGTTGTCCCTTCTCGACTCTTTGACGGCGAGATCGATGATAGGCTGAAGGATATCAAACTTGATGAGATGGTTGAAGAGGTTACGATTGTTGATCCTGAGGCAAATTCGGAAAAATCTGAAAGCGGCTGTGGAAAATTTCGTCAGCGTGAAACGAAGAAAGGAGCCAGGTGAAGCATACCCAGACATAGATGTTTATCTCGGGAGGAAAGGAGGGAGGCGACTCGGGCGGAAACGTTGGAGGATAGAAGGTAGAAGTGACTGCGGAAAGAATGTTGTAGCGCAAAATTGCACAAGAGATCGCAGAGGTACAGGAACAAATTCGTGCGTTCCTTTGACATTGGGATGGTGGATTCTGCTTACAAAGATTAGTAGATGAGCTAAATAACAGAAAACATATCTCACTTTGTAGCTGCTTGAACTCTGGAATATCGCCAAATGGCTTGAAAAGTGTTTCGACACAACTCTTGTAAAAGTACTCCAGAAATTTTTCCACGCCAGGGTCGTCTTTAGCGCGTTGCATTAGCTTCATAGCAAGCGGTGCCTATTGAATCGGTGAGATAGCCTGAGGACCAGAGCCAAACGCGACAAACCTGAGATGTCGGATCGTTTGGATCATTGAGAGGGATCTCAAGCATTAGCCTCAGGGCGTCTCCCATCTGGCTTTGCACTGCAAGATCGCGGCTGCGAACCATGTTCTTGCACATCAGCAATAGAAGTGTGTTGCTTTGTGCGCCGTCAGCCTCTGCCAACTGTCTCAGTACAAAACCCCGAACTCCGTTAATGTCATGGTCCAGGAGAATGGACAAGGTTTCTCCGGCCGCAGCGATAGTCTGCTTCCCCTGTTCATCGTTCTCATCTTGGGTAAAAGACCACTGAACGGGGAATAGGATTGCCCGGTCTATCAGACTGCGGAAAAAATTCAGGCGAGTGGGGAGCTGCACGTTCTTGCCCATAGCACAAAGCTGCTGGAGCATGAGGACGACGGATCTCCGGCTCGCCTCAAGTTCTGCCTTTGGCTCTGCATCCCCGGTGGCTGAAGGAAGAATTTGCAGCGGCGGTCCATCCACGTCCATCGCCTCGTCTGACCTAGCCCGAGTATCGTCAAACTCCTTTAGCCGTTCTCTCCACCACCTGACACCTGCGACACCTTCTTCCAAGAATGGTTGGACAACATATGCCAAGAAAAATCGGTCATGTTGTACGTGATTGATGATATCCATCTGATTGAAGAGGATGCAGGAGTTGATGACGTTGAATGTCGAGTCATCCAGGACACGGGCGAGAACCACGTCTTTGAGGAACTGTAGCCGGTAGGTGTGATGAACCTTCCGCTCTATGGCATCATCTCGGATGGGGATCGGAGCATGGAAACGGGTGTTCTGCCGGAGAAATTCTCGGTAATTCGCCTTGTGATCTGGGAATTCCGGGTCATCTAAAGAAGGGTGAGCGGAGTGATCGACGGCGCTTCAAGCGTTGACGCTCACACTCCAGAATACCCATGACACCCATGAAGATCCGATCGTCCAAGATGTGCTCATAAATTGTGTGGTCGTTAAGAAGCACTTGTGTGGCACGAAGAACGGTTAGACACGTGAAATATGCTTGGGGATGAGCTTACGGATGGTTTGCAAGCACCTGCACAGGGCATGAAGATCGGTCAGGCTTTCAAGGTCCTCAGATTTTGTGAACACCTCTATCAGAGAGGCGATGTACCCCTTGGTGAATGATATTTCAATCGGCGATAACGATGGAAAAGCGGATCAAATACCTCTCGTTGCATCCATTCACACATTTTCTCCTTCACCGCAGTTGCGCGAGATAGAATCTTGATAATCCTGTCGATCTCGGGAATGCAGTTCATCCTCGGTTCGGGAAGGCTACCACGGAGTTTCGACGCTGCCAGGAGGTCGGCGTCGGGGCCGGTGCCGGACAATGGACCAAACCCATGATCTTCTACATTCAGGCGTCAACTGAGCTGCAAAACGGAACAAACACCCATTACTTACCGGATGCTTTCATGTGTTGCTGAACTTCCGCGATGAAATTCCACACCTCGGAACAACCCTCCGCCTCTTGAAAGCTGAGTGCGTAATCCACTCCATCCGGCTCGGTCCACACAATCAGCGTTTCTGGCGCCAGCATCAGTCGAAATGGCTGCACAGTAGGTCCGGTCAAAACTCCCACCTTGTTGGCGCTGATAAACATCACAGGAGCGTATCGTTGTGCAAAGGATGGTGTTGTCGAGATCGGTTTCTGAACGCGCGATTAGTTGAGCTTCGTTGGTTGCTTCGTCGAAATGGCCGTAGCAAAAGGCAGTGCCTTGGTCTTCCCAATGTGACCCGACGAGCTCGTAGACCTTGCAATTGTGTCAGAGTGTGGATCCAGGAGATTTGTGGCGTGACAAAACACTGCACAGAAAGACATAGCGGGGGGGAGAGCACAGCGGGAAACCATCACACGGAAACCAGATATATAGCAGGAATTGGCCGTGGAGCCGAGAGAAGACAAACCTTGACGCGCTTGTGTTCCTGGCTGTCGCCCTCTGTCCAATCCTGACTATCGTCGCTCGAAACCATATCTTCAATCGGTACACCAAGGGAATCCGAGACGTCATCCAAGACCTGGATGGAGGACGTGGATGATTCACCAGGTTGGATGGAGGGGTCGTGTGAAAGGTCGAGAGGTTCGAAATCCTTGTCGTGATGTAGCGCAGCGGCTTCGTCGGAGACCGGTGGATGGATTGCTCCTTGTGGGTAAGGCGATGGTATCACGACTTCGTTCGGAGACACGGCCGGTGGCTCTTCCGGCTGAGCTAAGCCATGTGCGAAAGGGTGTCGGTCGGAGTGGATTGCTGCGGCATCGACTGCGGACATGAGCCGTTGTTTGAGGTTGTCGAAGCGATAAAAAAGGACGCGACGACGCCTTGTCGACGGAAGTGGAGGGGTAGAAGTCAAGTAAACGGTCGCTTTCGCGCCCTGCCGTCCCGATGGCGGTTTGAAAACACGTTGTGTGGCCAACAATTCTCACACTCAACTACATTTGATCCCGATCACAATCCTCATCTCTAGTACACTACCTGTCCACCATGCGCAGATGCCCAGCAGTAATGCCCACAACCAGCTGCACATGGGTGTCCGGACAACTGCTCACGCAAGGGCGGCGGCTGGGGGGGACTGCTGACTAATGCATCACGTATCTCGGAGCCGAAAGGAGTGGGGTCTCCCTCCAAACCCACAACGCTCATGGAACTCGCTCTGGTCCGCACCGGTGTCCGTGGTGGAGTAGGGGCAGGGAGCGGCTCAACCGTTCGGGCCGAATAATACTCCTTGTAGCATTTCTGATGCCCGCCGTGCATGCACACTGGGCAATGAAACATCAGTGCCCTCACTGGCAAGTGACTAAGGCAGGTCGGTTAAAATTCCCGCATTGTGCCACCATGATGCCTGGCTCACCAAATTGCGCAACGAGCGATGTTAGTTCGACATTTTAGGCAGTAGCCAAATCCCCCGCCAGGTTGATCAGCCCTCCGCTGCCCACTTGGCACGATAATCGCCTTGCTGCAACGTCCACACTGGGTATATATAGTGGTAGAAAGCTACGAGGGGCAAATTTTGTTTCAGCATGCCGTTTCAACGGGACTTGTCTATCGTCTCACCAGTGCACTGGACTTGATCTCGTCCAACTCTACATGCTTCCGAATTCTAGCTGCTGGGACATGTAACTGCAGCCTGGCAAGAAGCTCTGCGAAAACGTGAAAGTCATGTAGAAACGGAGTGAGGGGAACCAACCTAGATAGGATTCCAAGAAGAAGGTCGCCCGCCATTGCGCAATTCCTAATTCCTTGGGGACAATTATCGCCAGCATCGCACACATCTGAATCTCTCCCTAGGTCGAACATAAGTCCTGGCAACGGCGGGCCCGAACTCCGAGAGACCATACCTCTTCAGCGTAAACCTCGAGCAGCTCCTTCACTACATCCCATCCAGAATCCCTAAACCTCCTTTCTGCCTCCTTGATATCCTCTCTCTGCCTCGTCATCACATTCTCACTTTGCCTCGGGATATGCTTCGTGGAACCCGGACCACCCATCTGTGATCGACTTTGTGATCTTGAACCATCATAATCGTCCAACACAAGCTCGCTCATTGCCGCCTCCGAAAGTTGCCTCTGATGGCCGAAGGGCCTACCAAGGGTCCCATTCGTGATTTCCCCATTGCTCGCCTTCCGCGGAGTTTCGGACGGTTTCGGGCCACCACCCCCTTGAGAATACGACGAATACGGATCAGGGACCTCTCTTGTAGGTGTAGCGTTCTCAGAAACGGCAACGACAGTGCGAATGCTGCTATGAGACTCTTGTTTTGAGATAGTCTTCTTTGAAACGCCTAGTCCACCGACTCCATTGCCACTTCCGGGCGTAGGCCCGACGTTAGGACTTGTGCGCGAGTTGGCCGCTAAACTGGCCACCGTGGAGCCCCTATTATTGAGAGTGTTGCTCCTCTTCCTGTCAAAAGGCGGCCTGGTTGCGTGTGTCGAATAGAACGAAACACCAGCTGATGATGCTGAAACCACTCTCTTCTTGGGGCTCACGGAGATATCCATGTCCGAATCCGAGGTGGCAGGCGACGACGACACATGATCCCCGGGCTCTTCGTCTGACTTCCAGCCCTGTTGCTTCACGACCCTAGACAATGGGGAGCGGTACGAAGGAGGGTTCCGCGGAAATAGGTACGGTGAATTGTGTGGGCGTCTGATTATGCCCGCTTCGAGGCCCTCATCATTCGCAGGGTCCGGGGTAGTCTCCGGTTCGTCGTCTCCACCTAGCCCGTCTTCGTGGTCCTCCTCGTTCCCAGAGGAGTCGGAATCGCTGAGAGCGCCGTCTCCAATGTGTCTCAAGCCTGGGCTGCGGTAGCTGGTCCCGAGGGCGCCGCCACCACTCTGCAAACCTGCCTGGGTTTCGGCCATACTCATGACACTCTTTGCGGACACGGAAGGCCTCCTATACGAGGAGCCTGTCCTTGGTCGGCCAATGTAACTCCCACTAATGCCGGGGACCAAGCCGGTGGCCGAAGCTCGTCTCGCGAAAACAGAAGCGGGGATAGGAGTACCAGCCAAGGTGATAGGGGGGAGGCTGGGGGACGGACGCTGTGGTGACGAAGGTGACGACGAATTAGGGGTGTTTGCTGCGGTAAGCTCTGCATGGGTACGGTGGCGGGGACTGGGAAATGTGTTGTTGCGATGAGGGTAAACTACCAACTCCGACATTGTACCTTTGGGTTTATGGTCGGGGCCAGGGGATTGGTCACGCTCCAAACCCGGGATGGCGGCGGGAGCGGATACAGAATGAGGAAGAGCCATCCCCATGAGTGGCGAGAGTGATGATTGCGCGTATGAATGAAAATCTTTCTCCGGTTCCGGCCTCGGTACTAGATCGGTGAGGAGGGATTCGACAAGCAACCAGATCTCCGCTGCTTCCAGTTGCTCTGCATGATATGCGACCTTAACCGGTGTCATTCGTTCCACTGCTTACGAAAGTTGAGGTCTGACTCACAGAAGCATTGAACCTACACGTTTCAGTTCGACTCTCCCCGTCAACCTTGTACCCGCGAGCCAGTCTCTCAAAAGTCTCTAAATCTTCAAAAGCAGGCTCGTAGGCAATGCATCCGATATTCTGAGAATTCGAGATGTATGCTGGATCACCAAGCCTTTTCGGCGATAGGGCTGGTTCTGACCCCTCTGAAGTTCCATTTTGGCTATAAAGTGACCGTTGGTAAAACTTAATTCTCCAGCACAGGAAAAAATCACTTACTAGTCATCGTAAGGAAGCTCTGTTGCCGATGGTTTATCCGCAACAAAGGCCAGAGACCCAGTGACCTCCCAACTGGCTGCCACTCTGGGGATCGCATCCAGAGGCGCACGTGCATCTCTCACATCAAACTGCGAGAACGCTCCTGAGGAATGCTGAGCCCACAGCATCTGTGAATCCTTGAAAGTGATATCTTGCCATAGCCAATCAGCTTCCCTATAAACTCAGGTGCATGGCGACTACAGACCTGTCACACCGCCTTCAACGGCAGAGTTGTTCAACAGCCACTTCGCGATATACTGCCTCCTGACATCCCAAATCTCAAGCGAGTCGCCCACGCCATTCCTAGTCTGGGAAAAGATCTGCTCAAACGGCAACTTCGGGCTCAGGTTGCTCTGGAGCTCGGACAGGATTGAAAACGGTTGTGGTTCGCCTTGTATCGGTTTTTCTGCTATCCGAGGACTTGGCATCTTACTCGCTACAGCGGAAACATCCGACCACGAGCCAGGTCCAACATCGACGTTCGAGACAACCGCGAGTTCACAACCATACCCAGGTCGCCAAAGGACACGACGGACGGGAAAGGAAGTGTGGAGATTGTATATGGGTGATTGAGAGCCATCGCCACCTGCGCTGGAGTTGAAATCCCACACCTGGCATATAAACAATGAATCACGACCCTCAGACTAGGGGTGAAGCGAGTGACCTTGACGCAACGGTCTAATCCGCCCGTGGCCACCCACATCTCTGAGCTCACACTCGGTAAACCGTCGATTCCACTCTGTGGGGTATACCAATCCAAGGAGAGGATTGGTCCTGAATGAGCCACCGGTATTCGATCGAGTTGACCACGTGGACCCATTCTCAGGTCCCAGCTAATCGTGCACGATTGTCAGAATCGAGAGACAGGGTCGGAAATGTTGCAGAAACGATGCGCTGACCGATAGAGTCCGCCTGTCATACATTCAATATTTGTTTGCAGAGATTAGAACGAAGATACCATTGTCAAGACCTACAATAGCATTGAGCGGTTGGGACTGGCTGGGGGAGAACGCGAGAGTGCGGACCCCTGTGGGGTGATGAATTTTGAGCACGGATTTCGACATATCCCTCAGGTCCTATGCACACTTAGAATCTCTGCAATGCCCATCACAACGATGAATTACCCAAGTCCGAACGTCACCATCCGCGGAGCCTGAAAGGCAATAATGGTGGACGATAGTCGAGTACGATATCCTATGTATCGCACGTGTATGATCGCGTGCTCGTCGTTCTATGGGCGCAAATGAGAAAGCTCAGACTTGCAGAGTCCTTGATGCATACCATATTTAACGTGGCTGCTCTTGTTGATATCCCAGGTAATGATCTCGCCATTCTTGGCACTCGTCAAAATCTTGTTGGAATAGGCTGTCCTCAAGTTCAACAAAGGGTTTGCCCGGGCTCAGTCGAAGGACTCACCCCCATGGCCCCAGACCACATCAGTCGAAGAGCTATCGATCTTCAAACCGCTCCCCTCCCAAAAGTTACGGGAAGCTTCAACCCTTAGTCCCGTTTCCTTCTTCTCGCCTTGCTCGGGCTCGATCACCTTCAAAATCCGGAGAGCTTTCGAGGGCCGCAACGGTTTCATCACCCGACAAATCGCCAACAAAGGCCCAAAAGGAAACTCACATTCTCGCCCAGAAACCGCACACCTTTCCCCGTCTTCTGATCTCGCAAGTGCCCCTCCTCCATTGGTAGCAGCGCGGGGGAAGCGAGCGCTCTTGAACGGAGTCCCTTGACGATCCGGTGCTGGTTTATCCAAGCGCAAGTCCATTACGCTGGGAACAGTCGGAACTGGATGTTGTAACGGTGGTGTCGAAAGCATGATGCGTTACTTCACAAGGAGGTTCCACGAGTAGCCTTTCGCGCCTCGACCATTGTGCAGTTGCCAAAAGAGAACCGCGGGCTGAGACTTGTCTGACAACCGCCGGAAAGTGCGGGAAGTCAAGTGCCGCAGCCGGGCCGTAAACCCGCATTAGCGCGCCTCAGCCACATTCTCAATTCTCGGGGGAAGAGCGGTGATATACGTATACCAATCGACACAACCTACCCTCCGAACCACCCGCACGATATCCCCCACAATGGCTCTCAACTGGACAATGATTAACGAGGAGCGGAACCCGGTCCCTCTTCCTTTCGAGATGAATATCAGGGTGATGGAGGGCGTCGAGCTCAGCCTCGTCATTCCTGATAGCCCACCTTCAGGATCGACGACCTCTGGCGGTTCAGGCGGTACCAAGAAATTGAAGAGTACCGGCAAGATGTGGCTAACGGACCAACGAGTTGAGTAGTATCCCTACTACTTCATGGTGCGCAATGGATCTTTGCTGATCCCTGTGTGTTGTCCGCCACCACAGGTTATCTTCATCTCCGATGTCTCGAAGACGGGAAAAACAGCTCCGCCCTTCGAGTCCTTATCCGTCCCACTATCCTCAATGATATCCACAAGCTTTCAACAACCCCTCCTTGGTTCAAACTTCCTCGCCATGTCTATCTCGCCTTCACCGGAAGGTGGTCTCACGGATGGAACCAAGGCCGAAGTTCGTTGTTCTGGGCGTCTCTTTGAATTTGCGGCTGCATTGGATAAGACTAGGGAACGTGCAGTCGAAGCGATGAAAAACCAAGATCTAGAATTAGAGGACGGATTGCGTGAGTCGCTCAGTACATACATGAAGCTCGCGGGATGTTCACGTTTTCCTCAGCGGTATACTCTACCGACGGTCCTGCTTCAGCAGTACCAGGTCCATCCACAGCAACAGGTGGCGGACCAGACTTGCCGCCCGCATATTCATAGGCCAGATATATATCCCTGTACCAATGTACAAATATTGATCGAAATGTATCACGATCTCAAACGATCCTCGTAACTATACTGTCCGCAATATTACTCCTTTGTTCTCGCCCTGGTCGAACGCCGCACCGGAACCGAATCTTCCTCTCCTGCTGATCGTGTCTTTCGCTTCCTGGGGTTATTCTTTGGCTTGACCGGTTCCTTCGAAGAGGGTTCGGCACCATCCTCAACACCCTCCGCAGCAGCCTGCTTCTTCCGTCCCTTAGCCTTCTTCGTTAGCTCTTCACTCCACCCCCCTCTTTCCGCCATCTTTCGGACGGCGTCCCAAGCCTCCTCCTCCACGCGTTGCACACTTAACCTTCCTCGATTAATAAGCGCCATCCCTGAAATGCGAAGCCACAACAAACGCGCAAAATCAGCGATAGGGGCCACACACAAAAGTCTGTTGGGACCACAAGCGGGGAAAACTGTGACCTTTGATGGCTTCCACGTCCTCTGTCGTCAGATATTCCGGGACGTTTCCCGCTGGGATGCCCTTCAACACGGACAGCGGGACGAAATGGCTCGCGCGACTCTTGAACTCGACCTCGACCATATACCAAGTCGGAGAATCCTTCTTGGTTTTCTAGGAAACCGCAAGATTCTGAAGGTGAGTAGGGCACGCTGGAGCTCATGAATACACCAACGGTATCAAAGTATGGGTGAGACCTGGCTCGTCAGATACATCGGACAACCTCCCTCAGACCGCATAGAGATGAATGTGCTCACTGGTCCCACGCTGTATCTAAAAAGGAGGCACAAGAAATGAACGTCAGGATGATCATTCCATTGATCGAAGGGGACAATCGTCACAATCAGGATACCCTTCCTTGACAACCTACAACGATCCCCTCAGCTCATCCGCATCTCATGGGTCGTGTAGCAAGCTTCAACAGTCACTCACCTCCGCAAACGCCGCAACGCCAGGGTTCTTGCAGTTCGAGTGGTAGAACAACACCTAACCCGCAAGCCCCGTTAACTTCCAAAGCTTTAAACAGCTACCAGGAGGAAACCCCAATCACCCACACGATCACCAATTCGCATCTGCATCATCAAGTTCTTGGCCTCGTGATTCCTCACGCCCTCCCAAGGGGTAATGCCCACCCTCTCGAAATCGTCGACGCTAAACTGCAGGCGCCGGTCACGCGGAGAATTCAAAACTCTTGAAACGGCAGCACGGACCTTGACATCCTGGTTTTTCACGACCCTAGAGTCAGGTTCTGCTTTCATCAACCAGCAAGGTGTTCGAGGCGCCGGTGACATGATCGCAAAGTTGGTTGCACCGGTGAGAATCCTGCGCCTTAAGATGCTTCCAAATTTGGTTTATTTCACAAGTTAACTGTGGAAATTCAGCCAATGCGAGGTGATAGACATGAGCGCCTACCTGTAAGGTGACATAAACCGGCTCTATTCCAGTCGCTATGGCGCTTCCAGTGGAAATATTGTGCGCTTTAATGAAGGATTCTCGCGGTCGTGTTGTTGTTGTTTATTTGGCTCGCGCCGGCAGGGGTTCAAACACACTCCCTCACGCTCCGGGTCCAAATGTTCACGGAGATCGGCTGGTTCTCATGTATCGTGTATCAACCCCAGTGAGAATTCGGTCGAGCGTAAGCGAGGCCGAATGACACTGGGCGAGCCGGATCTATTTCACGTAGAAAGATCTAGGCCGCGCGACTGGGATCAGGCTTGGATCAGGCCAGATCGCGTGATCTTAATGGGTTCACGTCGTAAATATCAAGTTCAACATAGCTTCGACAGAGTAAATAACAGTGTGTCTACGTCGTTGTACCTTGCATGGATCGATGTAAAATTCCTTCAAGTCAATTTCTTTTGAGGCCCCCAACAACCCCACACGCGATACGACCCATTTCCCTGAATGCCTCCCCCCAACCCGACCCCCCAAACGGGGTTTCCCGCAATCGATATCCTGCTGTCCCTGATAATGCTACAGGCTCTCAAACTGCTCCCTCCTCTTCTCTGGACCCCTCCACAACCTTTTCTCTCCTCCAGTCCTCTGCCCAACCATCGACCTCTGACTGAACCCGGACTATCCCTTCAGGCGACATATCTAAGCCCGAGGATTTTTCCACTGACATCGCGGTCAATATCTAACCCCCCAAAAATACAGCTTTCGGTAAACGTTCTCGCAAGTCATCTCCTCAAAAAGCCCACGGCCTAAGAAGATGATTCCATTGAAGTAGGTCCTTACCACATCCGAGTCTCTTTGTAATACAATGATAACCATACACAACCTAGGAAAATAGAGACGGAAGAAGGAAAAAGCGAATGCTAACGACAAAGGTTCCGAAGCTTTCTGGAAAGGCGTCCCTGCTCCTATGAAGAAAGTAAGCCGTTTTCCTTCCTCTTTTCATTATCTTATCTCACCTCGCGATCCCCATCGGAAATACGCGAACCAGGTCAGCTGATGTTACGTCGCTAGTCTACAGGTTTCAACTTCTGGGGAGAGTCAGTCCACCTGAGGCTCTCGTCTGTCCTGGAGGCGTGCGTGTGCGGGCCTGCGGCCCACCAGAAATGGTACCATTGAACCGGGACAGCTGTGGTGCGGGTGGGATTACGCGGAGGGATGACCCTGTCGTACAATAGATTAGAATTGTTGTCCCTCGACTAGAATCGATGCGAATAGATGTTTTCTCGCTCCCTCTCGACGCCAGTAGAGCCGCAAATATGTTGAGATCTATTAGAATCTATCCTATGCTACAGACGGATGTCGGGTTACTTATGTGCGCTCCCGAGCGCTCCTTGTCGACCTGCACGAGAGCACGCGTTGTTTGTGTCATTCTTATGACTCGCCTCAACACAGATCGAGCCCGGTCTAGGGCTCGCATCGGTTTGATCAGTCTCGCTCCTGCCGGATCAAATTCTCACTGGGTATCAACGTTTAAACCCCCAGAACCTACAGACCAAAACAGTGCAATTACGAAAGGAACCCTCTGATCGCCCCACCCACATTCATAACATCCAGCCTACACACAAAAACAACCGAGGGTCAATCCCAACCGCCAACAAGGGCAAAAAAAAAAAAAAAAAAAAAGAGGCTCACAAAAACGTATCGTGCCCCCAGACACCTCCCAACTCAAAGTAGCTCACCATATCGTTACCTGTAATCCTCAACGCGTCCGCAACTTCCCTCTGCTGTTCAACGGGGAACAAAATATCGCTCTGAACGCCAAGGATCAACACCGGCGTCCTGGACAACGGTCTCAGACCTTCCGCAAGATCAGGAAGGTGAACCGGAGGGTTGTTCGGCGGCGGGTGGGACTTCGAATGAGACAGTTGCGATCGGTAGTGGTCAGGACACGGCAAGGCCGCATGAGACGGAGGGACAGGGGGAGGCGCAGACCGAGGCCCTCGCGGGGTCAGATTAAGACTCTCCAACGACGAAAGAGTCATATCGAACAGATCCATCGCTTTGGAAATATAAATCAACGAATTCGCGTCGTATTTCAGACAGAACTGTTCGCCTTGATGGTCCAAATAGGTCTCGATGAGGAAATCGGGACAGAGAGCCGGTATTCGAGGACCAGACGCTGGACTGTTCCGTGCCGGGAGTTCGCCCGACGGTCTCAACTTTCTTCCAAATCGAAGGTCCCACTCTGGCCCAGACCTGTAAGTGATGGTGGCGATTTCTAGGGGCAGGAGGGGGTCGTTCAGTGCGCTGGGGCAAACACCTAAAGTGTGCAAAAATAAAGGCCTTACGTCGTGCGAGTTTCATGCCGGTATGAGGCGGAAGACCGTCATAATAGAATCCTTTATTCCAATTCGGATCGGCCATGAGCACTATATAACCTCGAATTAGATCTTTCAAGGGAAAAAAAAACGGTGTAACGTCGGGGAACCCACCACTCCTTTGCGCGAACCTCATAGCGATCGCGCTCGGACTGCTCCTCGCCGTCCCGCTAATACTCACAACCTTCCCGACCCTCTCAGGAAACAACCAACCGGCAGCCAAACTCTGCATCGCCCCCATAGAACTCCCCACGCTCGCATAAACCTCATCTATCCCTAACCCGTCCAGCAGCTTAAACTGCGCGCGCACCATATCGAATATCGAAAGCACCGGGAACCCCGTCCCGTATCGTTCCCTCACCTGAGGGGCACCATCTGGACTCGAGTCGGTCGGACGGAACGAAGAAGGGCCGGTGGATCCGTAGCACCCTCCGAGGACGTTCGTACAGATGATATAGAACTGGTTCGTGTCCAGGGCTTTGCCAGGCCCAATGAACTTCTCCCACCAGCCTTCCGAAGGATTCGCTTCCGTCGAGGCGGCATGCGAAGAAGCGGACAACCCGGTGTGCAACAGGATCACGTTATCCTTCTTGGCCGAAAGAGTGCCCCACGTCTCGTACGCGATATCGAAGGATCGCAGCGACTCCGAGTACACGAGCTCGAGCGGTTCGGAGTGGTGGTAAATTTTGCATGATCTTGGGCTCGGACGTGCGTACGGAGGTTCCGGTCCGGAGGAGGATGACGCAGACGACGGTTGTGTGGCAGAGATCGCGTCTTGGAAACCTTGCTGGAGCCTCGCTTCACGGGCGGCATGCGCATCGACGCACGGAAACGATGGAGGGGCACTTCTGTTTGGTGGACAACTCTGGCCGACCACCGCGGATGATCTCCTCACCGTCGCACGTTTGGTGTGTTTGAAGAGCCTCGTTGACCTTGAGGCATTTTGTCGAAGGATATTCATGTCGACTGGGATTTTGACGGTCAGGAGGAAGACAAAAGTTCGCTTGCTCGGCTGATGTTGCAGTCTTCACCTGCGGGGAAGCGCACGCATGTCAGCAAAACGCCATCGATGGCAAAAAATTCGCGATCGTGACATTGGCGGCTGTGCTTCAGTGCCTGGCGTCTCCCTGCCCGGCCTCAGTCACATCTCGGTCACATCTAATCAGGATAACATTCATGGGCGAGTTTTAACATCATCTTCGATTCGTGCCCAAAAAATCAGAATACAAAACATTGAAGTAAACACGCAGGGTCGTCGAAATTATCTATTTTTCACCCTGCCTATCGCCGGTCGCCGGCCGGTCGAAGCGATACAGCGGTTCGAGCTTCGCATTCTTGTTCATGAAGACGTAGCGCCTAAACCAGTACGGGAGAGTTTTCGTGAGCTGGTACTTGGCATGCGTGCGAGTGGGAACAGCGACTGAAGAGAAGATGAGCACATAGCAGCACAGGCGGAAAACGAAGAGAGTAACTCACAGATGTAATCAAGTTCTTCCAAAGTCCTCTGCTTAGTTTCAGGGACCCAGAGGAAGATCAAGACGAACGCGGTGACGTTGAGAGCGCTATAGATCTTTCGTCAGAGAAGTCATCCAGTACAATCCAATCAAGGTCGCTTACGCGTAGAACCCGAAGGCGCCGGGGGGAGTGAGGGCAGCCAACAGCCTCGGGAAGGTCAAGGAAAGGACCGAAGCCCAGAAAAGGTTGGTCGAGACAGCAAAGGCCATACCGACCTCTCGGTGAGAGAGGGGGAAAACTTCGGCAGAGTAGGTGAACGGTACTGGACCTTCTCCAGGAGAGTAGAAGGCGTCGAACAAGAAGATGAAGAGGGCGATGAGACCAAGGTGAGCAGAACTCGATGACGGAATGTAGAAGGAAAATCCGGCAGCCAAGAGGGTCCAAGCCATCTGAGGGAAAGTGAACAGGAGAAGGGATCGTCGTCCATAAGTATCAATGGTTCGGACAGCAGGCCAAGCAAAGCTAATCCATTCCGTCAGTCGCGTAGTGATGTGAGAGATTTGTTCGAACATACACGAAGTTTACGAGACCGAATCCGAATGAAGCCAACAGAGCCTGGAAAGGGGTAGACCCAGCCTCAACAAAAATCGTAGAGGAATAGAAGGCGATGATGTTGACTATACAAAACGGTGAGGATGTTGAAACGGGCAGACGTTATGCACTTACTACCGCACATTTGCTGACCGATCATGACGATGAACGCAGCCAGGGAAGCACGGCGGTTACGAGGGATCGTGAAGAGTTCGATGAAGCGGACGGCATAGTTGCTTCGCTTCCCTAGAATATCAGCCTCAACCTGGAGTTGAGCGTGAATAGCGTAGAGATCGCGAGCTGCCCATTCGTGGTGAGTGAGTTTGGACGTGAGAAAACAGACGGTGCAACTTACCAGCTTGCAATGGGGTGTTCCTCAGTTTAACTAGCGAATTATAGGCGTCATGGTACCGTCCCTTCTTGATGTACCAGCGCGGGGACTCCGGACAGAAGAATATACCAAAGATAAGGGGGATTACGGGAATGAAGGCAGAGCCAAGTTGAAGTCTCCAAGCAATCTTCCCAGTGTTTACCAGCGCCAAATTGGCGCATAAACCGAGGAAGATACCGAAGGCGACCCACATCTGCCAACACATAACAAGCCCACCTCGAATCGAAGCGGGGACGTTTTCTGCGGCAAAAATGGGGACCGTGGCCGCCTTAGAGCCCATGCCAATTCCAAGGAGCAGGCGGCAGATAAAGAGCTGTTGCCAGTTTTGGCTGAAGGCAGAACCGATGACAGGGAAAAAACAAAAGATGGCACTAAAGAAGATAGTACCGCGACGTCCAAAGTAGAAGTTGAGCGGATCGGAAAGCCAACAACCGCTACAGAGGGCATTTCAACGAAAGAAAGGTTTGAAAGTGAATTACGGTATGACATACCAGAGAGCAGCGGCGATGTAGGGTGCGGCGTTGACCAAACCGACAAGCCAGTTGTTCTTGTCATAATCTGGAGTTCCAACGACGGGTAGAATACCGAAGTCCGCAGGGAAGGACAAGTTTGCACCATTCGAACCAGCCTGATCCCAACCCCTGTAGAGGCGCGCGCGCGAAACATGAACGCTGGGAGCTAAAGTTGAAAAGAGCATAGCGCACGTACTGGACGGCAGCACCGATCGAACATAGGATGATGGTGACGTATAACAGGCGAGGTTGGGACCATTTGTGGGTGATCTCTCGTCGGAGGGCGATCTTTTCGTCCTCATCCAGCTCTTCGATCGACTCAAAAGAGTCAGGGTCTTGTGCGACGAGGGCACCCTTCTTGAGTAGGGCAGAGATGTCTGCCATCTCTCTATCCTCTACAAACCGCTCAACGTCGGTCATGAGCTGAGCCTTTGGAATCCCAGCCAATGGGTTCTTGATCCTACGAAAGGGAAGTAAGCGACGAGCGTGAGGCCGCGATAATGGCGAGAGCACACAGACCTGGCAGAGATGTTCCTGCTGAGGTCGACGTCGCTGCCCCTCTCCGCATCATCTCCTTGGTACTCGTGAGAGGAAGTGCTCTTCTTCTCTGTATCGGCCATGGTGTGTAAGAGGGGGAGAGAAGGAGCGAAGGCAAACAACCATCGCTTGGGGAAGCTCCACACTTATATTGTATCAAGCATCCTTCAAGGTCGTGAAACAATTCGAGAAGCATGCTCAGATGACAGATTGGTGAGATCATCCGTTTAGCGCGGCGGTGAACTCGGAATAATCCGACATGGCGTTGAATTCTCCAGGTAATGTGAGCGTTGTGGACGAACTGATGGAGAAGTATGATGCATCAAAAATAGTGTGTGGAGATGGAGCACTTGCACATTCGGTGTCCGGAGAGTACACCCGATATGTCCTCATCCGAGGCTCTAAGACTTGGAATGTATCCCGTATTGTAGATAAGCTCCGCACCCGGAAAGTGTTTGCCGTTGGGCATCGCTACCCTGCATCGACGAGGGTCGTATACCCATGAGTGGGTGGCCTCGGTCTTCTTATAGCCGCGTTCGTAACGGACATTGAATACATCGCGGCGTGGTCAGTTCCCCGATGTGTTGAGGGCGGTCAGAACGGGGGCGATTCGATCGCGTGGGACCGCCTGATATCCGGGTCTGCAAGGCTTTTCACCCGCTGAGCATTCTGGAGCCTCGTCGTTCGGCTGCTTGTAAACGTTAAACGGCCGCACCGCAGATGAAGTACAGCAAATTTCAAACTGTGAAGCACGGTTGGAGCACGAGACCTTCGCTCACGGCGAACCTTTTTTTGGACGTCAATAGCCCCACAGGCGCGGTGATTCGCTGAATTGGAGTTTCAACTGACCAAGCCAGAAGCCATTCAACCATTCGGAGATCCACCGGACATCTGTAATCACGCATCAAGCTTCAAGTTGCAACCCTGCATGGAATTTGGCGCGCCACAAAGCGAGAACCCACGTGGAGCAGGGACCTACCAGTGGCAAATTCGTACCTGAACCGTCCTGGTTGAAAGAGACGTAGCGGCGCCAGGCAACCCCGGTGGTCGAGTGTAACATTGACCAGGCGGGAGGATGAATGGGGTAGAACTGAAAATTAAGCGCCGGAGCTTTTGAGGGCGATGAAGTAAGTATCCCAGATCGACTCGATCGTATTTTTCTCTTGATTTAAACATCGGCGGAGATGCGTCATATGCAGATGTTTGCTCTCAGAGCCTCGTTGCATGCACGAACGCCAACCCCGGAGAGTGCACAAACGATCAATCAAGATCAAAGCCAAAGGTTACAACAGCATTCATGTCCAGGGTCGTACAGATACATGCGAGAGAAACGAAGATTGCACGAGCCCGGATCTCGAAGCATCGTTTACTTCGGGCTTCCATCAGGCACAGCACTGGATACAAATCAGCCAAAAGGCAAGAACCGCTTCGAGGATCAAATTCAAAATCCAGTGCCTCACGCGGCTATCCCCAAGTTTTACCATACATTTCCCCCGTCGGGTTTTTCAAAATGTTTCCCAATAAATATCCGGCAGGACGTCTTTCATCACTGCAAAAAAAAAGCCAAATTATCAGAAAACTCCCTATCAAAAAGAAAGTAATCAATGAACTCACGCTTCCAGTGATGAGGCGCTTCCTCATCTTGCCATCCAGAAAGCGGGTTGTCGCCATCCGTTAAAAGCACTTTGGCTTCGGCGTTCTGGTCTTCGTTCGCCTGGCCAAGGATCACGTCGAACCTGAGTTCTCGTTGATGGAGGTTCTGGAAAACGTGTCGACGGATGTATGATGCGTAGTAGTCATCACCGCGGGAACGGCGAAACGTCATCGGTTTGACCGTCGCTGGGACTGGCGTACAGAAGAAGACCTGGTGATCCAACGAAGCTAGGGTAAACGAATACGCCTGAACCGGACATGAACCAGACGTACGATGTTCAGGAATTCCTCTCTCAATTTCTCCTCTGGTAGCTCCCCCATTGAGTCGTAAAATGCTCTGCACTGACCGAACACGTGCAGGAGGGTGGAGACTATGGCTCTGGAAGACTTGGACCCCGGCTTTCCAGCGAAATTCTATAGACATCGACATTCACTACTTGACGGCGGCTAGACCCAAATCGTGAGGGACTCACCACCACCACCACGCCATCTCCCTTCATGATATATTTCAGGTCATCCCAGAATTCTAAGGTGAACAGATGGCCAGGGACCCCTCCGCCCGAGAAGACGTCGTGAATCACCACGTCAAACTTGCGCAAATCGTCGCCAAGCTCCAACTTTCGCCTCCAACGCCAGGTCAATGCACGAGCGTCTTGTAGGAACACTCTCCCCTCACCGGGATCGGGGAGGCCAAAGTACGTCCTCGCCGCATCATAGACGGCAGGGTCGATTTCCACGATCGTCGTCTCAAGTCCGTGATTCTTCAACGCCGTAGCAACGGAGCCCGTGCCAAGCCCGATGATCAGCGCCTCCGACCCATACCAATCGTTGCCTCTCGAAGTGCTATCGATCTGCCTCACAGCTTCTTGAAGAATGAATGCAGTATAGATCGAATCGCCCAACTGCTTCCCAGCGACGTCATACACGGAGAGGCTCGAGTCCATCGTAATCGCGCGCTCTTTGATCCACACTCCTCCGAGAAGTGAGTGTGAAGCACGCAAGTATCTCATCTGCGAGTGTGGTTCGCTTCCGTGAGAAGTCTCTCCAACAACGATGATACCGGTGGTCGACAACTTGGACGAGAGTATCGTCACGTTGCCGCTAGGATCAACGTAAGGCGACTTGAGGCGACCGGTCAGGAAATGGGAATGGATGGACGGTGAAAAGTGATAAGACGCGCTCGTGAGCAACATCAAGACGAAATACGCGACAGGGGGTGAAACCTTTGGGATTTTCCGCACCCAACCCTTTGCCAATGCAGGGACAGGTGCTTCCTTCGGTGTTTCACCTTCCCCCTTTCCCTTTCCCTTAGGTACGGGCTTCCCAGCGGTCTTGGGCTCCTGGCTCTCCTGGAGGTAAGCATGTCCAACCCAAAAGCTGAGGACGGCTATACCGAGTGCGATGAACTGGAGAGAGATGATTGTTACTTCGTGATGTACCAAAAACAGGCGTAACTCACGATCTCCGCAGCAGGAACGGCCCGCAATCGCCCCCACGAATTCCAGAGGGGTTCGAGCGACGGGAATATGAACAACATGAACGGGAGGCGGAACGCCCTCGTCAATAAACTCTCGGTACCCTTGCGCTAGAAAGGAACAGCGAAGCGGTTGTCAACCGTATGAAAGGATGTGATTTTAATGAACCCTCACGTGCACGCCCTGTAATAACGCGACTCCAGACACCAAAATGGGGACTAACACGACAGCATGGGTGACGATCGGCCCAAGGACGGGGTCCCTCCACCTCGCAGTGTGCTTCCCCACATAAAACACCGTGTTCGGAGCGGCCGCAAGCAACGATCCATACGTCAAGGCTGCCACGTTTGTCGGAACCTCCACGACGGATCCGAGGACCGCAGAAACGACCGTCGCATACGAAACGTACGAGCTGGCGGGTATGGAAGAGTATAGCGGGGTCAGGGCGCGTTTGTATGCCAGCAGGGCGAATGATTGTGAGAGGGTGACGATAGTTTGTCCGATACCGACCGATGCCAGATGGGTTAGCGTCTCTGAGTCCGTGCTCATTTGGTGGATAAGTCGACCGCTGGGGTGGCGGCGTGGAAAGGATGTGGGTGTAGTATGGGTCTAAGGAGAATCAGCCGCGTATGGCCTCTACTGAGATGATCACCACAGCCTATCAAGCGGAGCGTGTATACGCCCGCGACAGCAGATAGTTAAGCTGTTGGAGGGTTTGGTCAATTCGGAGATATATTGGTGTTCAAGCGAAATCATCAAGCGTTTGCGGACGCATCACTCGCGCTTGGCAAAATTTCAAAGTATCTAAATATCTGGCTCAGGCTTTTTGTGCAAACTACGAACAAATGAACATAACAGAAGGTGGCATTGCTACGGCGGGGGGGCTGTGAGAATGGGGAGCTGTTCGACCGAGGGCAAGGAGGATCACCAAAACTCACGAAAACGATGCTATGACCAGGAGTTCATGTGATAGTCTACGTCTTCGCAGCCTCCACCCCTCACACAAATCACCGTACCAGCGAGCTTGTCTTGAAAGTCTGGAATCAGGCACTTGATATCCTCTACGTTCGGGCAGGGGCACTGCGAGGGGCTGTCCACGCATACCAGGGTATCAGGACAAAGGTACGCAGAGCAAGGAACTGATCGCAAGAGAGATGTGAGCAGTGTCTCTCTTGATAGCGGGCAAGGGCCTTACCTGCATCGGCCTGTGCTCTCCAATGGTCAGCACCCGGGGGTCGTTGTCTCTGCTGCTGTTGCTGTTGCTGCCCTCCTTGGAACATCTGCTCAAAGAAGCCAAACTGTGCGGCGGCCAACTGACAAAACAACAGGATAGCGAAGATAGCGAGATACTTGGACATGCCTCCCGCAAATCCAGGGAAGAGGGTGCTGGTGACTTTGGGGCGTTTAGCTTTCGATCACGCGTCTGCTTACACTTTCCTCTCTCAGCATCATTGACCCCTTGCGCGTTGCGCTCTTATACCTGGGAGATCGAAAACACTAGGCTAGAGCTCATGGGGCCAGCTAACGGGCACTAGCCAGACGCAACTACGAGGAAATCTTTGCCCTTTTGAGGTTTCCTTTACGCTGAGAGAAAACCCAGGGTGGGGGTCATATCTGTCAGCCAGTGTTAGGGAGACTCCCTCGCGCTCCTACCAAAGCCGTCGTTCAAAATTGACCATCTGCATCACCAGTAGATTTTCTTATTTCAACTTGGCGTCTTGAGTTTACAAGAGACCGCTTTCTCCGCCGTCCCCGGAGATCAAAGAGCCTTGAGACTGACACGGCCGCTGAAGCGCATGGTCCCTCCAACCTCGTTGACAAATCATCTCCCACTGTCCTTGATGCCCATTTTAACCCACGAGAAATAGGGGAAGGTTGTTTGTCACCTACCCAACCCCATTTATTCCAACGGTCACCGCAACTTCGCTCCCAAACTTCTGTATCCATGGCTTTCAATGACGACCACAGAAATCTCGAATCCTCTTCCGCTACCTCCGCCGCCGGGGAATTTGTCGAATCTCCGCCCATGAGCTAGCTGAACCACTTAATAGCCAGGCTCACGAATTCCTCACCGATCGTGAGCATGGGCCCAGACGAGGTCTCACAGTCGTACCCCAGAGGACTTGAGATCACTGTGTTTAATTCGCCCTCACTTTCAAAGGTTTTGGGAGAGATGGAGACCGAGGATCGAAGACGTACTAGTAGACTCTGCAATGCGTGTCGATGCTCTTTGGAGCTTGGATGCTCGGGTTGGGGTTTGACGGATAGATGGACGAAGTATGTGTCGGGTTCGATGAAAACTATGAGAAGGGGTCCACACGGGTAGGCTCGGATTAAATAAGTATAATGGTCATCGCACATTTCTCGTGTGAAGCTTCGCAGTGGTATAACTTTCTGCAGAGAGAGGACCACGCTATCTTCGGATGATACCGATTCTTGGCCAGAACGCCTCGACCTATACCATACATACCAAGAAGCTCGTTGGCTGCCCTTTCCGCTCCATCACATACCTCTCCTGTGCTGAAGCCAGTTGGTATCAGGCATGTCGCGAACATCAGCGTTCATGTCCACCTCACAAGCCTGCGACAATCCGCATAAGTCAGTGAGAACGGGACTGACTCAGGTCTGTAATGAGACTTGCATGGCATGAGCCTCACGGAGGGGGGAATTGCGAGGAGTGTATAGCCTGGGAATCAAAGTGAGGTGATCGGACGGACTTCAAGTCCAGGTAATCGCTGCCGATCCCGGGCCGGTATCTGCCGGTAGTCTCGCTGTGGGCGTCTCCAAGCGTGTCACAAACTTCGGAATTCAAAAAACGGAAGGAACAGCCTGAGAGCGCAGACTCATTTTGTTGAATGTTGTAGACTCGGAAGCGCTAAGCCTAACAACACCGGACGGGCGTGCTCGGGAGAACGTCGCTGACTGTTCGCGCCAGATGCTCTGAGCGTTGGGTGCTTGAGTGGCGACGGAGGCATGGTTTGCTCCCACTAAGTTAGCTCGATAACGGTGTAGCAACGGTGTTTCATCTAGGTGATCAAAGAAGACTCCAAAGGCCGGCGCACCAACGCCAGATTGCCTGCCTACACCACATTCGCTCGGAGTTACCGAAGGCCATGAGGCATGATACATGATGCATGATGATTCAGCATCAGTACTAGGCAGCAAAGGTTTTCGACCGTGTGATCCATCACAAATCATCGAGTCCAAGTTTCCACTGCAGCCGCCCGATTCACGGTTCCAGACTGATTGACCGTGCTTCCAAGTCGAGCACCAGCCTGCGATAGACGACGCTCTGGGAACGCTCTTGTGATGACATCCGGAGGCCGCCAAACTTTGTTACTTGGGAACCCGTTATGTAGCTCGCGTTGGGCGTCGAGGGATCTCACCTATCGGGTTTCCAGAGGGCCGCTCATGCTTTGCTCGGAACCTTAGAGAACAATGACAGGATTCATCGGTTCCAAGAGGTCAGCACGTCCCAATCTAGGCCACTGTAGGATGGGGAGGCACAGCGACCCATCAAACCCGTCGTTCGCCATCAACGACCTGATGTCGATCGCCTTTCCCCTTCCGATTTAGGTGCACGCTCCACCACACCTCGGGCCCTTGCTCTTCGTATTTCATAATTCGAGGACACAGGCCGTTGATGCGAGAACCGGAGCAATTTCTTACCACTGGGATGGACCCAGGCGGAAGTTTCGTGAGCAGGAACCACGGCAATCGACGAATCTGTACCAAATTATCGGATCCCTCCGTCCCCTAAGCCAAAAGTGTGCTTTATGACCAGTGGACGACCGTTCTCCGGCAATTTGGCTTTTCTTCTTTTGCACCTTGTTTATAGCTCTTCCGCTGTTTGCTCTGGATTCCGTTTTGCTTCTCCCTCTTTCCCCCAAAGCGCATCGTGTCTGGAATACACTTTCGTTCCTTTCTTTAAAGACACGGCTCTGCCTCAGGCCAAGGCTCAGTCTACCAACCGCTCAGCGCTCAGGATCTATGGACGAAGGGCCTCTCGTGAAACTCATTGACTCCACCCCCGCCCTTGTTGCCACAAGATACTTTACCTGTTCGTGCTCAAAGCCCTTCGTCACGCGTCGATTCCCCAACTGACAGTTTTGTTCCAGTAACAGGATTCGTCGTTCTACTGTGGGATCATCTACTGACGTTCGAGGACGAGATTGAGTATATCTGGAAGTGGCCTGTCCAACCAAGCAAAGTGGTGTTTCTGTTTAACCGGTACTTCGTCGAAGCAGCTCTGTGTTTAAGCGTATATGGTAAGTTTTGGGAACTCGCAGGACACACGAAGTAGCTCACCCGGGGATTACAGTACTGCTAGAACTGCGTGGTCCCTTGTCCCAGGAGGTGAGCCGTGTACTCATTCATTCCCACGCAAAAACTTACCAGCCTTGACGCTGCCTCGAAGATGTACGTCAGGAGGCCATATCGAACATCACACGCCTCTGAGCCTTTGCCAGATGTCACAGCTATATACTGTTTATAGCGTGCACCTCGATCATCGCCATGACTGTTGCCAACTGTGGGTTTTCTAGCCGCCATCTCGTTCTCGTGGCTAAAGCGAACTTCAGCGACGGTGACTTTTCACATTCAATCCGTCTGGGAAAAACGGAGGAGTGTCACGTACGCCCTGTTAGTTGGGTTTTGTATCACTTATGGAGTGACCGTGGTCTGCGCTGGACTCGTCATAAACGATCTGCAATGTACGTTTGATCACCCAGTCGCGATGGTTACCTGTTTCACTTGGGGCTGAACTTGACGCCTCTTGCCGCAGCTCACATCCTCTGGATCCCCGAGATCAACTCATGTATAGTTCCACATAAACCTCTTCCATTCATCGGAGTTTGGGCCGGAATGGTGCGAATCGTTTCCTCGTTTCCATGATCGCGCCGTTCAAACTATCGACCGTTGAATTTACACACCGCTTTTCGCTATTTTAGGTCACCTTCGATATCTTCGTGCTCGTGATGTTGTTCACCAATGCGGTGGATAGGCCCTATCGGCAGAACTCGGACGTCGTCGACACCCTGCGTAGGGACGGGGTAAAGTTTTTGGCCGTGAGTGTTCTTCTGCAGTTCTTCAGGTGGTCCGGGTAGAATCGACATTTGTAAAAACAGGTGCTCCTGTTCGTGAGGTCCGTGAATCTCGTGTTAACGATCTTCTGTACGGTGAGCACGCACGCGTTCGGTCCTCAACTAGCGATATCTGACCCTCATCCATATATTAGGCTGGAGAGATTCTAGTCATCGTCTTGTGTGTTCTCTCGACAGCCAACCGCACTGGTTCTACGTCACTGATCCCATCTTTCTTTCCCTCCAGCTTCATCTGGGCCGTCGTTTCTATCACGCTCTCCCGATTCCTTCTCATGGTCAAGGCCACCGAGGCCGCAAAGAACGCTCCCCGAGCCGCGATACCCATGACGACCACCTTGTGGCGCAGTAGCAGCGGTTACTGGTCGCGACAGAGTGATTTCATCGAACCCCCGTTCACACAATGACGCGCGTTCGTACGGAAATCGTTTGTGCCCATACCACAGAGTGGATCTCGAGAACGCGACTGATTTCGAGAGTACACGTCCTCGCAAAAATGACGATCTGACAGTCTTACCCCAACTCTCTTGTGATCCCCTGCTCTCTCTCCTCGGTCCTTGTTTGTTTAGATTTCTGGTCTCAATATCCCGTGTTGTGTTCGTTCGGATTCCACACCACCAGGACTCCTTATCACCTATGTACTCTTCGCATTAGCCGGGTGGTTGTTCCTATAATATATATTCATGTACACTTAGTTAGGATGCTGGCACCTCGACCTCCGTATCTTAGCGCACACCTATTCTATATCGTCTTGTACCTTCAAAGCACTCCCGTAACCAACGATAGCCACCACGTTGTCGGTACTCAAGTAGAGTCTCAAGGGCGGGCGCGAAGATCGAATTCGGCTCCGAATTAGGTCGGCCGAGATACCCAGTTTTTATCCAAGGTGATCTCATTGGCATAACTACATATTGATAAAACGATAGATCGTCGGTAAGCCGAGCGCAGGAGTTGACCCAGAGGATCGAATGATCGGGGAGTTTGAGAGGAAGAGAGGGATCGCGATAGAAGGAGGCTGGGGAGGGGAGGGGAGGGGCCCGGGGTCATGCTCAGTAATCGGATACAAGACTACACAAAACCTAATCCACGCCCGAGGGGAAAAATCTACCTACTTATTTGACACACGGAGAAGGAGACAAGAGGAATATGAGAAGGGTGAAAAGAGGAAATGTACACCAACGTGTGAGAGCAAAGTGCAAAGCAAACATTGTAAGCAAGTGTAGACGGTAACAGAAAAACGGAGGAGAAAAGGAAGCAAGAGTGAACGGAATAAGTTAATCAATCGTCTGTCGTAGGCTGTAGACAACCGTGCCCATGGATATCGTGGAAACGCGAGGAAGGTATCGAGGTTACTTCCCTGCTTCAACGCCTTCCAGGCGTCCCCGCTCTCCTTGGTGTCCCGGGCGCCTTTCGAGGCGTATTTGGTACTCCGGTCAACTTCCTCTCGATGTTCGATGACTCGTTGGCCCGTTGCGCCTCCCTCGCAGCTCGTCGTGCGGAGTCTCCGACTTGAGCGGGCGGCCGCTGCATATCAATTCTTGACAACGCGCGTAGGACGTCTTGCGGATCAGTCGTGATCGGGTGTGGGTTGGGACCGTGGGGTATATGCAGTAGTCTGGGAGGGAGGGTGTCGCTGGGTATCGGCGGCAGAACATTCGTCGAAGTGATAGCAATGTTGAGATCCGCAAAACGTCGATCCAATTCATCCTCAATCGTACGCG
This sequence comes from Thelephora terrestris, assembly GCA_015956445.1. NCBI lineage: Eukaryota > Fungi > Basidiomycota > Agaricomycetes > Thelephorales > Thelephoraceae > Thelephora > Thelephora terrestris. The sequence goes on along the minus strand of WIUZ02000011.1, from coordinate 1,298,194 downwards.
TGCATTTCAGCGCCGCTCGAGACCGCCCGTTGAGGGCTTCCAGCTGCACACAGTATATTTGAGGGAAAAAATAGGACCAGATCGGATGAGACGCACCTTCAATTCCATGCTGGCTAACCTTTCCTTCAATTTGGTGCTGGAGCCCGCGGAAGTCGACACTTCTTCAATCAGCCGCAGCGCCATATCCACGCCTTTATGACCCTGAAATTGCAGAGGTAGTTCGCGACCCATTGTGGCCCATATCTCAGCGTCGGTAGCCCGCTGCTTGCCTTTCGCCTTGGCCGATACCGGTGGTCGTCGTTTTAGCGCACTCTCTGAATTTTCTTTGTAGGAGTTGTAAAACTGGGAAACCTCCACCCATGCCTGATCTTCTGCTTTCGCTCTGCAGGGTGTATTAGCCACCATGCACGTAAACTCGGTCCACGACGTGGACATACCGGTCGATCCGAGCCAGGAACTTTTCCTCCCTACCCCGATTCATCACATTCTGTTCGTTTGCCCTCAACTGGGTCGACGAGCTTGTGCTTGGGTCATCACCGTAAACGCTTGTGTCGACCAATTTGTCGACAAGCTTCTTTATGGTGTGCTCCTGGACTTGTCGAAGTATCTTCGCCCCTTCAGAATTGAGTTTTAGAGGTGGGTCTTTCCCTTGCTGAGTCGAATGCGTTGTACTGGATGAGGCTCTGTGCGCAGACCATACGAGAAGTTGTCTCGCTCGTTGTGATTCAGGCACTTCGGGATCGATGTGTTTGTAAAGTGTGAAATCCGACACAGAGCTGTGCGGTTGGGCTTTTGGAAGGCATTTCAGAACATCTGTTCAGTAATCCAAGACGGGAACGCAACGCACCAATGATGCCGGTGGTCTTGTACGAAGTGCTCACCCGCTTCCCCCGCGAACCAGACGAACTCCTCCGTCCATTCACGCTACCGTGCTCCCGCAAAGTCTTGTTCCGATCCTGCTTTGGAGTCTCCTGAACATTGACGGGTTGTGTTGAGTCTGAGTATCCAGGAGTCGTCCTTCTTGTTATACCAGCCGCCTGCAACGGGAAAGGGGGGTCTGCGAAACCAACTGTACCCTCGGAAGCACGAGACTTCCGTCGCAATTGGTCAGTCTCAGACTCCATTCGTCTCACGTCCTCCTCTGCATCTCTTTCATCTCGGATGCTTCGGGAAGAGCTCAGCGGTTTCCGGTTCGAAGATGAGGGTACCGAGGCAAGGGATTTGAATCGTTTAACAGGAGGACCTGGGACCTGGCTCGAGACAGATAGTGACCGGGTTCGAGAAGGGGGATGGATGGAAGGGGGCTCTTGACTGCTCGTCTTGTCTGTGGACGAATCTGCTCGCAAAATAACGAGGCTACCGCCTTCTTCATCACCACCATTGAGGACTACATACCACACAGCGATCAGCCTTTCATTTCGTGCGTTCGCTTGATCTGCGACCCACGTTTCTGTTGGTTTGATGCATGTGCCTTGGTAGCTGCCTGTGAAAGAAAAATAAACACGAAAGACGAAGATTGCGGTTTTGGGCAGACGCTCACCTCTCTTCGTTTCTTTATGACCGCGTTCAAAGGGTTGTCATCGTCAGGAGTTTTCCGTTTGCCGGGAGTAGGGGCCACCATAGAGGTTTCGAGGATGGTGATGGCCTTGATCATACGCCCCTGGGTGAACGCGATCTAAGGCGGAGTCGGAGGAAGCGGACGCGTCTGAGCTGCCGGCGACCGTGTTTGCCTCTCCCCGGAAGTGGTGGCCGTGAAGTTTCAACTCTTTCGGGCGGAGACCGAATTTCTGGTCACGTGGAGGTCAACAACTCGCCAAGGTCGCTTTGTCAAATTGTAGGATGTTTAAGTTACAGCGTAGAAATGTGTTTACAAAGAGAGTGATGATTATACAGGGTAGTCTGTCCGCTTCTCTGTCTATTAGAGCCATTTTCGTCAAAGATCATCATCTGAACTCTCATCTCCGTCCAATTCCATTGCTAGCCACTCCTTTCTCCTCTTTAACTCGTCGTTGTCGATCTTCAGGGCCTTCCCCGGCGTTAATTGGCACGGCAGGCGCGCCGCGAGGGAACTCCGGGCGTTGAGAGGTGTAAAGGGTATCTTGGGGGTATTTGGACGTCGCGGTTGCTCGGGAGACACAAAGGAGACCTTTTTCATCCGCTTGGACAAGCCAGTTCGCCATTTTGTCTTCGGGTGTACGTTCTCCTTGTCGTCGTGTGAGTTTGCCTTCTCCTCATCTGAGGCGTGGAAGACGCCAGACGAAGAATGGCTGAGGAGGAAAGAGGAGGAGGGGTCGCGGTCTGTCCAGACATCAAAACCTGGGTAGTGGATGTTTGCCGAATGATTTGACGGCGAAGATGAGATAGGAAATGGTTGGGGCAGGAATGCACTGAAGATTGGAATTGACGGGTGATCGCGATCGTGCTGACCCGGCGGAGGGATGTGTTCCGGAGTGGGCTCCATAAAGCAATTGTCGAGGAGATGTGATGTCGACGTAACTTTGCCATCGGTTTGCGGCAACTGACCGAAGTCCAGCTTGCGTGCCGGACTTGTCCTCAGAACGCCATGGATGGTTAAAACGCGGCCAGATGGGACGATGGAGCTCTTGATCGTCTTCTCAGGAGAAAAAACGCCTTCCTGTGCCAAGATGCGTCTCTTGGTTGGGCTGAACAAGTTGGGCGTCCCGGGAGAGATGGAGCGCTTATGTGCTCGTCGTGGGGTGGTAGGAATAGGTGTGAACGGAGCGGCAACGAACTGTTCGAGAGGCAATTCGCGCAAGGGGCCAGGTCGAGGGGCCATTATGTAGTACGGATAGTCTGTGGGAGGTGTGTTGATAGGAGTGACGGGGAAGTTGGAAGTTGCGAACAGACGGAAGCTAATCGCGTCCCGTAACGCAGTCGCGTTTGTGACATCCGTCACGCAATCTAATATTCCACTTTCGTTACAATGTCGAAAACACCTGTGCCCGCGCGACTGAGTCTACCAAGAACGATATTTCCCGAAGGCGTCGTGAGGTCGTCAAAGTCCCCGTGGAGAGCGGCATCGGATAAGAACGCGGCTGTCGTCTCATACGACGCCTTCAGGAGGGGTGATGGATTTGTCGAGATACCGCGACGGTTGAACGGTTTATAACCACCTTCGAACGTCTGGAACGCAGTCAGCTCGATGAAAGTCAAAGGTAGAGGAAAGCGCACCATGTAGTCCGCGATGAGCTCGAGGTGGCGAATATTTACATCGATATTATAGACCCCGAAGACGGCGCTCATCTCCTTCACAATGGCCGTACGGGCAGCCTCCACACCGTACGTCCGCAAGATCTCGTCGATATGGTTCGTATAGATATCATCGACGTCGATGAGCGGATCCCCGGAAGAGGAGAATTCCCAAAGACCGGAGATGTTCGAGCCGTTCGTGGATAGCTGCGAAGATAAGGTGATGAGAAACCTGTGGCTCAAAAGGTACGATCAGGTGATCTCACCATGATCTTTCCGCTGTTATCGTCTCCCGCGAGCTGGAAACAATCCACAATCCCGGGAATCTCCCTCACAACTGTCTTCGCGCAAGTCCGTTCCACCAATCCGACGAGCAACAACTTCGGCATATCCGCACCGAACTTGACGAGGGTTGTGAGTAACATCTCTGAACATTCCGGTGGATACAGCTTACCGTCAGCTGTATCGTACACTGTTTCGCCGTGAATTTGAAAGACGAGGCGACAGGCAAGTTGAGGAAGAACAACTGTTCGACGGTGTTTGGTACTTTGGACTTGGGTTCACCCCCATCTCCTTCCACTTCCTTCTTCTCCGGTTCAGCGTGGGTAGCCTCGATAGCCTCATCGTCCACCTCTTCATCGCTCTCTTCATCCGACTCGTATGAAATGTGCTCTGCATGCTGCCTCGCTCTTTTCGCGGTTTCAGCGTCCCCATCCCCGACTTCACTAGCACCATCATCCGCTGGAACAGCCGGCCCATCATCGTCGTCCTCTCCACCTGCAACGCCTCTACCACCCCTTGGTTCCCTCTCTGCCCTACCCTTTCCCAGAGCAGATACCTGGTTCCTTAGATCCGCATCCAACTTCTTCCGCTCTGTCTGAATCTCTTTCTTCATAACCTGCGCAAACTTGATTCCGAAGGACTTCTTTATCTCAGCCGGGGTGATATCGTACTCCGCCCGATACTCTTCTTCAGGGAAGAAGTTGATGCGGATGGAGAAGATTTTATTCCTCTGACCCTGTTCCGCGACAAGCTTCTCCGTAACAATCACCGACTCGACAACTTGTGAGAGTGTCAGGCGGCTTGCTACCCTGCAGAACTTTTTGATCCTCTCCGCGTCATGACCGGGGCGTACTGTGATTCGCATTGACGGAGTTTTCGGCTTTGTGGATGCGGTCATCACGATCTCTCGCAGGCGTGGAATACCAAGGGTGACGTTAGCAGCACCGTGTCCTGTCTCGGAGTTCAGAACTTATTCGAGCCACGCTTCAGCGGACGTACCGGCAAAGTGGAAAGTGTTCAACGTCATCTGGGTCGAAGGTTCTCCGACACTGCGATCAGAAGCGGTCGGTCAGATGTTGTGGTATCAATGTTGTCATCCTTACCCTTGTGATGCGAGTAATCCCACAGCCTCACCGGGCTCGATGAGACTCCTCATGTACTTGACATTCATCAACGCCTGGAACTGCGTTCTCTTCATTAGGCCATGCTTCGCTTTTCGCTTGACTTTTGGTAGGGTGGCTTCCTCGTCTTTTTGCTTCAACAAACCGTGAGGGTTCGCCTTGATATACTCGTTCACCATCTCCGCGAACTTCTCCGAAGTTGCACCTAGATATGCGCTCGGACTGTACTTGGTCAAAGCGGGGTCAAAGGCATCCCTCTTTGACTTCCTCGATACCCCCTCCCGCTCGGTAGACCTCCTGATCACCTTCTTCATATACTTCGTCGCTTCTTGATCGTCAACGAGACCGACGGCATTTTTGGGTTTATACCTTTCCACGAACGATACCTGGTTCTGGACCATGAACTCGAATTGAGTAAGGTGTTTCTGTTTCGTGACGTCCAAAGAGTCGCCACCGTAATGGAACTGTAAAACCGAGGAGTCGCTCCCACGAACGGTGTGGTCGTAGTGAACGCGTATACCCTCAAGGTGTTTGATAAGACATCGTTGGAGGTATCCGGAACGCGAAGTTTTAACGGCAGTATCAATGAGACCCTCTCGCCCTGCCATACAGTGGAAGAAGAACTCTTGAGGCTTGACCCCAGTCAAGAACCGACTCGCGACGTATCCACCCGCGATCGCCTTAGTCTCAAACGGCTTGAAAGAAGGGAGCGTCTTCCCACTGACCATGACGGGTACCCGGCGACCCTCGAGCTCCTGCTGGCCCAGGGCACATGAGATCTGTTGAGCATTAACGGCGCTACCCTTGGCACCGGACTGTGTCATCGCCTGCATGTGGTTGTGGGGGAATTGCCTGAGAAGACCGTGGGGCATTACAGCATCGGCGATAGATTTAGTCAAACCGGCCATCTTCTTCTTGACGGTCATATCCAAGCCAGCCATCTTATTGTCGTCTCGGAGGACCTCCTCTAACAACTCTTTGAGAGCCGGGCCACGTTTTTTCTCCTGTACCCCAGCCAACGAAGGGAAGTTCTCGACAGCAGCTTCAGTACCGAACCCTGCGCCGCGAATCAGGAGTTCCCGCCTTCTAGAATTTCCTTCTGGGGTCAAGGCAAGATCGTCCATTCGACAGGTGAAAGCACGGTGTTGTAAGAACTTCGTGAAGAGCCGGCTGAGGATCCCAAGGAGTTTCCCGGCAATTTCTGCACCGTACACCTCGTAGACAGAGTGAACGAGACCGTAGTCAGAGGCACCGAAAGCGGACTTGTCCAAGATACCGCAGAGCAATTCTCCGTCCATGAAGACCACCTTATCTTCCCCGGATCCATTTCCCCAAAGCGTTCCAGGAACCTTGGTTTTGGCGTTCAAATTGAGACCCTCGGCGTTGGGAGGGGTGATGTTCTTCATGACCGTAGAAATCTATAAGGAGTTAGAATGTCCCAGAAACCTGATAGCCTCGTTCCTACAATCTGTTTCCCCGTCCACAATACACGAGGTTTGACGATCGCAGGGGGCAAGGTGACAAGTAATCCGCTGTGGTGTGCATGATCCTCCTCGAGTCTGAGGGCGCCATATAGGAGCTGGAAGTACTCCTCTCGCCTGAAGAACGCGTCACGGTTTGTCATCCAAACGCCGGCGACAACGTGATCCTGGATAAGACCACGAAGAGGCTTTCCCGATGTTGGCACAAGGTACTGATTGTCGGTATCAGCAATAAACCGAGCCTCAGCTCGCGCAATCTGGTTCTCTAATGACAGTTAGGTGATGATATGCAGACAGCCAGAAGGGCGCTCACGTGGGAAATGAATGTTCATCTCTGGGAGGCAGGGGAGGTTACTATTCATGCGAGACGAGATCGCAAATGGTGCACTGACCATCACCATCAAAATCGGCTGCGTAAAAGTCTTCAGCGAGGAACAATGTTCACACTACGCGCAGCCTCACGCACCATTATAAGAATTACTGGGTAAATTTTAGTTAGGACCGGAGGGTTAGAAGAGCACAGAAATGCGCTCACCAATTAGCATAGTGCATCCGAATAGTTTTCTCTCCAAGTAAAACCCTCGCTTTATGGCACATCATACTCGGTTTGTGCAGGGTGGGCTGTCGATTGAGAATAAGAAGGTCCCCATCCTCTAGATGACGATACACCTTTTTGTTCACGGCTCCCTTGGGGATGAACGACCCAGGGGTACCACCACTGGCGCTCTCTGAAACGGTGAGAAGCGTGTTTGCGAGTGCCTTTCGTTGATCCCTGCTGAGTTTGTCCTGGAAAAATATCGTTTTCGATGATGCTCAACTGGCGTGAAATTGCTTTCTCACAAGTGATTGCAGTCGACCGTCTTCGTACTCAATCATCTTCGCTCCGGGATAGTGATCTGGTCCGTTGATGACAGCTTGCCGTAGCTTCTCCAGGTTTGCAGGTATGACAGGCTCGGGATATGTTAGTTTTCGAGCAAAAACCGGGGGTACTCCAATTTCGTTCGGTTCGATGTTAACATCTGGCGAAATGACCGAACGAGCGGCGTAGTTGACTCGTTTACCCTGTACGAAATGCAAAATCAGAGCTACTCCCAAGTCAAGGCGAAAGGAGGGCATACCATCATATTCTTCCGGAACAAACCCTCCTTCTTTTCAAGCCCCTGCTTCACACCGGCAGGAGGAAGCATTCCTTGCCGAACGGGTTGGGGGTTCTTGCTGCTATCAATGAAGCTGTTGATGTCGACCTGGAGCTGTACAAGAGTATTCAGGAGGTTTTGCAGGACAGACCGCCTAACACCCTCGTCGTGCTCGGCACTCTTCGCAGAAACAGCGTTGAGCTCCACGTTAAGATCTCGTAGCCGATATGAAGTGTTCAGCATTCTCGTCAACAATTCGTTTTGCGGGTGTTCAAAGAGGGTATCACCGAGCTTTGCAGGTGGTCGGAATCGTGTTGGAGTGACAGGAATAACCTCCATGAAGAACATGTCCGCAGAAGCCAGAGAATAACCCTCCTTGGTGAGTTTCGCGAATGGACCGTGGCGGCCAAATAGAAGTGAACACATCACAGCCTCATTGGCGTACAGTCGTCTCAGGTGTGCGCGAACTTCCTCGGGAGCCACAACGCGCTCGTTCCTGCCTCGAGCGCCTTTGATCTTCCCACTAGCAGACTTCGCCGGTTGGTCATTCCGTGCTTCCTCCTGTTCTTCATCTGAAATCATCGGCTCCCCACGTTCCGACTCCACGTCAGACATCTCGACATCAGCATCGTCCTGGCTGGGTCCCTGTCCATTTGAATGCTTTGTCGGTATTGAAGAAAGGACATCGGGTCTCCGAATCTCGAGCACGGCGTGAATGTCCTTCTGTTTCCTCGTCAAATCATATTCGATGATCTTCGTGTGGCCCTCCTTTCGAAAGGTGTAACCAAAACTAGATCGGGCGAGCAACGGTACCATCAGTTTACGGTTTTGAAGGCGTGAAAAGAAATTATCAACGCACGCAGAGCAATTCGCACACTTCTTGAGCATAGTGTATTTCAGAAACTCGGTGATAACCTCTTTCCTCGTTTGGAACACGAGCTCGTTCTTGTATGCATCCCGAGATCCTTTACCGTGTACCTTGAAGGCCGTCTCAACGTAGTCATTGATTCGTTGGACGTTCAGGGCGACTTCGTCCTTAGCTTCTTCAGCGGACTCTTCGTCTTTCGCCTTGTGCAACTGCATCTCGTCGACCTTCTCTGCCGCAATCAGCAAACCACGTTCGAGAAGGCGGAGCTTGGCGACAAATTTCGCAACCTGGAGAACTGAATGTCATCTCACGTCAGGGTTGCGTTTGACAGCGCATGCTTACTTCTACCGTTTTCAACTTGAAGTGGTGGCAGAATAAGCAGGTCGCCCGGAGAAGGTTGAACATGTTGACCATGAAAAGCGGATGGAAGACGGGTGCCGGGAGCTCTATATGGCCAAAGTGTCCAGGACATGAATCGTAACTCGCGTGACAGGATTTGCACCTATCAGAATCCAAGTGTTTGTTAAATTGAGTAATCTGCAGTGGCCAACCACGGCAGGTGTCCACCACGTACAAGTCATTACGGTCACTCGGACCAAGCGCGGGGTCATATAATCCCCCTAAGTTCGGGCGATTGAGATCATCCAGGAGAGTCGGGTTGACGATCTGCCTCACGGAGATGCGACGAATATCCTCCGCGGTCAAGAAGGAGAAGGATACACTTTGGACTGTGGATGGAATAGAGTGAGAGATATTCATGATGTCGCGCTATTTGCCTCTCAGGCTAATCTCGCGTATACCGGGCGGTTTCGAGGCGGGGTAGCGTGACCGTCGTGCGGGACCTCGACCAGACCCAAATTTTCGGACGGAAAGAATTGATCGAGGAGAGGCGCGCGATCGCGCGCACGGAACGGCACTCAACTATGTAAACTGCCTGAGTTCGCCACAATAATGCTCCGACATATGTTGATGAAGCGACGGGATGATATGGGTTACATTATTACTATTCTAATTGACTTTCTTGACTTTCTTTAGAGGCACCGTCGTTAAAACCTGAGATTCAAGCGAGGTCAGCCCAATGCACCAACAACAACTTCCAGCTGCGCTATAAAACGGAACGCTTACCTTCTTAATCACCTCGTATATCTTCTTCTGCCCCACGAACAAGATGGCGGCCGTAAGAACACTCTGAATGAGTTTATTTCCTACACCTTTGTAGACTCCTGCAATCCCCTCGTTCTTTATAATGGAGAGAATGCCATCGATCGCGGACTCGTACTTGGCATGGCCCGCTTGAAGCCTACTCTTTACGACACTGGGGGTTGGATTGAGGAGTCGGGTTCAACTCTATTCCCCACGACTTACATATACGGGTACGTCGACCCAGTTGCAACTTTGAGGGTTCAGTGAGGGTCCCTTGACTCGCTCGGGAAATATCGCTCACTGAATTTTGAGATTGCTCCAAGCAAGAAAAAGTCCAGATCGGTTAAAACCGCAGCGGCGACAGCTCCTCCAGTCGCACGCGACGCGGCAGTCCGCCGCATTACGAGCACATTCTTAAGCTGTTCGAAGACGGTATACTGGATCACCGGGTTGATAACGAGCACCAACGCTGGGCCAATTCCGCGCATAAAGCCAAGGAGGCCATCAGTAGCGAGTATGTGTTGAACAGTTTGAAGGATAGACAAGGTCCGAACTTTTCCGGGGGCGGATGCGGGCAAGGATGACTCGGTCGGTTCCTTCATACCCTGGACCGCCTGGGTCGTCTGGACAACCCAGATAGGGTTGCTGATGATTGAGGTTGCAGAACCTGTCCATGTCAAATCGGTCCCTCAGGTGAAATCATAGATGCACTCGTACCAGCAATCAAGCCCGTAACCATGGACTCGAGAGTACTTAACCCTTTGCTGCCACTCCTTGACGATAGTACGATGCCCCTCGTCCGCTCGTAGAAATAGTAGTAAACGCTACAGAGAGGTTCAGTCGAGAATGTTTGGCACCGACCGGCTCGCCCTACCCATTCGTGACAGCGATTCCCCACAAACTCGAGCCGAGACCGCTGTACAACCCAAGAACCCCCTCGCGTTTGACGATATCCTTGACAGCTTCGTATGTGGTCTACCCCCGATGTTCGCCGGTGAGAACTTTCGGGTAAGCGGAATGACATCATCACCTTGTTCTCGTTCTTGGTCTCTACAGCGGCTCTGGTCGATAGAAAAATTAAAGGACTACCACACCGGCGAAAGGTTAACGTTCGGGACTTAGTCCACGCAGGCACAGAAGAGGTGACTGACTATGTGGCAGTCATCGCAACAATGCCTCCCGCGGCACCAGCCAAAGAATGGATCACAGAGTCACCAGGCATCGTAGAGAGTCGCGATGTGGATGGTGAATGCGGCTTTAAAGGAAGCCCTCATTTAATCCGCAAAGTCTTGAAGGTGGGTTTAATGACACGTGATATCGGACTCCACGAACGGCAGACGCTCGATCGAGAGGTGCTGGGGATAGGCTGGCGGGAAGGTGATACAATGTTATTGCGTACAGTGGTTAATGCAATCTAGTAGTAGGCGACACAATGCAGAATATTATGGGGATGTGTATCTTGGTGAACCCGCAGAATCCTATCAATATCTTCGTCGATATCTTCAGAAGCCTCAATCTGTGAACAAGTGAGCCTGTGCGAGCCCGCGTTATGCAAAGAATAAACTAACCGCTGCAGCAAGATCGAGCATCGCTCGCCCAGCAATTAATGCTTCCTCGTGGTTATCCTTGATGTCGATGTTGATAATATGTACCGGTTTGTTGAACTCCCCGCCACGATTCAACAAATCTGGTGGGTTTTGTGAGAATTTTGTGAGAACTCAAGTCTTAGATCAAACATATGAAACTCACCATCGCAAACGGCATCGTAACACCGCTCCTCGCAGGTGATAACGATATCAGCAACTTGTTTACTCTCTTGCCATCGCTCAGGTGCAAGTTTGATCCTCCTATTCCGGTCGAGCATCTGCAACAAGCCACTGGCAGAGTACCTGCAACGAGAATGAGTGATCAAACCTGAATAAGTTATACTTCTTGCACATACAGTCGTGGATCTTTGGCATTCAACTCCTCGTAGATGTCGTGGTATGGTGTCCCAAAGGGGTAGATATTTGGCTTATCTATCGAAGGACCAGGCAACCGTACAGCAGACCCAGTACCTGCGGAGATTACTCGGTAGCCGGCCTTACTGTCACTTCATCAGAAATTGCAGGACCGGACTGACAAGGAGAACCCACGATAAAACATTGTGGCCCTCCATTGAACGGTTCTACAATCATACCTCAGCGGCTAAACGCGGTGATATTCAGAGGAGAAGCACCTGGTTGCTGGCACATACGACGCAGAACAATGGTCTTGGCTTATACGTCTGGGGTGGAAGGTCCAATCCAGGTATCGCGTCTAGCTCTGAAGTAGCTTGTAAAAAAGGATGGGGAGGTGTCGGTGTGGGATACGGTGGCGTGTCATTCTCTATAGGCTGTGGTTGTTGCTGGGACTTGACGTGCGGAGGAATGGCAGGTGGTGCAGGGGAGTCGGAGGCTTGCCGTTGTTGCTGGGCACGCGCCAACCGTGGGTCACGGGCTCTTCTTGGGTCCATTCTGAGGGAAAACTAAGCTTGGATTAGCATAAACAATTAGATGAGAAGCTGGCCGCCTCAGAAGTATCTGAAAGTGACGGGTTCGACTCGACGAAAGCCGAGTTGAACCCGATCTTCATACGATTCCACAGTGCATAGACGCAGGGAAAGTCAAAGATTCCACTCTGAATCATCACTGGCGACCAACAAATTTTGGGAGGATGCTCACGGTTGGTCACGATAGTCGTATTTGGAAGGTTGTGGTAACCGAAGAAACTGCGATGATCGTTCCCTCTTGGCCACAACCCACCCCTCATATGTATGCGATCGCGAACCTCGTGCAAATGGCAGTCCTCCTCACGCTGTTTGAACGATATAAAATCTCAACTAGTTAGCACCAACTTATTTTTGATTTCTCCAACTATCGATTGCCCAAGCGCCAGTCGTAGCAGACCGAGAGAAACGAGCGAACGCGTAATTCACGCTCTCATTAATGTTCCGCCTGTCTAATACGCGACCTACTTCTACTCCCTCCGAATCCGAGGGGACGAATGCCGAAAGGCTCAGGCTGGCAGCATCTCTCCACGTGACCATCCTGACCAGCTTTCGGAATCCGTCCCCTGCGCATACGACCACCTGCCGGAAACACTCTCAGTAAGCAACTTTGGGAACAAGACCTCGCTCCAACCGTTCTCGCCGTAAACACATCTTTCAACGAGATGAGCAACACTGAGTCCGTCCCCTATTTTCAACATGTACATCCCAGGAACTCACAACCGAGGAAGGAAGACGATCCTCTCAGACGTCAACATTTTTCGCAGGCACCCGTCTCCCCAGGATGTCACTGAACTCCGAGGGGTGATTGAATCGAACGAGGACTCGCTTGCCTCATTGAAAGAAGAGATCGAGGCTTGTTCAAGGCAGCTCAGCGCATTGCGTACCAAGTCTTACGCCCACGTCCTCGCCATTCGGAGATGCAAGGCCGCAATGACCCCTGCACGTCTTCTCCCCTCAGAGATCCTAGCCAAGATATTTAGGCATGCCTCCGAGATGGGCTGGACTCGTTCACCGATCGTCGCCTCTCATGTATGTTCGACCTGGAGGGCTGCCGCTCACTTCCACCCAAGCGTATGGTCCCGCATCACTGTCAACCTTGACACGCGAGACCCCATCTGTTGGACAAAGCATTGGTTAACCATGGCCCGCCAGGCGTCCCTGCATGTGGCCATCGTCCACACAGTCCCCACCGCTATTCTTGGTCAGGTGATGGCTCTACTGCTGGAGCACTCAGAGCAATGGGCCAGCCTCACTTTGGACCTCCACTTCGCAGATACACGACAGGTTCTCGCCATGTGCAATAACCGTTTCACGAGATTGGGCTCGATCCGTGTTTCTCTCTTTGTGTCCGAGGGTCTCGATGCCCTCGCCGAGCAGGAAGGCGCCACCGGTTTTGTTCACGCTTTCCAGGACGCCCCCAGATTAGATTCCATTACTATCCTGGGGAACATAATGCCCAGGGACCTCCCTCCGCGTCTCACTTCCCTGCGCATAGAATATGATGACCCCTCCGGCCATAGCATCGAGAGCCCTAGTTCCATCATCGAGGCATTACGAAATCTCCCCGACCTAGAGACTTTGACGCTGCAGTTAGGAGTGATGTACCCTGTGTCATTGTCTCCCGCCGGCATTCCATTTATCGAGCTCCCAAAGCTGAAGTCCATTACCTATGAAGATCTCCGGACTGGTGGATTCCAGGTTCTGAGACACCTCGCCGCTCCCTCACTCGTCCAACTATACGCATATATACGACCAGATACGGAGGACTATGAACCCCCGATCTACCTCGTGGCTCTCTTGGAGAATTCGCCGCTCGTGGAGACATTGGAACTTGAAGGGGTTGACATTTGGCGAACAGAGTGGCTCTCAATTTTCCCGCGGCTTCCAAAGCTCCAAAAGCTTCATCTACACGACTCGGAGATTGACGACACGGTTATCGAAAGGATGTTCGGGGAGAGTGGGTTGTGTCCTGATCTTCGACGAATCGACCTCCGTTGGTGTCAGCATGTCAGCGGGACGACGTTGGTTCAGCTCGTCGAAAGTAGGATGAAGAATGGTGGTTGTGGGATCGAAGAGGTGGCCGCCATCGGTTGTTCTCTCTTCACGAAGCAGGATGCTTTGCAACTGGCAAGTCTCACCACGTTCCGTGTTGTCACCGAAGAGAGGGACGACCGTTGCCGTGAGTTCTTCCCCCCCCTTCTTGTGTGTTAGTCTGACTGACTTTTCGCTTGCAGGGGAGAGGAAATGTTGCGATAACAAGCAGTATCGTCAGCGACTTAAGTTCCACCTGTTGACGTTGCCGAAGGAAGAGCGTGCCGGGATTCGCTTGGCCGTAGATTAGGTAGATCATGGTCACCAGGTGGTCGATGGTGGGCTCCGCATCATGGCATGACCGCCTGTTATTAGAACCTCTAGAATCAGCTATATCTATTGTGATGAACTCATAGTACGGAATGCACGAATCGCGTGTGGCTGCTTCGAAACCTCCATGGCTACATATATTCTACACCCCTCGAGCACGAGGTCAACCAACATGTAGGACAACGTGGGAGTCGTCGTGAGGGTGTGAAGACCCAGACACGGCTGAGATCTGGTTTTCGCAAGGTGATCTGCAGATGCGGTATATGTAGTATGTACGGACGTTCCGGCCTGACGAGGCTGTGCACAGGAGGTCTTCGTCACCGACAATGTATGTAGATTCCAGATCTATAGCGAACTCCGGTAAACAAGTAACGTAGAACGCTTCAAACGTGGATCAGATCATTTTACCACGGCGTATAGGACCTCGTTCAAGAAACAAAAACCTAAGTAATCCTTGATGAGGCTAAGGGCCGTCGTGGTGAAAGACTGAAGGAAAAAAAACCGACTGACCACGCGTTTTGATGCCGGAGGAGAAAAGTCACGTGCAAGTAATACTTACATTCGTCCACGCACCCTCATTTATATACAGCCAGCTTGCGTGGAGCTTCCCCTTGCTTTTCGACTCCCCTGCATTCCCCACTGCCTCAGCCTACAGTTTACGTTCGCCGAGCTAAAGCATGTCTATCAATCGAACCTCTGAGTTCAGGAAGATGTTGGCCAACAAGAAGGCCTCCACCCCGGAACCCCACCGGAAACGAGCGCCAAAGGCTGACCCTGGCAAGGAAGTCTTCAACAAAGAGTACTTGAAAGAAGGATATGCGGTGGTGAGCTGTTCTTCTTCTCCTTTGCCCGTAAACCCCGCTGATACGAGGCTCAACTCAGCTCCACCACATCGCCTCATTGACACGAATGCTCTCCCACATCCGAAAACCCTACCTGAACATGGATATGCGCCCTCACGCTTCCCGTCAACCAACGCGTACACTTGATCTCGGGAGCTCCGAAGATTTCTTGCTTAATGTCCGCTACCTCACGAACGAGGAGCGAGACCAGATTGACCTGCAGGCAAGGTTGATCCTGACTAAATGCTCCGATCGGGTGAAGCAGATGGAGGCCCTCGAAACGCGTACGAAAGGTTCCTCGTATATTGACTAAAGGAACCTGAAAAATCGACGTTTACAGGTGCTCTACTTGGTGGTTAGGCAGAGTAGAACTTGTTGGCAGCAAAGTGAATCCTCTCGCAAAGTTCCTCCCTGCGAGGTTATTGCCGGGATCGGAAGCGACACTCGCATCGGATTTCGTTGCTGCTCATCATGCAAGCATCACCTGGTACCTCAACCGAAGGCTAGCCGAGGCGAGCCAGGCACAAAAGGAGATGCAGGAAGAACGGGTAAAGCGTCAGCTCGAGAGGACGCATACACTTGGATCGGGAGCAGCAAAGGAGGCAGTTCTCATGGGCCACCAATCATCCATTCCGGTATCCGTTTCTGGTACGGACCATGCTCAAAGCAGCACACCTGGGAGTTGGCTCGGAACCGCATCGTCTAATTTGGCCTCAAGCCTAGCCGCGACAATTGGTGTCAACCCGAATCGGAACGAAGCCAGACCGAGCTACGCCACAATGCCAGTCGAGGATATCGAGGATGACGATGAAGACGAATATGAGTTGTCCGCGTCTCAGATCATGCAATTTGAAGACGAGAACGCCGCCATCCTACGAAACGTTCAAGATACTCTCGCTGCTGTTCAGCAAGCGGAATCGAGTCTTTTGGAGATCAGTCAGCTCCAGACGGAGCTGATCGCGCATTTGACCCATCAGACGGAGCTGACGGACCAACTGTTCGAGGACGCGATAACCACGACGTCCACTATGGACAAGGGTAACGAGCAACTTAGGGAGGCAAAGCGAAGAGGCAAGGATAGTCGGTTGTATATTTTGGTTTTCCTCATCGGGGCTTCGCTCTCCCTTCTTTTCCTTCACTACTACTGATTCCTGTTCCTTCATCCCCATCTGTAAGTTGCTTCGTTCGCACTCATCGCGTAATTGTCTTGTCTGCGCTGCATTTTATATCGACTTAAGTCTCCTCCCTTGGACTTGTTCGCTGTATTTAATGAACAGTATTGGTATGTGTGTGCAGAAGGTGTTCGTGATCACGGGCCCAAAAACAAAAGAGTTCCAAGTGACTCTTTTGCCTGAGAGGAGCCATTGAACTTCGCCAGGATCATACCGGCAACGCCTGCAAGCCTCTGCCTGCAGGCTGCATGGCGGCACTACCTTGATTAGCGTTTAAAAATTCCGGCATTTTCCCGGCCAGCCGCGAGTCCTTTACTCCCAACCGTCTTGGTCCTACGCTACCCATCATGCGCACCGCTGGAATCATCTTGAAGACTACGGCAGCAGCTCTATTCCTGTTGTGCATGTTCGTGCCGCAATATGCTGCTGCACCCAGTATTCAACCGGCTCAACACGATGTCTACTTCGACACAGTTTTCTCTTTCCTATTCCACCGCCTGTCGACCATGGCCAATAAGTTATGGGGTCACCAGTCGCTGTACGTCAATGACGTCCCAGGTGCGTCTCTTGAGCCCCCCATGCGAATGTAATGGAGACCTAATTCTCCCATCCCGCCACACCAGCCACACTTCTTGAGCCCGAAGAGCCTTCTAAGCTTGCCATCGAACTGACTTCTTGGGAAACGATTCTTGCGTCTGCGAATGAAATCGTGAAAGCGGCTGAAGAGACTCTCAGCGCTGCCACGCGCGAGTTAAACGTGGCGGGGAAGATAAAGGAGCTCGAAGGCACGTTCCACAATATTCTTGCGACTTCCGCCGAGATTCGTGGGCACATGGTGGAGATCACTCAGCAAGGCCTCACGCTGGACCAAGTCTCTGATGAGCTGGGGATCGTTTTCAATGATACCCTGATCTACCTCGGGCAGACCTTCCCTCCATCGGACCAGGCACCCGGCCACGAGGAGCGGCTGAAGATGACGACGACTGTTCTCGACAGCGCAGAGCAAGGACTCCTTGAACTTGGAGGCAAGCATGGCATGTCCGAAGACGGGCTGGAAAGGGTTCGCAGGACTTTTGCTTCGTTGAAACCCCAAATCGAGAAACTGGTCGTCATCACGGGTGCGCCCTTGCTGGAAGTCTGAATCGCAGTCTGTGTCTAACCTTTCCCTCTTGTAGGTGACCTCGTAGAGCAGCACCCCGTTCTCTTCAGTACCTTGATATCCTCTGTGGTGGGGATTCTCATTCCGGAGTCGTGGATCCTCCGTCCGCTCCTCAGCCTGATGGGTTATGGTCCATATGGTCCCATTAAAGGTGGGCAGCCGGTTGATGACCGTCTCTAAGCGGTGCTCTTACATGGCGGGTTTCCAGGGTCTCCCGCGGCCTGGGCCCAGCGTCGGTTCTGGGGAGCTGCTGTGGAGAAGGACAGTTGGTTCGCCATCTTGCAGAAGGCGGGCATGACAGGAACTTCCGCTCGTTCCTTATTTGGTGAAATAGGGGGCATGATCGGAAGATTCTTCAGAAGATTCTTCCATTGAGCCCCATGCTTTCGATCACGGCGTCGTGAACGAGAGAATGGGGAGTCAAGCCACGCCAGACGTGCCTTGAACCGATTCCCTTTACTGTACATTGTGCCAGATTGTGCCGAGATGGTACCTATTGTAACTATAAAGCACGTGTGTATTTAATGTGAGCACACAATGATAACGGCCTTCGGAACGAGCATGTATGGAACTGCTGGTGCAACCAAGTCATCGAAGTCAAAGTGCCTTAGGGTACACAGTACCTCAGTACTTGCTGCGACCCATTCTCTCCATGGAGAGTTGGCAACGTACCTGCCCCTCTCTTGTCTACTTCCGAACCCTGGCGCATCCTCGCCGTGGAGACGATTGGGGAGGGTCCTTGGGGCCAGCTTGGACGCCGAGTTTAAAAATGCCCAGAATAAGATGGTTTGTAGGCTGCGAGGCAAGGATAGCCGCTCTATCCCGGCTCGCGGACGACTTTGAATTCTATCGTGTTGCGGTTAAGGCTTTGCGTGGGGTGAATCTACCCGGGAATTGCGCGATGAGGAATCGGTGGTGGGAACCTTAGTCATATTTCGTGTGATGGAATGTGAGTGTGGTATCATTGATAAAGTACGGTGAACGAGATTAACCCGCATTTTCGTTACCTAACCCGTCTGCATGTTATTCGGCACCCCAGGAAATTTGTCTAAATTTTCGAAAAGTAGGTCAACTGGTGTTGTAGAAACAACTGGGTTGTGGTTCCCGGCCTGACCGTCACTCGGATAGATGGAACTACGGTGAGACTGGGAACCTCGCCATAGTTTCCTGCAGTGGTGGAGCACACCCGGTGACTGTATTTGACATCTAGTAACGATTGCGGGAATGGCAACGAACCTCATAAGTGCAGGGTGTTCGACACGACTATAGGGACATGATAAGTGATCGCCAAAGAGCCTGTATTAACCAGAATGCATGTATAGTGAGTTCCCGTCTTATGTTGGCCAAAACCTTCATCGCCATCCCTCCGCATCTCATCATCTTCCCCTCACACTCCTGAAAGACCCATCCCAAGTTAACTCGAGAACGAGTTCTTCGACTAATTCCTTTATCCTCTCCATCACAGACGGACAGATATCGACTGACTCCCCAGTGATCCTGAGGGAAACTGCCTGACCACCAGAAGTTTGATGGATGAGATAGGGGATCAGTGGGCGCCAGTCTTTTGCGACGGTGTCATGCATGTGCAGGTATCGCAGTGATGGGAGAAGTTTTGTGTTGGCATGTGATCCACACGGATCTGGCTGCAGGAATCCGTCCGACAATGGCACATCGACGAGATGCAGCCTTTGAAGGGTATCGGCAATTTAGATGTCATAAAGGAAGCCGTTGCCGCAATGCCGAATATTCGAAGACATCACGTACTCTCCAGGGATGTGTACAACGAAGTCGGTGAATAGTTTCTTGAGCGCTTCGGGAGTGAGGTAGTCGCTTAGCGTGAACATGAACGCCAAGGACGGGGGTCTTCCCATTGGTGAGAGGGTCAGGCCATTGGTGTCGCCTGCGACGGCAGCCTTGATGAAGATAAAGCTGAAATAGAACTCGACAGAAATATCCAGTTGATTCTGGAACCGGCCGTCACGTAGGAGGCAGTCTCGCAGGTATGGCCCGAAAGCTCTTGAGATCTCGTCTGACGTGCAGTTGAATAGGTTCATGCTAATAATATCCATGGCTGACGGATGGTCCAATCGACGCAGTAACCGGAGGATAGGATGAAGATGCCCGAACATTGTGATATTCTTCAGGTGACGGAGCGGTACCAGTGATTTAGACCCATCACTGCTGTCGCGAGGAATTATGGGATCGGCAAGTTCGAGGGCTCGGAGCTGAGGATTTGACGCGAGGACAGAGAGCAATTGGGATGTGGTGGGAGTGGACGAGGAACTCCCGCTTCTGAGGGAGAGGGAGGTGAGAGCATTGGTGTGTGACCTGAGATGGTTCCAAGTCAGACTGTTCATCGTCACCGAAAGGCAAAGATGTCGCAACTTTGGGAAGTGACAGTGGGCGAAGAAATCGGAGGCATCCAAACCAGGGCTCCTCAAAATCACAGACTCAATACTGCTGTTTCGAACCTCTTTGTCGTTGGGGGTCAATGAGGCAATGACGGAGCAGTGAAGAGTTCGACGGCCTTCGATATGAACGGATCTTATGGAGTTTGATGCGACGCGATCTTGGAGGGCACTTTTTAGGGATTCGTCGAGAGGGGCGCCATCTATGTGACCCTTGTCATACGTTAACGCAAGGTCGACGGGAGCGTTCACTCCAGACCGTTGATACCGCCGCGACCACTGATAAACAGTGTTTCCCCAGAAGTTCCAAAGCTCTGGAGTCTTCGAGGCGACCTCAAACCAATGGTGACAGACGAGGAGGAAGTTGTAGGACCCATTTTGTATCCCTCCAAAGTCGCCATCGGGGATGATGTTCCAGCGAAAGATATCACCCAGGATCTCTGGCGGCATTCGCGATATGTTCAACAATGAATTTCTGGTGCGCTTGAGTTGGATAACGTCTCCTGCGCCTTCTTCGATTTGTCTCTCTAAAGATAGTATGAAACTGTTGTTCGTCTCTGTGTCCATAGTACTTGGATCCGATCCATGTCAGCCATCGGGCAATGCATCGATATGCCAAACTCACGTTGAAGCTAGTACGCGCTGGTGCGTTGGCGGGCGCAGGGAATCGTTATCGTGGTCACAGAGTAGTAATGGTATAGCGACCGCGTCCCGTTGAGATGGTGAAAGGCGGAAGGATCAGCGGTGGAGGAAGTGGGTGAGAGCCACGCCCGTCGCCGTGATCGATCCTTCCGCTGCGGGCAACCACCCATAGGAAATCTTCATGGCGTCCCCCCCGTTCCAGTCTCTATTCCACCAGGGTTTTCTGCACGATCACTGGCTTGCCACGGCTCTCGGGAGGAGTGTTCGACTCGTGTTCTGATTTTCTCCGCCGTTGGGGTATGGATTGTAATCGATGTCTGCACCTTGTTCAAGGGGCTCGACACAGGATCGCTTCACTCAGGGTTTCTCCACGGCCCGGGGGGCGTTTCTCGCTCAGAGGTTTCATGGGTGCCGTTTGTTCTTGTTGCTGCCGTGGTAATGTCGTGGTTCGCCTCGGTCGTGTTGTGTCTCATCTGTTCCAACTCTGCCTCTCTCAATGGATACTAGGCACCTTCTTTTGCAGCGAGAGAGCACACCGACGGCATCCCGTTCAACCTCTAATAACGCCACCTCGTCGCCCCCTCTTGTTCTACGAGTTTTGTCCTCTGTGCGACTGCCAAATGCCGAAGCGTGCTCTTTCCAGAACGCTGATTCCTGCCAGCGGTTTCTCTCATGTCGAGCATGTTCGTAAGAGGCAGCGACAGGGGGAGACAAATCATCCTACTTCTGTGTTCGACCCAAACTACATTACGAGTGCCGAGGATGCGACCCGTGTCGATGCGGACCAACCCCTACAGAAGTTGCTGAAGGCCGCGCCCGCGAGCCTCAAGCTTAAGACTGTTGAGGGAACCGATGCCGTCGTTCGTTAGTTGTGGATAACCGTGCACTTTTGCAGGCCTCGAAGCGGGCGTGAGAGGTTGACGTTCTTTTGATTTTGTTTTCTGTGATCAACCCACAGGCTTACGTCGCATACGATTGTGGTCCTAGGAGGATAGACTTCTTGTTGCGAAATTCGAAGTCGACAAAGGCAGGTGCAAATGAGCGGGTGTTTGCACCATTGCGTCCTTACCCAGGTTCCTCACACAACGTTCGCTCAAAGAGTTGTACATCCCTCTGTATGCTACTACGCACTCGCCGCGCCGCACCCTACCCACTGGCGTCATCAATATTCTCAAACGATGGAACATCAAAGAGCTATATGCCGACATCGAGTGCGAAGTCGACAATCTTCGTCGGCACATCAAGATACTGGAGTCTGCCAAGCACGAGGACATCAAGTGTATTCTCGTCCACGGAAAGTTGTTGGTTGAGCCGTGAACCCTCTCCACCCAGCAAGGAAAGCCATTTTCCGTGAGTGCGATTGCGAGGACGGTGAACGCCTGGTGACTGACGTCGGTGAGAGAATTCAGGTCTTCTCGTCGTTCCATCGGAGGCGGATTGAAGCATTGAATGAGAACATCCATTGGATAACTCCGAATGACTGCGGAATACATTCCCAATCATCCTATGCTGACTTTTTCAACCAGGGGCTCCCTGATGAAGTCGAAGGTTTTCGGTGCGAGGACAGGGAGAAAGTGAGGGTTATCTGACCTGAGGGACACAGTGCCGCGACCGAGGTACGCTGTGAAGAGCGTCGTACATTCTACGAGCTGATTCACAATTGTAGATGCTGGAGCGGTTCTTGGGCACGAAATCGAGGGCTACACAGTTAGGCGCTGCCAACCCCCTGGTGAGTGAACCGGATTGGGGGAAGGGAGGAGCTTGGAACGCGGTTTTGATACAGTCCGATCTTTGCATCCAATAATCTGTGGTGAGAGTCGTTCGAACGCTCTCGTTACTTCCCGAATGGGTCAACACCATAATCGAGGCATTTTCATCGTGTCATTGTAAAACGAGGGCAGAGCCGAGGAGAATCTTAATCATCGTTCATTAGAGTTGGTCAGCACGGTATCATTCAACATGGTAACTGATGGATGGGTGTCTAGCTGATGTTCGAGCACACGGGTTTCGATGTGTACAAGGTCCCGATCACGTTTGCTGGAACGGTGCACGCGCGAGTGAGACCATTTCAACCCCGACACGCTTAAAGAACCTATGGGGTCCATTGTAAGTGATCGAAAAAGGGCCTGCATTAACCATAACCCGCACCAGCGAGTCCCAGCCTCATTGGCTGAAATATTCATCGCCATCCCTCCGCACCTCATCATCTTCCCCTCACACTCCTGAAAGACCCATCCCAAGTTAACTCGAGAACGAGTTCTTCGACTAATTCCTTTATCCTCTCCATCACAGACGGACAGATATCGACTGACTCCCCAGTGATCCTGAGGGAAACTGCCTGACCACCAGAAGTTTGATGGATGAGATAGGGGATCAGAGGGCGCCAGTCTTTTGCGACTGTGTCATGCAGGTGCAGGTATCGCAGTGATGGAAGAAGTTTTGTGTTGGCATGTGATCCACACGGATCTGGCTGCAGGAATCCGTCCGACAATGGCACATCGACGAGCTGCAGCCTTCGAATGTTTGGCATTGCGGTAACGGCTTCCTTTATGACATTCAAATTACCGGTACCCTTCAAAGATACCACGTACTCTCCAGGAATCTGTGCAACGACGTTGGCGAATAGTTTTTCGGATGCCTGGGGAGGAAGGTCGTCGCGCGGACTCAACGAGAACGTCAAGAACGGGGGTCTTCCCACTGGTGAGAGGGTCAGGCCATTGGTGTCGCCTGCGACGGCAGCATTGATGTAGGCCCACCTGGAATAGAGCTCGACAGAAATCACCAGTTGATTAAGGAACCGGCCGTCACGTAGGAGGCAGTCTCGCAGGAATGGCCCAAAAGTTCTTGAGACCGCTTCTGACGTGCAGTTGAATAAGCTCATATAATTGACATCCATCGCCGACGGATGGTCCAATCGACGCAGTAGCCGGAAGACAGGATGAAAATCCCCCAACATTGCGATATTCTTCAGGTGACGGAGCGGTACCCGTGATTCAGATTCATCACCGCTGTCATGAGGAATCGTGGAACCGACAAGGTGGAGGGTTCGGAGCTGAGGATTTGAGGCGAGAATGGAGAGTATTTTGGATGTGGAGAGTGTGGATAAGGAACTCATGTTCTTGAGGATGAGGGATGTAAGGGCAGTGGTGTGCGACGCGAGGTGGTTCCAGGTCAAATCATTCACCCTCACCGAAAGGTGGAGGCGTCGCAGCTTTGGGAAGTGATAGTGGGCGAAGAAATCGGAGGCATCCAAACCAGGGCTCATCAAAATCACCGACTCAATACTGATGTATCGAACCTCTTTGTCGTTGGGGGTCAAGGAGGAAATGATGGAGTGGTGAAGAGTTCTACGGCCCTGGAGATGAACGGATCGTATGGAATTTGATGCGACACGAGCCTGAAGGGCACTTTGTAGGGGCTCATCGAAAGGGGTATCATCTATGTCGCCCTCGTCATACGCGAGTGCAAGGTCGACGGGAGCGTTCACTCCAGACAGCTGATACCGCCGCGACCACTGATAAATAGTGTTTCCCCAGAAGCTCCAAAGCTCTGGAGACTTCGAGGCGACCTCGAACCAGTGGTGACAGACGAGGAGGAAGTTGTAGGACCCATTTTGTATCCCTTCAAAGTCGCCAATGGGGATGATGTTCCAACGAAAGATATCACCCAGAATCTCGGGCGGCATTCGCGATATGTTCAGCAACGAATTTCTGGCGCGTTTGAGTTGAATGACGTCTCCTGCGCCTTCTTCGATCTGTTTCTCCAAGGCCAGTTTGGAACTGATGTTCTTCTCTGGACCCATACTTGCGTCCAATCTATAGTACGTCAGCCGTCGGGGATTGCATCGATATGCCAAACTCACGTCAAAGCGAGTACGCGTCGGTGCGTTTGCGGATGCAGGGAATCGTTATCGTGGTCGTGGTATAGCGACTGCGTACTATCGAGATGGTCGGAAGAATCAGCGGTGGAGGAAGTGGGTGAGCGCCACGCCCGTGTGGTGATCGATCCTTCCGCTGCGGGCAACCACCCACAGGAAATCTTCATGGCGTCCCCCCCCGTTTCAGTCTCTATTCCATGAGGGTTCTCTGGACGAGTACCGGCCCGCCACTGCTTTCGGGAGGTATGGTCAACTCGTGTATTGGTTTCCTCCGCCGTTGAAATGTGGACTCCGTTTAAAGTCTGCACCTCGTTGGGCTCGACACAGGATCGTTTCATTCAGGGTTTTCTCAAAGGCCCGGGGAGGGGAGCGTTTCTCGCTGGAAGGTCCAATGGGCACCGTTCGTCAGTTTTGCTACCGTGGTAGTGTCGTGGTCTGTCTCGGTCGCGTTGAGTCTCATCTGTTCCACCCCATCTGGAAAAACTTAGCCGACTAAGCGACGCTATATGAAGTTATCTGAGTCTATGCGGGATTATCCATCAATATCCCGGCGCCTGACTCGTTTTTTCGGGATCTTCCGTGAGCGTCTGTCACCGCCATTCGCCATACAAAACGGCTTGCACGTCCTGCCCAGCGACACCGTGTTTGCCGGGTCCTGGGAAGGTAAATATCTGTCGTCGGATGCCCCAAGGCATGTGTACAGGGCTCCCACCTCTAGCTTTCTTCTTCATAACCTTTTCCATCGCCTCAACCAACCGCTGCCCTTGCCGTCTGAACCCACTCCCCCATCCCAACAGCGATCCCATCTCTCGGTCTTTGCGTGCCACCGACTTCGCCGCCAACAGCTTCTTCGACAGGACCTTACAACTTATGAAGGTTCAGCCAACTCCTATCCTCCCCCAATCCACATCCCACATCCGTTCCATCGTGAAGGTTCTGGGCATTTAATAGATGGAACCAATCACACAGACGACCAACACACAGCTTTGGACCGAACCCTTTTTCTGTAGACACTCAAAACTTTGTTGAAAACAACATCCCATAGAGAAAAGACACCGCCTCACGATAAGCGTGTCGCGATATTCGAGATAGGGTTGGCGCAAACCTGTGCATGGATCACGGTACGTTTCCTCTCTACTACTCCCGAGACCTCAACGGTTTCAATCATCGTTCGCAAGCAGAGGAGATCTCCTCAAGACAGGCTCCCCTCAAACTCTCGTGATGTTGTTGAAATAGGCTATTCAGAAGCGATACCCCAAAGCGCCGCCAAGATCGGTCGCGCCAACCATTCATTGTTCCATTTCGTTGTTCACCCCCTACCTCCACTATTTAACAAATCGACATATCAGAGAGTTAGGTACATATGTCTATCTGCAAATGGGTTCAGATAAAATGAAGCGCACTTGTCAAGCACGTTATCTGAAGACCACCCGTCTGGTACTGCGGGGCCAAATTTCGGGAAGAGGTGTACGCTTCGCCTAATCGTTGATACAGGGACGATGCTCGCTATCCGCTTACCACCTTCAAGACACCGAGTCAACTTAAACATTTCGTGATTGTGATCAGATGCCGTGAACTTGGTGAACCACTCGACATATGCAAGAAGCCCAGTCGACACCCCATCCATATCGCTCGGTAGAGCGAAGACAACTCGAACCTGGCCCACACGATATCCTTTGATTTACATTGAGGGTGATATAGGCCTTGGAAAGAGGTGGAACATACCTTGCATGCCGGTATCCTCACTTGAGCCAACAGTCAAGAGGGCAGTGTCAAAGCGGGGTGGAATCCTTTTCCCCTTCTTTGTTCGTCGCTCAGGCTGAGCACGAATTGAGTCCATGGTGACGCGCTTCGCTGAGGTCGTATCTCCAGGGGCTGTAAACTTGAGCCTATGGTAGACAGACACGGTTGTGAAGGGGAGTTTGGTATACAAGATTTTACGCTCAAGCTGGCTCCTCGTAAGTGGCGGGCCAGAGTGTTGAGCAAGGACGCTGTAGCGTCGGAGAGCTTCCCGGAAAAATCTTGCGCCATGTTTGCTAATGATGTCATCAAAGCTAACCGTTCGCACCGAGGGCCACTTCGTTACTGTCAGAGTTCCGTTATAGGTCGTGTCGGTTGACCGGAGCACGATCGTTGACCGAGGAGTGTGCCGCCACTTGAGGTAACTTTCGTGCCGAAGGACTTTCTCTTTTCGTTGTAACCAGGCTGTCATCTGCGCGTATTCATCTCGGTGGTTCGTTGCCCGGTAAGCATCTTTTGCTAAGTCGATGTGAAGCCGCTCCGTATACTCTGTGTTGTAATTATCGGTCGTCCCGAATGTTTTGATGGAGTGGACATAGTGGAGGAGGGAGTGTAACTTTGGGAGGTTGAAATTGTTGCGGATGCCAAGCTCGATGAAGATGTGTTTGTTCTCATGGAATCGCTCAAGTGATTGATGCAGGAGTCGGAGGGTTTCAGAGGTATGGATGGGGTATTGGGAAAGGTAGAGGAAGTCAAGAAGTGAGCGGATAGCGCGAATGAGGGGAATCGGGGAAGAGCCATTTGAGAGCTTCAAGTCAACGACAAGTCCAAGGAGAATGCGACACATGTCAGCATGCTCTTTCCCGGTCACCCGTGAAAGGGATGTGATTCCCTTGGAGAACGATCGTATGTTGTGATTGGGCGGGAGGGATTTGCACCGCGCATCAAGTTCCTTCTCACCGAAGGCGGCCGTGACCCAGGACATGAGATGCTTCATTACTCCTTGGTAGAGTTGGTGGAGGACGTCAGGGGTGATTCCCAGATAAATATCTGAGTAGGGAAGGTCCTGCCAGAAGGGGTGGACGATCGGCTTTATTCCGGCTTCAGAACAGGCAGCGCTATACCCAGCAGGATCTTTCTCGAAGGTGGCCAGCGCCTCCAAGATTTCAGCAAGGTCACGGTATTCATCATTATCCTCTTTAAACTCCCCCATTTCCGGCTGCTTTGTAGGACATTTAGGGCAGTCTCCGGTTTTGCACCCAGACACGAGGACTTGCTCTGGATAATCCCCGATAAAACATGCGAAGATGGGGAAGGTGCGGCGGATGACGCCATTACCAGTTGACATTTCGATTGGTCCGGTTGTGGCCAACTGTTTCAGCGGTGCGAGAATTCGGGACATGCAATAATGAAAGAGGTTGGCGACCATTCGTCGGCGAGAGGCGGTGCTTGAGACGTGATGCAAAGGAGTGGTTGGGAGGTAGCCAAGTAGAACGTGGGTTCGTCGCGATGGTTTCCGGCGAAGCTCCTTTGGAATATTCCCGATTGTAAGGTAAACCGGATATGCTGACTTCGTGCCAAACATAACAACTCGGGTTTTATCAGAAGAGATGAGAAGCGGGACAATCGTCACTCCGCCAAACTCATTCTCAAGTTCGACCTGTTCCACACCATGTTAGCTGAGTTTTCTTCAACCAAAAAACATCCAAGAGCTATACCTGACGTGTCCACCACCATTTTCCGGTGTGCATCTCGGAATACATTCGAGTTTCCTTATCCGGGCCAGTGAAGTGCCTTTCTGGTGCGTGCACTAAGAAGTTTGCAAGTTCGGGATCTCCATAGAGGGTACGAATACATTGGAGAATATCGCGGTGATAGAATTCATAGGTCTGGCCAGCGAGTGTGACTTCTTCACGGACAAATTCCGGAAGGCCACTTGGAAGCTTCCTATCGATGATTTGGTTGAGTTCATTAGCACTTGAGTACGAAAGACCCAATGCACTTGCAAGCTGTTCAAAGGTTCGTGTTAGGACCGAGGTAGTCAATGACATATGATGCATCAACATACGCCGTCAATTCCCAGAAGCTCCGATAAAGCTGTAGAGCTTGGGCCCCGTAGTTTTGCCCAACGAGCGATCTCCCAATCAACACGACTTGAGAACGGTGCCCATTCACATGGCGCATCTTCTGCTTGAAGGTCCTGAGAATATTGCGTGTATGCGAGGTGCCTGTCGTCTGCCCCCACCGTTTCCCCGGCTCTCCCACCAAATTTTACGACAAAAGGTTTACCCCCTGATTCTGCAATCGGGGCATCCTGGTTGGCTGATAGTTGCAATGAGTATAAATTATTTAATTTTCGAAACCAAAATCACCTACCAGGCGGCGTCGCTGAATCCTGGCATATTTGGCGTGTATCATCATCGTGATCAGACAAATTGGGGTCATCATCACTATCCGACAAATCGGTATCGGTGTCCGAGCCGATAATGATGGGAGATGCCAAGTGGTCTGGAATTGTCTCCAACAAGTCGTCGTAACTACTCAACCCATCTGTGTTGTGACTGTTGGCCATGACGGACGGACTGGGCGATGGATTCAGCTCGTGGTCTGTTGAAAGGAGGTCCTGTTCCTCGATACAAGTGTCGTTCATCTCAACATCAAGGTGTGTTGTTTCAGACATAACGTCTGTCATCTCGATGTCAAGATATGTCATTTCAGACATATCTGAGCGCCTGGGCATAGAAGGTGGGGGAGTAGATGTATGTTGAGGGGTTGGGATATTGTCTGGATAACGAGGTTGTGCATTGGAGGCTAGTGGGAAGACCGAATTTCGAATAGACACGCAGCGGGGGTCACGAGATAGTTTCAGGTGGTTTGTATACCCACCTGGGCGGAAATACTTCCCACATCCACGACACAGACGGTTTGGTTGTTGGTGCATGTTGGCAATGGGCTGGGGGGAAAGTGGTGGGAAAATAGGTGTGTTAGTCGAGGGAATCGTCTGAGAATAAATTTTTAGTCCACGAATTTTTGGTCCCTGGCCCGTGTGTACCTTAAAACCGGCAGAAGCCACGTTCGCCACGTTGAACCTCTCTCCCCTCCCCCATGCCACCTAAACAGCAACCCACCAAGAAATCTCCACCAAATGTGACCAAGTCTGCCTCGTCCACCCGCCGTACCAGAGCGGCAACCAAGGAGGTGGAACCTCCTGTTGGAGAAGCCGGTAACAGCAGCTGTACAGTTGCAAGTACTCCTTTACTCACATGAATGCAGGGACTCAGAAACGGAAGGCAAAGGACTCACCGCTTGTGGATCAACCGGCAAAACGACCGAATAGAAAGTCTGCAAAAGCACAGAAGACGCGTCCTTTGGCCGACATTCAGGAACCTGTGGAACATACCTCCGGAACGAACTCAGACATTGCAGAACAAGGTGGGTGTGGTGCTCCTTCATCTGTACTCACCGTATTGAATTGTGTTTTTGCAGTTGCGGCGGCGACGCGCGTGTCAAAGGTGGCTGGGAGGAAAGCGCCGACAAGACCCCCTCGTTCCTCCGATTCAGAAGATGGGGAGGAAGACCTGCAGTACCAAACTACCAATGGTTCGTGAGAACCACTACAGCTCCCGCATTAGGGTAACTTACAATCCCCAGGTGATGCCACATCGCCGTTACCCAGTGAGGACGAGATGGACGAGCTTGAGGCTCTAACTGCAACGCAACTGACCGAAGAGGTACGTGATAGAGTTCCAGCCAGTCATCTGAAAACATTAGTAACGTTGCAACGATGAAGTATCCTGTCGCAGTCCCAAATGTAGGTGATCATCTACATAAGTTTGTATTTTGTATCTCACCACAGCTAGGGTGGAAGACGGATTGAGCGTCTCGTCAAAGAGGTAGGTTATACCACTACCGCACTCGACCAATCATCGATATTGACTCTGATTGGTTTTGTGAATCAGATCCCGGTCCCTGGCCCGTCTTTCCAACAGCCCAATTACTCACTCGAGAATATATCCGATCGCGGCGCATTGGCAACTGTCCTAGAAATCCATCCACCGGCCAACCAGTCCCCTAACCCGATAGATCACACCCAACCCATCCTGGGTTGGCCAGCATTTACCGAGTTGATTCAAGCTGAGGATGGGTCCTACAAACAGACCGGTCAAATCACCGAGATCAATAACTGCCTGAGCGTGGCGGTCAAGCGGGCAAATGCTAACCTTGTGTTGACCGATTCATTTCCAGACACTGAAGTCCAAGAGCAGTGGCTAGCAGACGCCCTTAAGTTTGCACTTTCTCCAGAGAATCAGAGCCACGTCATCACCAAGGTGGGGGAACGAGCAAGAGTCGACATCAATTATTTCAATTGCCTGTTGTCAATGGTGATTTAATTGAGGGTTTCCGGTTCAGCCCGGCGCAAATTCTCACAGCTAACAGTAAACCGACAGATTCGGAATCGTTGGAGTGGCTACCGTCAATCCGTACTAAACGTGGCAAGGGACTTGGTTTGTCCAAAAGAAAAAGAACCCTCTGAGAAGGCGAAGACGAAGGCGAAGAAAGACGCGCGCAAGTCCGTTTACAAGTTATCGGGTTCACACGCCGAAAAGGCTGTCGCTGCTGCCAAGCTCTTGAACTGCGACGCCTTCCATTTCGCAAGGACAAATGCGGTGAGTTTGTCTATTGGGATCCGGCATTCAAGATTCTCAAGCATATCTCACCTTGTTGCTCACAGGATGAACCTGATGGCAGCGCGCCATATCAGCACCAAGCAATGCTCGTCCTGCTCGGGCATTTTTTCAAATGTGACAAGTCCCTCAAGTCTCGGGTTCCGACTGGAGAGCGTGGGCCAGAGGTCCCAATACCGATGGTTGCATTGGCAACGACATTGGTAAGTTCCCTTGTTGTCAATGTTCAGTTTGCAACTAAATCGACGCAATCCGCAGCTTGAAGTTGCACTTACGGAGGTTGCAGAAGGTGACCGGTTACGATTCTCCGAGGAAATGCAACGGGAGCGTTACTTCGGACATATCAACTCGTTCGAGCAAGTCAAATTGTCGAAGAACGGCGGTGCCAAGCTCACGCGACTGCTATCGACCATCTACATGGGAACGATGTAGGTCACTCCGTCATGTGTCAGACTTCACATCTAGACTACTGACATTCATTGATAAAGGAAAGAATTATTGCCCAAAGGACCGGCTGGTCCTATCCTGAGCATATCAGCGAGACCCACCCATGTGAACGTGGATCTCCTGCCGGTTTGACACCCGTTTTGTCGTCCTTAGAACAAAGTGCTTGCGGAGGTATCTCTTAGAAATAATCTACCTCCACTTCGAGAACACTCCGAATATATTGGTTTACGAAGGCTGCCCTATACCTAAAAGCGAGTGAGCTATTTGCACCTACAACCGATCGGATAGGTCGCTATTCTGGGTCTATCATGTCACCAGCAACTCGCTATGCAATGGCTATGCAACGACTATCCCATCACGACCAAACTATGGCGGCACTATTGAATAGTGGGACTGCTATTTGTGATCGTCAACATAGACACGGTTAGCACCTGATTCACATCAAATATCCTCGCTTAGTGGCGAAGGTTTTTCCAGATGGGCCTCAACGGACGCTAGGCACCAATGGAACGAGACTTCCGCCTTCCAACACCCCTGCCACTCTGAACCTTGACTCATTGTCGATATCGATGTTCTACCGCTGGGGCAAAGATCCCAACGAAGCGTCTACATGTGAAAGTCCTTTTCCACCGTTGTGAACCAGGGGATCGTCAATTACTTCTCGCAACCAGAGGGAGGCACGTAACGTTCCCCTCTCCCTGTACTGTCACATCCCATATCATAGACATCATAATGTTGCTGCTCCGTTTAACAGATCAGGATCTTGGACAACAGACCCTTGGTTGGAAACTGTAGGCAGTAACCGGAAACTACATGGGTGAATAGCCTAATCAATGGGGACTATAAAACTTGCTCTTCGGTACTAAGGAAAAGACTGAGGAGGATTGGATGTGAAAATGGACACCATAGGCATCGGTATAAGATCTTGGTCACTATCCGTCCTTCCTAACATCCTGTTCACCCTCGACGACACACCTCCAGAGTCGTGCCCACCTCACCTGTGGTGAAGATTTTATATCGGTTAATCTAAACACCCCGAAAACTTCCTTGATACTCTCCATCACCTCCGCACGAATAAAAACAGGATCGTTGATCTCGAGTATGTCAAGTCGACGTCCATAGGACGCACGACGGACCAGAAAGGTTATCAGGGGACCCCAATCACCGTGTGACACGATCATCCGGTCCAAGTTGACACGTTGGAGAGACGGGAAGACGTTCGGATGCTCGTCGGGGGTTGGCCCGGGTAACGTGATGGAGAGAGGTGTCCCCTCGTAGTGTAGTGCCCTTATGTGTGGAAACCGGGTGGATATGGTCTGCGTGGTTAGGGGACGGCCGTCGGTTCGAAAGTAAACGACATCTTCCCTCGGGGCGTGTGCAATAAGATCGAGGGCCGCATCCGCGTTTGGGAACAACATTTGATCCAGATAAATGGTGATATCCACAAACTTGTCCATCTGCGCCGGTCCAAGGGCAGAGAAGTCAATCCCACCCACATCACCAACTTGTAATTCGATGCAATCCTCCGCGGATGAGGATAGAAAAAGTCCCAGCCCATTTTGAGACCGTCCACGGCGTCGAAGGTAGTCCCCAAGGTAAGGTCCGATGGTCTTCAAAATATCCTCGTTCGTAGAGTCTACTGCGCTGATAACTTTTCATACTTCCGGGGTGTTCTAATTGGTGGAGAAGCCCGAAGACGTGGCTTGTGTTTCCAATCAGCTCGAGTTCCCTCAGGTGGCGGAGTGGGACTCTATTTTGACACTCCCTCACAATTACTCTCGATACTCAGCTCCAATCGTGACCTTCGAAGAGTCTCGATTTCTGGGACAGATTTCCGTGGTAACGAGTCCTCCCTTAGAGATCGAGGGTTGTGAGAGCGGAAGTTCGTGAACTGATAAGGTCCAACGTGGAGATATTGAAGCCGCTGAGTTCGAGGTGTCGCAGTTTGGGGAAGCGGTAGTAAGTGAAGAAATCCGAGAGATCGACTGATTCGAGTTCGTCCAGTATGATGATGGACTCGACGCTGCTAGACCGAACCTCTCCGCAACCAGATAGCGGAGAGATTACGGACGCCAGAAGCTCCGGATCTCTGGACCTGAGATGAATCCGGCGTAAGGCGTCCCGCGTGGCACGATCTTGAAGTGCATTTCGCAAGCTTCGTGGAGAGTTTGACTCTTGTTCCATGATCCGTCCAACACGAGATCGACTGGGGATGTTGGGTATCGAAGGTGCAATTTCGTCCAGTCTCGCAAGTTGTTTCCCCAGAAACTCCAAAGGTCTGGAGTGCAGGAGGCAACTTCGAACCAGTGATGACAGACGAGCAGGAAGTTGTGAGATCCCTTCCCCAATCCGCCAAAAAGTCCCTTGAAGGTGACGTTCCGGCAGAAAATGTCCCCGAGGATCTCAGGCGGGAGCCTGGATACGTTCAACAATGAATTCCGGACGCGCTTCAGTCTTATGATGGCCATCTCGTGCTCCTTTATCTGCTGCTCCACGCTCCGTATGGTTCCGATGCCGATTTCATTGCTAAGGCTGCTCTGACTTAGGTTGTGGATTATCTTACATAGACGATGCAATCACTTACATTGTACAACCTTTAGCCGGGAGGAATTCGTCGTTGGCAGAAGTGGACGGTGACATAGTGACTTGATCGTGGCTCGTGGGGAGAGGATGAAAGTCTCGTTGAGTGAGGAACGATCGAATTAGAGAATGCCGTCTTTGCGAATGCGGCAGAGGTGGGCACGTGCGGCTCTTTCGAGAGCACTTCCACCTCCTCACCGCCTTTGCATTACTCGCTCGTTTCCTTTTCAAAACAAAAGCATTCTACAAAACCTACCAGTTTAATTCCCCCCCTTTTTCTTACTCGCTCTCATCAATCAGTTTCCTTCATAATATTCTACTCCGGCTCGACTCTCATTTACCAAACACACTGGTGGTAGGCAACGCCACCAAAGTGATCGTAACTGATTACGTCAGCTATTCCCTGCCAAACACCACTTTTCGACGGTGCGGACGACAATATATTACACGCGTTGGCAATCGTTGGAATAGCACGCGGGATACATTCTCATGTATATACAGTACACGGATTGGGGAAAAGTTGAATGAATATTGTTCAGTGGGTAGCGTAAGTGGGGATCTGCAATTCTGGGGCTGCGAACACAAGATATGGTCAGTGACAATACAAAAAAAACAGATCCTGGCCGCGGTTTAGTGGTCGTCCCGACGGTAAACAAATATGCAGGCAAAGCGCCCGCCATTCTTGAGAAGTTCAGCCTCGGATCGGACATCGTCGAGTTGCGGGACTCCTGACGCAATCCGGCCATCGTGCTTCCACCACCCACCCGATTGTTCACGGAACCGAACCGTGAAGTGATTCCCACCAGCGTAGATGATTGACCACAGGCTATAGGTAAGCTGTTGGGATGGGGAATTAAATGTAAGGGTCAAGGAGGGTCCCACGGGTGAAGCCTCCTCCCGTTCAAACCAAATCCAGGGTGCATCCGGCATCCGTAATCCTTCAACTTTGTTCTGACCACGGCAGTGACATTTGGCTTGTGGAGAAAACGGTCTTGAGTGATAGCGTTGAAGAGTTTCTTCCCAAACGGCATGTAGCGAAGCGGAGATCCTGATATTCCGCCCAAGACCGCACGCGAGGAACCGGGTGTCGATTTCGGCCTTGGTCGTCGCCCCGCATTTCGAACACATGAGGTCCTGCTCGAGATATGGCCCATCGAACCGACCAAAGGTGAGCCGGAGGATACGAGCAGCGGAGGCTGGGACCGGTCCCCAGCGCGGGAACGATCCTGGATCCGCGTGTGACAGTTGGTTGCGGAAGCGGTCTCGATACCGAGAGAACCACACGGCTTGGTCGCGGGCATCAATTGGAGTGTCTGCGAGGAGGATCAGGTGGTCGAAGTTGTTGCGCAGTGGGGCATTCCAGTCTGGCGAAAACCGACTCCAGTCATCACGCCAGGCGGGAGACGATTGCTCGTAGATTGACCAGAACGACATAAACACAGCGTCATAGGAGCAAGACCAGTTCTCACCGGTCCACTCACACCCAGCAAGGTGTCGACACCGCGGCTGTTGACTTTCCGTCCTGCAGGTCGGCATCGGCGGAACGATCCCAAGTTCGGCGCCACCAAACCAATGACTGAGGTCTGCTGGTCCTCCATCCCTATCCTCTTTGGTGTTTCCATCTTCACTAGGCGGGTAAGCACCTTCGTTTTCCGAGTCAGTTTCCCCGTCCTCGTCGGAAGTTTCATTCCCGGAGCTGATGGCTGAATCGAGGCAAATGTCATCAGCAAGAACGGGGTCAGTGTTGTTTTCATGGACAGCGGTTAAGCTGTCATCGTCGTCACCGTCTTCCGCATCCGATGCGGTTTTGATCCCGACGAAGGGGTCACTGTTTTCATCAATTTCCTCAGGTTCTGTAGGATCTCAAATTCTTGTATTAAGTACCGTTGCTGTGTGGACGTACCTTTGGTTTTCAGGTCCGCTTCCCCACGTAGGCGTCTCTTCACTGCTTGGATCATGGCAACCCAGGCTTTTGCCTTACGAAATCCATGAAACCCTGACGGAATGTTGACATCTTTGCCAATGTGCCGGTGCCAAGAAAGCTGTTCCTTGATTCGAGCCGCTTTGTCGCCATCGACGGTCAACTCCCGCAACTCCTTGAGACTGAGGATTGGTTTGAATTTTTCCAGTTTGGTCGTTCGATCGTCAGCCCGCTTCTTGCGTCGGTCAGCGGCCGCTCGCTTTTCGCCGGCATTCCTGGTGTTCTCTTCTGCCTGTGAAAGGAGGAATTTTTTGTGCACTTTTTTCTGATCTTGGTCTCGGGCCATTCCTCGGAGGAAACACTTTCCATCAGGGGAGAGGTTTGCCATGTAATCCACAGCACCCGGGTTTAGCCTTCATATCTTGTGAGATTTCCGACCCGATGTATGATCGTTTCGGGACTGACCTTGACATGAGTTTCATGTTGACCATGTTGAACATGATGTTGGGAAAGGCCCGGTACTCTCTGCGCAGAAGGCCAAGTGCGCCTTCGTTGAGATCATTTGCTGGATGCCTGAAGGCAAGGCGCCGTTGCTCTGGGGTTGCGCCTGTGACCTTGGCTTCTTCACAGATATCCCGAGTGAAATCTTCCCAAGTCTCCAGCGCGCCTCGGAAAAAGGCGATCAAAATATCTCGTAGATGGGGGAGGGAACACTGGTTGGATTGAATGAACCTGACGGTGGCCTCGTTATCCCACGGGTTTCCGTACAACGTCCCGGTTTGGTATGTCGTGGTCTGTCCAATCAAGAGATCAGGTTCAATGATGATGGCGTTCATGTGTCCTTTGATACGGTCGTAGTCTGGGCCAAGATCTAAGCCATTCAAGTCTGAGTCGCGGATTCGTTGAGCGAAAGGAGCGCTGATTGCTTGAGAATAGAGCGACATGACGGCAAGTTCTGCGAGAGTGGGAGGATCGTTGAGACCGGTGAGTACGTTCTGCTCGAGATGGTTCAGTTCGCCACTGAGGGCTTTCGAGTCAGCTACCTCATGTAAGAAAGTGAGGTAGAGATCCTGATGGTAGAGGATTTCAGTCGCGGCAAAGCCGTGACTTTGATATCGGTTGTTGCTTGTGTCTGGAAATTGAACCGGCTGCAACGTCCCGAGGAACTTCATTGAGAATGCCCGAAATCGATCCTGGTGTCCTTTTTTTGTCTCCCGGTGTTTGACGAGCGAGCCTAGAAGACCCGTCAGCTTCGCCCCTCCTCTATCTCCGGCTGCCGCCAAGGCCTCTTCTCGAATTGAGCCCAAATCTGCAGCGATCGCCTTGAACTTGTTCATCAACGCAACCGGGGCAATCCCATCGCCACACTCTTTCCACCAAGTTCCCATTCGGCTTACCCCACCCTTCATCGCGTTCAAGTCCTTGTGCATCGCGCACCCAGACCATACCCAGTAATCTATCCTCGCCTTCTCCTCAGGTGACAACCTCTCATACACCTGTTCGCCAAGGCAAATCTGTGCTTCATGAACCAACCGCTGTGCAAACTGCAGTTGCTCGTCGAGCAAAAGCGAGTGATACTGCGCAGGGCCACCAATCTCCTCCATCATCTCCTCTCCTTTCTCTTTGAACACCCGCTCCCACTCCTTTCTGTATTCGCCCGAAAGGATTGCCGCTTCGCCTCGAAGCTCTCGATCGCATTCCCACCGAAATCGCTCCAGCATTCCCGAAAGCTTCTTTTGGTCCGAAGTGTGGTCACTTAGATATCCCTTCAACTTCTCCCAAATCTTGGTTGAGCTGGCAGGGATTGTGTTCCCAAGGGGACTCTTGTTGTAGGTGTTGCAGAGGTCCTGTATTGTTTGCTTCCAACCCTCGAATTGAGTGTCAGTGGTGTGGTTTACCTCGGGAACAACCCCGAGGAAGAGGTCCTTCGGGTGGCCGTCGTTGGATGAGATAACCGTGACATGCCTTGACGAGAACTGAATGTTCTTGTGTGTGGTCCCATCACCGCTCATTGTCATCGCTAAAATGTCGAGTGAGTAAGCAGATTAATGGACACTTTTGTACAACGAACAAATGCACGTCAAGACATAACCCGTAATCATGAGCTCCGCCGCAATTCCTCCCTCCCGAACTACTCGTCCACTCGTTCGGGTACTCCATTTTCCAATGATCACCACTCCCAATGCATCCGCGTTTGCCTTGGTGACCGACCATGTCTTCGATATTGGGACTCCCTCGTTGACGAGGGTCACGATTGCTTTGCGTGCCCAGTCTCGGACTATTCCTCGCCGGTCCTTGACGTACCGTACAATCGGTAGATTTGGGTCGGGGTCGCCATCGGATGTCAAGGCTTTCCGGATTGCGTGCTCGACCCTCAACGGCTCTCGACGATCGCGAGCGTTGTGCCTCGCAAGGTCCTTCTTCAGCTCCTTGACTTTGCCTCTCAGCTCCTCAACCTCACCTTCGTGAGTTACCCTTATGCCTTCCTTTACCCCCTCCTCAAATTGAACCCGTGACTCTTCTTCAGACCTCTTCAACTTCTCGTGCAGCCGCTGCTCTCGCCTTGTTGAATTGCGTTCCACCCTCCGGGATCTCTCCTTCTCGTCCCTGAACCTCTTCTCTGCCTTCAAGCGCAGACGCTGGTGCCTTGAGACAGTCACCTCGTGGCTGATCGTTTCGGGGCTGGGCGTTTCGGGGCTGATCGTTTCGTGGCTGATCGCCTCGGCCTCGGGATGAGACTTTGGTGGCCAACGTCGTTTTCCCATCGCGGCAACATGGGCCTTCTGGTTTTTGGTCCTTTGGTGACCTTTGAGGGGCATTTTTTTTCAGTCTTGCGGATGGGGTGGAGACTTATGGAGAGATTTTGTCGAGCCTCCTTTCAGGCCGGCTTCGCATATGCATTCAGTCGCTATTACGTAACTAGCATGTACCCAAATATGGTAACCTACCTCCGACCAACTGAGGGATTGCAACAAACCAACTC
The DNA here is from genome assembly GCA_015956445.1 of Thelephora terrestris. Taxonomy (NCBI): domain Eukaryota; kingdom Fungi; phylum Basidiomycota; class Agaricomycetes; order Thelephorales; family Thelephoraceae; genus Thelephora; species Thelephora terrestris. The sequence goes on along the minus strand of WIUZ02000011.1, from coordinate 1,259,606 downwards.
AAGTCCCTGCGATCCAATTCCGTCGAGAAAAAAATGAGAGATATCATCATTGGATGCGGGACTGCAATCCGCATGGACAAATAGATTTTTGGTTAATAATACACATTGTCGACGTCGCACGAAGCCAGATAAACAAGTCTACCATAATTTTATCCACCTTACCTTTTTGTTGAATTATTCTCCATTTTTTCATCTCGACACACCTTCGGGATATATTCTCAAAAGACTCGCAACCGGTGTTTTGTCGTGGAGGCCATTAGCGCCCGACGATCGGATGGCCCGCGTTGCCCACCACCAAACACACTCATTGCGGAGATGGCGCCCCGTGATCCCACGCTGGAAGAAGAACCTGACTTCGAAGGCGGAAATTGGAGTGTGCCCAGAGAAGCTCTCATAGCCCAAGGGATGACTGGAGAGGAGGCTGTAGCGGCCTTGCAAAAATCTTGGAGAGACAACCACCAACGGAACATCGAGTTATGGAATGAACAACTATTGCAGAATCAGGAAGACCAGGGCCAAGAGGACCAGGACCAGGACCATCCCAACCCTGGAAATGCCCCGGGAACCCGCTCGTCTTCGGTCGACGAGGTACCCGATTGGACCAGCCGACCCACTCCCAGCTTCCTCGATGTTCAACCCGCTCGTCATGCGCTGAAAAGGCTAGAGAAGAAGGAATATGTAGAACTCTGGCATTTCACCGCCCGAGGATGTCAAGAATCAGCCGCGATTGATTCAGCGTCCCCGGAAGGAGCAATCAACTTTGTCACCACAAACCATGGTGTCGTGGTCGAATCAGTCGAAGCATCAGCTATGGCATCAAAGGTTGTCAAAGACGAGAACCTTACCTACGAACAGTGGTCAGAGGGAAGGAATCGATTGCTGAACTGCATGGAGGAGAACGGGTGGAGCGCGCTTGAAACGAAGGAGCTCGCAAAGTTTTTCTTCAACCTGGACTATCACTCCCTGCGTTCTCAACCCGGTGGTCTACGAGCGGTGCTGCGCTACCAGGAGAAAGTTCGCCGAGACTGGACGAAGGCCCTGGCCCGCGGTAACGCCTATGCCATTGGCACGATCAACAAGGAACTGCTATATGATTTCCATAGGCAGATCTTATCTGAGGAGCAAGCCGCAAATAATGTAAGGTCAACTTCCTGGCTATTTCACCAACAAGCAAACACTGACGGACATATTCCTTTCCCCCATCAATGGCTGATGGGCATAAATTATTGGCATCAAACTTGCATCGGGCACCGCACCACACATATCCTGCACCCTCGCACCCGCACCGCACCGCAACACGACACCATGCCTCCGCGTCGTACCTCACCCATGCACCTGCACCGCACGAAACTCTCACCCGCACGCAATTCTGCTAACAGGCTCGGCAACGCGAACTTCTGCGAAAGCAAGAAGATCTGCTCGACAAGCAGTACACCAGGCAAAGTTACAAGTCCCAGGACCTGAGATCCCGACGGCAAAGGTCGTCACGTTCGAGATCACCGGTCAGGCATACTGCTCGCCCACGCCACCGATCGCGATCACCGGAAGCGTCAAAGAGGTCCAACTTTCGCTCGTCGACAAAGAGTTCAACCCGCAGTGACAAGCTCCCAGCCTGCCACATCTGCCTTGGTAGACACCCACACCCCACGGCAAAGTGTCAGGCCACCGAGTTATGGAGTGGTGGCAAGGCAAGATGTTCCAGGGCCTCGAACGGCAGGATCATCAACGGCAGAGGTTCGGTCCTTTGTACCGACTGGCAGAGGCCGACCGGTTGCACCGACCCGTCCGGAAAACACCTACACGAGTGTTCCGGTTGTGGCTCACACGAACACGGTGCCAACTCATGCCCCGAGGCTCAAACCTGAAATTCGAACCCCCTTGATTGCGAATGAATGGAAGGCCGCCCTCACAAGCACCAACCTTCTCAACAGATACCCACAGATCCCGGATTTCATCTCCGATGGCGCAGACGCTGGCATCGCGCAGATATTTTCTACTTTCACCCCCCCTAATCATCCCTCCATTGTATCACACGAAGCCGTTTTCGCCGAAATTGTAAATACCGAGTTCGAGAAAGGACGCTATTGGGGCCTGTTCTCGAAGGACGAGCTCGAGAGTATTATAGGACCGTTCCAAACTTCCCCCCTCTCATTAATTCCCAAACCCGGCAAACCCGGTAAATTCCGTCTTATCCAGAACCTTTCCTATCCCAGGAACTTACCTGGCATACAATCAATTAATTCATCCATCGAATCTGACCTGTACCCGTGCATCAGGAAGATGGCTGTCAAATGTTTTTTGACGTGCACTTTTCGCGACTTCCCATCGCTTATTTGACACTTTATTACTATATTTGGTTCGTCAACTTCTCAAGATCCACGACATAACTTCTAGAAGTACGTACTTTTCCCTTCTTTCTGCCTTTTCTTGCAATAACTTACGAAAAGAATGAGAAAAGCCATAAAACACTCATTCCCAACTATCCTGATGTGCACCTGGGGAACTTTTTCCACCGCCTCGATCATCGTCCGATCTCTACCACCGGGGTCTTTAGGTGCATGCAGAGATGTCTCGGAAGCTTATAGGATAATACCTTTAGCACGGGACCAATGGCCAGGCATTGTAGTTCGGCTAGAGGAGGAAACACAATCGAAGCCCGGATCGTTCGCGTTGAACACATGCACAAGCTTTGGAAAAAAATCCTCGGGCGGCTTGTTCGGCCTCTTTGGCGATGCGCTCCTGGATATGTTCCGGGCAGAAGGTATAGGCCCATCCCTCAGATGGGTGGACGATTTTGTTTTCTTCCTGCTAGAACGACGATTTCTGGAAGAATACAACAAGCTACGAGAAAATTGGAGGCGGAGAATCAAGGCTAATGGGGGCAGGCAACAGAAAGGAGGTAGATTCTGGTTCAAAGGTGAGGTCCTGCCCAACGACCAGTTCGAAGAGTTTGCCGAAGATATGTCATCTCCCTTGCGGGACCTTTCGAACGGTTTAGCCGAAGGGAGGAATCTCACGTACGCCTACTCAATGGATGATGTCGACACCATTAGCACGCGCTTGGGCATTCCCTGGGAGCGATCAAAAGACGTCCCGTTTGGGAAAGTGGTGCCTTTCATAGGCTTCGACTGGGACCTCGAGAAAAAGACAGTCAGTTTGCAAGACAAAAAGAAGGGCAAATATCGAAGCGCGGTGGAGGAGTGGCGGCGTCGAAAAACACACACCCTGGACAATGTGCAAAAGCTGTATGGCAAGCTGCTGCACACGTGCCTGGTGGTGCCAGAGGGTCGGGCATATCTTACCAAATTGGAAAGGATGCTCGGAATTTTTCACGACTCTCCCCATAAACCGAGGCACCAGCCACATCACACTGACTCTGATCTTCTCTGGTGGCTAAAAACCCTCAACACACCAGTCCTCACTCGAGAGGTACCTGGAGCACACAGCGTGGTCGATGTCAGAGCGTTCTCTGATGCTAGTTCGACTCTGGGAATTGGAGTGGTCATCCAGGACAGGTGGAGGGCATGGGTCCTCAAATCGGGATGGAATGCCGACAAGCGGGATATCATATGGGCGGAAGCCATTGGCATGGAGCTCCTTATTCGATCAGTCCTCCAAAAAGCTCCGCGAGGCACACGGTTCAGGGTCTATGGGGACAACCGAGCCGTCGTCGAAGGGTGGTGGACAGGCCGCAGCCGAAACCACCAAGCAAACGAAGTTTTCAAACGAATCCACCTTCTTCTCCGTATACATGGATGCACGGTCTACACGAGGTACATACCGAGCGCCTCAAACCCAGCAGACGGACCATCGAGAGGTATTTTACCCAACCGAGATAAACTCCTCCCGCCAATTGACCTTCCCCACGAACTCGAACCTCTCGTCTTCCCATTTGATCACCCAGAACAAGGTTTTCATAGACGACTCAGCACTCGCCAAAGCCTTCGTCCAGCAGAGGCACGCAAAACCGACCCGCACGACACAGAGCAAGGGCTTCTCGAAGACTCCATCCGTGATTCACAAGCGTGGGAAATCTTCGAAACCGAGAACAGGTGGAAACGACTCTAGCAACCGGTGTCGTGCTCGTGGGTGGTGTAGTGTTATGTTCTATACAGAAGATAACTAGACCCAGTTGGTTCGCTTAGAGACTAAGTGTATAGAAGCTAAGCAGGCTGGTTGAGTAGTCTATGAACGCGACTAACAACTCCACAGGGTGAGCGGGGTTCCTCTTTCCGGCTCTCGGACCTGATGAGTTCGCTGAGGGATCTACTCTGTGAGTGTGTCCTTCAGTATTATTCCAAGGGAATCAGACGTACTATATCACTCAATTGTTCCTGTTCCTTGATTAGACGCTTATCTGGTGTGTGGGGGTTTGGTGGTGATTTGATGGGAATGGAGTTCCTGATCTAAGGGGAGATCAAGAGTGGAGGGGATGATCTACTGAGGTAGACCAAAGGGGAGGGGGAAAGAGGGGGGTGCTCAAATGGTGTGTTTGAGGCTGAATTCCTAAGGCTGTGCTTTGATGCTGTGCTTTGATGCTGTGCTTAGGGCTGTGCTTAGGGCTGTGCCTAAGGCTGTGTATTGAGGCTGTGTATTGATGCTGTGCTTAGGGCTATGCCTAAGGCTGTGTTGAGGCTGTGTCGTGTGACTAGACCTAAAAGGGAAGGTGTACACTTACACCTGGGGCTGTGCTAGATATGTTGTAAAGGTGACAAGATATGTCGTAAAACTGGGAGGGTATAACTGATACCCTAAACTTTGCTGCAGATGACGTCTAGTACGTCTAACTGATATGTCTTCAATAATCTTCAGATAATAAACCTATGTCGTAAAATATGTCGTAAGTCCTTGTGGTACTGCTAAATCTGGCTGTCACTCAGTCAGTCACTTCTCTGAGGTGGGGTTATCTGCCTAAAGTTTCAGACTTTAGTACTACAGATACCAAGATTCCAACGTCTCAAGTGTACTAAGCTTATTCAGTTCTTCTGACTTAGAACTTCTTCTCACAGAGGGTAGGGCTAAAATATGGTATGTGATTGCTCAAATCACTCAACCAATCAGTCCTAAGGGAATTGAGGTAGATACTTTAGAGGGTAGATGTAGAGAGAGAGGGGGTAGATGTAAAGTGGGGGGGGAAAGAGACACTGAGCAAAAGGATGCTCAGCTGATGTGAGGATAGAGCAAACTGTGCTTTTCTCCTCCGCAGTAGGTACCTGTTCTTCTCTTAGAAGTGGGGTTGAGGTCTATATATACTATTTTACACAAGAATGTTCCAGAACATTCCAGCACTTTCCACAATGTTCCATAATATTCCGTCATGTTCCATCTGCTTCCATAGCATTCTTGGTGTGACAAGTTATCACATTTGTGACTTTCCGTCACCTTCTAGAATGTTCCAGCACTTTCCAGCATGTTCCAGGAAGTTCCATGATGTTCTAGGGCTTTCCATGGCTATCTGATCTCTTGATCTAATCTGTAGGATCCTTATCTTATCTTATCTAGAATGGATTATAATTAGACTTTCTGTTATCTAATCTCATCAGGCTTAAATAATTCTTTAATCATTTAAATAATCCATTGTTCAACTTGTTGACTTTAAATTGTGCGTAAAATCGTAAATAAATAATGATAATCCTGGGGTCCGACACCGGGCCCGCACGACCGGCTCAGAAGCGCACCGCCCCCTCCTGTTCTCAGCCCGTCACAAACTCATCCCATCCACCTTTCATCCGGACTGTTCAGCGGGGGACAGGCTTAGACTGTGGCGCCCAATCAATACCAGAGTTGCCACGGATGCTCAAGGCGACCCTATCCCGCTGAGCCTGCAAGACCTAGAACGGATCGGAGGAGTGGCGATCAATTCCCTGCGACCATCGACGCGGGCCACCTACGGAGCCGGTCTATTGGCTTTTCACACGTTCTGTGACAACAGAGGAATCCCAGACAGCCAACGAGCGCCAGTAGACAGCTTGACCATTCAAAGCTTCGTGGCCACGTTAGCCGGCATCTATCGGGCAAGCTCCATAACCAACTACGTTGCAGCAGTCAGAGCTTGGCACCTCATTCACGGAGTAGCCTGGAATATTGGAGGGCCAGAAATGGAAACCGTCATGAAAGGTGCGAAGGCGATGGCTCCACAGTCGTCGGCGAAGGAAAAGAGAGAGCCGATGACTGTGTCCTATATCGAGAAGCTGTATCCCCAGTTCTCAGACAACGACCCATTGGACATGGCAGTTTTCGCCTGCCTCACGTCGGCCTTCTGGGCCACTGCACGACTAGGAGAGCTCACTGTCAGGACCCTGAAAACATTTGACCCGCACACGGATGTCAAGAGATCGGACTTGGGAGAGAATGTTGAACCGGAGGTCTGTGCCCGGCAACGGGTCAACCGGCTCCACTGCTTCGTGCGAGAGCCGACGCCGGAGAGCGCTGAATAAGCGACCCGAAGGGACGGTGTCACATCAGTGACCCGATCGATCGGTATGACGCGCGCGTGCCTTAAGCCGCCGCACGGACCATGCATCAGTCACACTGCATAGATGTGACGATAATAGAGTAGATAGTATATATACCCCTCATGTGTCCATAGAATCAATAAATCGCTTCTCTCTCTCTCTCTCCCACTTGCACTATTATATCTTCCCCTCTCAGGTAAGAACTAGAGTACGCCATGTAGTAGTATAGAATATACTCTACCTGCTCAACAGAGAAGAAGGATAGGAACGGTCTGGAAGTGACTACGATTCACGTTCCTAGGACGAAGGCCAGCCCGATTCAAGGCGAAGATCTCTACTGGGCGAAACAGACCGGCGGCAGTGACCCGAAGAGCGCTCTAGAAAAGCACCTGGCGCTCAACAATCCTCCTCAGGACTTTCATTTATTTGGATTCAAAAGGAACGGGAAGATGGTTCCCTTAACCAAGAGGATCTTTCAAAGCCGATTGTCGACTGCCGCCGAAAAAGCGAAGCTACCGGAACTGAAGGGTCACTCCATCTGCATTGGCTCCACACTAGAGTATCTCCTACGAGGCCTCCCTTTCGACGTCATGAAAGTGAAAGGGCGCTGGAACAGCGACGCCTTTCACGAATACATCCGCGATCATGCGAGGGTCCTTGCGCCATACATGCAATCCTCTCCCCCCGATACGAACGACCAATTCATTCGAATCGCCATCCCTTCCGCACGCAGTTAAGGTAAGCCCGGTTCAAGCGACTAGGACTTGGGTTGAGCTCAGCTCATGTGTCGATTTCTCCTAGAACACGGGAGCAGCTGATCTCCCCCTAGTCCACATCACCCGGTCGGAAGGCCCTTCGGGCTTTCACCCAGCGTCTTACACACCGCGTCTTGTACTGTCCTGTATAAACTCCATTCCGCAATTCACCATCTACTGAACGTTATCGAACTTGATCACCGCAGAGTGATTTGCAAAGATTGGATCTGAGCGTCTCAACTTGCAGTCATCAGTACCCCAGCGATTGAAAAACATCCGTAAAACAGCCGGTCAATTCAGTTTTGGTTGGGGGTGCCTAACCGCTGACAAGTGTTGGAGTGGTCGCATCCCACAGTACTTAGTTACATCGGTTTACGGTTGACAGCGCACTTCCGGGGTGTCCACTAGTAGGGACTGAGGGAAGAGCGTGATTCCTCTTTCTCTCCGCTGGGCAGCTCTCCTGGATTAGAATGATGCAGGGAGCCGGCGATTCTGTCAATCGCGACTCCTCACATCTTGCGACCCAAGCGCCATTACCGAACGTGATCTTTCTCGTGCATCCACTGTGGACCAGTGTGGACCTTCGGTTGAGGTGGCTTGTGATCGAGTGCCCACTCTGTCCATCGGAGGGGATCTTGTAAATGAAAATAAAAACGTTCCATCGACTACTCCGACGCACGGCGCAATTTCATTGCATTCACAAAAGAGTACTTGTGGTAGATGCCCCATGGCCAGAGCCGAGACATTCCGGGGTCAGGGAAACCCAAACCTTAGGTTCCCAATCCTCCCCGGGCCGATGAGGGCGAACATGCAGATACCATTATGGTCGAGCGTGGCGCAGTGGAGAGCAATTCTATGGGCCCACGTTGTGGACAATTGTTGCTGTGTCAGACAACGTGAGGGCCATTCATAGGGAGCGGACACGTATACCACTTCGCGCGCAGTGTTCTGGGTTTGGAGTCGAAGGCGGTTCTCCGGTCAGATGCGATCTTCCAATCCGGTAAGTCGAGGCTAACCTCTCTCTGCGCCCCTGGTAGCGCTCCCCCTCGTCTATTTGGGTACTTCGAAGAACGACTCGAATCGAAAAACCTCAAACGAGCGGCCTGAGACAACCAATATCGGGTTATAGGCTTTAAGTTGTGTGTGAAACACAGCGGCATCCCGCTGATAAATTCGAGGTTAGCGCTAGCCCGCCTGAGGGTGGGTGATGTCACATTCAATTCACATGGGCCTATTGAAATTAGCTGAATCGCATCAAGAGACCATCTCATTGTCCTGACCGTCTATAATTCACTGCACTTGACGCGGAGGAATGGGAGGTAGAGCAGGAACCCATGATTGAATGATCATCTGCAAGTGCTGAGGAACGAAAAACCGAATTTCGATCATATCGCGTGTTCGGTGAATGCATACTCCTGCAGGGCCAACCAACTACGACAGCGGATGAGAAATCTACCCCAGTGGAGCGCGAACGTGAAACGGGGGACATGCAGGTGGGACCACTCACAGACCATGATTTTCGCCCGGTCCGTTCCTTTTCGCGGCCTGATATGGCGTTGGGATCGTCCAAAGAGATGTAATCAGCAACCTGTGGGGAATAATAGAGGAGCTGCCGTCTAATGGTTACTGGGACATTGGTCTTCCGGTAATGTTGACCACGGTGGGTACTACGGGCTTGTCGGCGCCAATGATTATCCTTGGATGGCCAAATCTCGAGCAGGGTTCCTCATAAAAGTCGCTCACCATGTTTGGAGAGTGTACTGAGAGGAGCTAAGTTTCGGGAATCAAACCCCGTCTCAACAGTTGCTCCTTCTATTAGAGGTTCTGCCAGCACAGGTTACCCGCAGTCGACCGTAGTGTTTCAAACCTTGAAGGCCAAAAAAACACAATGAAAACATTAGTTTGGCGAGATGAAGAGTGCATAAGATTTCTCTTATCTGTTGCAAACACCTCCACCATTGACTAGGTCAGGGATCAGGGTTTCAGGTTGGATGTGTACAGAGACCCTGATCAAGATGATCCCGCAAAGCGCGGGGGCTCCGCTCTGAGATCACGAAGAGTAAGTGTTTCCCACGATCCTCCCTTCAAGTTGGCAACCCCCGTACCGGCCAACCGAGCCCCACTCCAAGTTTCCTACCTCTGAGTTCCTCACGATCACCCCCATGTCCGCACGTTACGCCCCATTACCTACCCAAAGGCCTTCAGAGCACTCCGATGACGAGCTCGACGCCACCTTCGATGGTTCGGACGATGAGCTCGACTACGATGACGACAACGCCCCCGTTTCCGAATCGCAACCATTGAACCCATCCCGTTCTGTCCACACTTCTCCCCCTCTCTCCGCCCGAAACCACCCTCCGTCAATATCCATCCCAGGGGCGTACGACTTTGAGCGGGTGGATTACGACGTCCCACCCCCCGGATCCCCTACCCGGGCGGCGTCGAACGATTACGGGAACACCAATGGCCTCGTCCCCTCTTTTGATACCGACGTAGATCTTGCAGGACGTAGACATGGAGCTCTCAGGAACTGGTTTAGTAGAACAGCGGCGAACGTATTACCTTCACACTACGTTCGTCAGTTTGGATTGGGTGGATCATTTGCTTCGGCTGCGCATGTAGGTGGCGGTGGCATGAACGATGGCGTGTTTGCCAACATCACTGCAAAACCTGAGAGGAGGAGGCAGCAGCAGCAAATAGGTACGCGATGCGCCGAGCTTGCCGTCCACCCTGTATCAGCGGGAGCTGATGCTTTTTCGTATCGTCTCTCAGAGGGCGATGATAGTATCTACCTTGCGCCTGAGGACACACTCAAGGACGCGCCACCATCATATGCCTCCGCCCAGGCCGATGCTGTCCCACCTTACTGGGAAACAACCACCATTCACCTCCCTTCCGGCATGTCCGCCTCCTCCACCCCTGGCGAAATGATCATAGAAGGGCTCCCTACCGGAACGCTCTTCTCCTTCCTATGGAATATGCTCGTCTCGATATCCTTCCAGTTCGTCGGCTTCCTGTTGACCTTCCTGCTGCATACAACGCATGCCGCCAAGTTCGGAAGTAGGGCCGGGCTCGGAGTTACACTTATCCAGTATGGCTTTGCTCTGAGGACACGCCTGGAGGATATTTCGGGTGGAGGCGGGTATGGCGGTGCCGATGGGAACGGTTCCGGCGGATATTCTGGATGGAGGCTCACAAATCCAACCCACCCGGACTTCAAAACGGCCGCCGAAGCTGACGAGTACTATAGGTCCCACTCTCCTCACGTCACAAGACAGGACAACTTCGGCAATGGCACCGACGTTGGTATGCCATCCAATGGTGTCAACGCAAGCCCTTTCTCGGACTCGACGTCGGAATGGCTGTCCTTCTTCCTGATGACAGTTGGTGAGCGATTTCCCCGCATTATCGCCCGATGACCGACTGATTGGGGCGCACGTAGGATGGTTTATCCTTCTGACGTCTGTCCTGTCTTATTGGAGGGTCAAGAGATGGGAGCGGAGTATTCTCACTTCTTCCGACTCTGGAACCTCTGCCCCGAGCGAAAGCACACTGTCCCGGAGGTTGCGTGCGGCGTTTGGCGGTCGGGTTGTGTTCCGACACGGGTTCTCCCTTTCACGGGACGAGGATCCAATCACTCCAAGTTTGGGCATTTCCGCGGAGACGGCTGCCAGGATGGGTCAAATAGGAGACAGCATGGAACTCGGTAGATCGCCTTCAGATTCGGATATACGACTTGCGCAAGCTTGGGCGGAGGAAGCGAGGTTACAGAACGACCTAAGGGCGGCCGGGTTGATGTGATCTCTTTATTTTCATGCTGCCCCCCTGCTTTCGGGCGCCTGCTCCCCACCTTTGCGTTGTTTATTCTCCCTATCATTATTCTGATATCCCTCCCTTTCCCTTGATTGCTCAATGGTAGAAACCTGCAATCACCCCGCCACCTCCATCTCTATAGGGAATGAGCCAATCCAACTTTGTACAACTGTTTTACGTTTTCATCAACACTTTTGCCATTCTTACAGTATCCATCGAATGGACATCTACTGCCCTTCTTTCTTGTCATCATGATCCGGGAATACAACACAACCAATCCTACGAAGATGCTCTTTCTCGGCCCAATTTTGATCTTGAGATCCACGAAATTATGGGTGGGCGCCCTGCCTGAACGGTTCGAGGGTGATCTCCAAAGCGGAACAAGGGTATGGGATCTCGAACTTCTCAAGGACGGACGGATGAAGGATGCCGACGCTACCGAGTTCGATGTCCGGGCGAGAGCTCAAGCTCAGGGCGGACTTGATGTTCTCCTTGACTGCGGCGAGACTGGATTGTTTCTGGGGTGGTGGCGCAGGGCGGTAGAAGATTGCTGCCGCGCGGCCAGGGAAATGGGTGGGATCTGTAGCGGTGGACGTTAAGTATCCAGGAAGGGCGTCGCAAACACAGTGGGCCGCTCTCACCGTCCTTCTCCTTGAGGTAGTATCCGCTCTCGGACTTTGTGTCCGACGCACTGATCCTCTTCACCTCGAAGGTTTTCATAATCTTGTCCAACAACCCGTGGATGACTTCAAACCCTGCGCTCTTGTTACACCAAACAGCCGCCGCGTGCCTCACGTTCCTTGCCTGCCTCTCCAAGCTAAGATCTTTGAACACGACGTCGGTCGACTCGAACACCTTTATCGGGAGCGGGTGCGACCTGTTTTCTCGAATCGTCTTGAGTAAGCCTGGGATTAGCGAGGTTCGGACGACTTGGAATTCCAGGGTCTTTGGATTGCCGATTTTTACTGCGGTTTTACCGTCATCGACCCTGTTCAGCCATTCAAAGTTTTCCTCGTGTGAGCACTAGAGGTGATTGCGTCAACATGTGCAAGCACAAAAGTAAAAATGACCCCCCCCCACCAAGATAAGTGGAAGGACTTCCACAAATCCCGCCTGCGCCCAGGTGGTCCTGACGACATCTGTCAACTTGCTCATCTCCAGCGGCTGGGCTACAGTGTTGGTTGCGGGGAAAGTATCAGGAAGCTTGTTGAATCCGTAGGCAATCGCGGCATCTTCCATGATGTCACACTCATGGAGGATATCCGGACGTGTTGGGGGGACTTCCACAAGGATCTCGTCGGGGTCAGCGGAAGACAGTGAAGCCGTCAGGGTCATCTTTTCGAGAAGGGGAGCGACCTCTGCCGAGCTCAGGGACAGGCCAGTGCATGAGTTGATATACGAGGTGTGAGCCTTCATCTTGACCATAGATAGGTCTGGAGAAATCTTTGTGGTGCCGTCTGGTAAAATCAACCTGCACGGCTCAATTCTGCACCGATGTCAGCTTCAGCCATGATAGTTCTAGGAACATACTCACACGTAGGGCACTTTGCAGTACTCGGAAAACATCGTGGCGACGATGTTCACAACAATCTGGAGTTTGGTCTCGTCTGTCGCGGTCACATCGATGAAGATGTTTTTTGTGTCCAAATTAATTTTGCTGTGCTCCGAGTTAATAATCGGTGGCATCGAGAGAACGCGGTCATGAGAATCATAAATGATTGGATAGACCGGTGAGTCCTTGATGATACTGAGGTATCGAGCGAGGTGCTTCTCAGACTGGGGAGGAAGGAAGTTGAGCTCCTAGACCAATTGTCACCTCGCCTTCATACCTCATACACTTTCATAAGCTCTTCTGCGGTATATTCTTTGTCCTTGTTCAGTGGTACGAATTTAATATCGCTCGGTTTCCGGGCCTCGTATCGGAACGGGGCTTGGATGGTGTCGAGATCGTGTGTTCCGATAGCCACAAGTTGGCGGCGCCGGCATAGATTTTGATGAAGCTTGTCCTGCAAATCTAGAAAAGATTGGTAGGATCGGGGAGTGAAGGTGACATCTCGGAGAACAGCACAAGCAAACAACGGGCGTATTTGTTTGGTCTGTGAGCGGGGTGAACACTTGGCGTGTTTCATAGCGCCTGAACGCGCGTACCTCTGGAGCAATCGTGACCTCGATTAGGTCTCGCTCGCCTCCCGCAGGGATGCTTAGTTGGTAAACTGGAGGCTTATCCTTGCCGAGGAAAACGCGGAGGGCACGCGCGATTCCTTCGATACAAAGTAGATCGTATCTACAAACGAGTTCAGTGGCTATTTAGCAAGATTTTCAGGATCTCACGAGCCTGTTAGCGGGTATATCAATCTTGAGTTGCTGTGGTGATTTCGTTGAGGCAACACGCAGTGAGGACGGGGTGGGCGCACGTACCGGTCTTTCGGCAGGGAGACCTGTCTTTCTCAAGGCCTCAACCTCCTCTGTTGTCTAGGGTTGAGTGTGAGACCAAGCGTCAAATCCTTGTTCCAGCGATCCCCTTACATCTTCGTCTAATTCTAATCCGAACTCGAATAATAGATTGTCAAAATCCTCTGAGGCTGCACATCGATCGTTACCCATGGTTTGGTGAGATAGATTGCAAAGTAACGTACAGTAACTGTGTCCAAGCCTCTCCCATAGTTCCTCTTTATCTACAGCGACGGTCGGCATCTGTGATCAAGGTGAAAGATAAAGTGATCGAGTCAGTTTCCTTTTGCGACGGCGATCATGAAGTACGTCGGCCTTCTCAGCGGCGGAAAAGACAGCTGTTTCAATCTCCTCCACTGCCAACGGAATGGTCACGAACTCGTCGCCGCAGCCTCTTTGGGGCCACCGAACGGAAAAGGTTCAGCCAGCTTCACTGCCTTGGCTCATTTAGATCTTGAGGCTTGAACGTCTTCCAGAGGAGATAGATTCGTATCTATACCAAACTGTTGGCCAAGACGCAATCGAGTTCGTTGCTCAAGCTTTGGACGTCCCGCTGTATCGGAAAACGATTCAAGGGACAGCTGTGGAACAAGGCTCAGAATATGGGGGCAGGTCGACAAACTCCGACGGGATCAGAGGCGACGAGACGGAGGATCTTTTCGACCTTCTTTCCACCGTCAAGGTGCGCGATCTCGAATAATACACTGTCGCATATCTGACCGCTCTCAGGCGCGTCACCCCAATATTCAAGGTATCTCCGTCGGTGCGATTTTGTCAAGTTATCAACGCGTTCGCGTTGAACACGTGTCAGTCACGCGTAATTCTATTCTGATCCTGCTGCTCATTCCATTTCAGATGCCGGCGGCTTGGGCTCACTGTCCTAGCATATCTATGGCAAAGGGAACAGGATGAACTTCTACAAGAGATGATCGATGCCGGCTTGGTCGCCATCATACTCAAAGTGGCTGGCATTGGTCTCACAGAAAAACACTTGGGGAAAACCCTCGCTGAGATGCAGCCTACCCTGCTGAAGTTGGTACGATTCTTGTGCTCCATCCTGGTCACTGCCATCACTCACCCGAGGTAGTGCTCGTCGTATGGATCACATATTTGTGGTGAGGGAGGGGAATACGAAACCCTGACTTTGGACTGCTCCTTATTCAAGAAGCGGATTATATTGTGAGAAGAGTTAGCCATGGCCTGCGCATATCGTTATACCACTTTGACAGAACGGAGGTCGAAACCGTGATTCACTCAGATAATGGGTTCGCAAGCGTTGCATACCTCAGGATCAAAGGGGCCACTCTCCAGGAGAAGCCGGAAAGCGGAGTTGATCTGATCGTGCCCCCGTTATTGGAAACAGGTTTTTCTCGCGTCGAAACAATACTGCGTGGCCACCAATCTCCAGATACCTCAACCCGCGCAGCTTCTGAACCTGTCATTCGCAAATCTGCTGACTCATCTTGTGGACCATCTCATTCGCGAAGGGGTGATTGGGTGGCTGTCGGTAATGTACAGTATGTGACCAGCCAGGCAATCACATTAGAGGAAGAGGTCACGCGGTGTTTCCGCGAAATTCAAGGTAGTCTGCTATTTATTGAAAAAATCATACCCTGATCTATCATAGCCCGGCTCGAGAATTTCGGCCTCAGTCTCTCCCAGTGCACCCACATCAATGTTTATTTGTCTTCAATGGACTTGTTCCCCTCCCTAAATTCAATATATACTACGTTCTTTGGAGCAAGCCCCCCGACGCGAGCGTGCGTCGCTGTAGATCTTCCTCAGCTCACGAGAGTCAAGTTCGATTGCTTCGCGCACTCCGAAACGGATACAGCTCGACGGACTGCCCTTCACGTGCAGGGATTGAGCTACTGGGCACCAGCAAACATCGGGCCATACTCGCAGGCAGTTCTCGTCGACGAGCACGTTTTCGTATCAGGCCAAATTGGGCTGATTCCGGCCAGCATTTCGCTCCCATCGCCTCAAGATTCTGCGACCGAGACTGCTTTGGTTTTCCAACACACGGAAAGGGTGATCGATGCCGTGAGGAAGTCAAATGGAAAGTGGAAGGGACACATGCAACTGGCAATATATTGGCTGGTACAACGGGAGCAGGCCGTAGGTGTAGTAGCCGCCTGTGAATTGTTGGTGAGTATCACCTCTCCGACTTCCTTGGTCCATTCTCATCCTCCTACTCAGGAAAGAAGCACACCGACAATATTGCTGGGAATACCTTCTTTGCCAAAGGGCGCAACGGTTGAAAAGCAGGTTGTCCTACATACAGGACGCTACACTGTCAAGGACGAAGAGGGAATCGAAGAGGTCATCATCGGAGAGCCCGTATTCCAAGCAGGTAAGTGACTGATCCGTGTTTATTGACCGTCCTAACGCGGGATTAGCTTCAGTACATGATGGGGACAGTTCGCTGTACTATGAAATCTCCTCCATGAAAGGTTCTGGGGACACCTGCGCGATCTTCTGCATTTCAGGTTCAGGTACGTTTCATAGACCCCCCGCATTCCATGTGGATGTTCAAAATTCCCAGCTTCTGGGCGTGGCTTGAGGAGGTATCCTGGATTCGATGATCTAGAAAAGGGCGCTGTGTCAATAAGACTATTCCACCTCCAGTCAATTGATGCGTCTGAAGGTAAGCCAGCTTGTTCCAAGTTCAGTGAACTTTCTCATCCATCAACCTTAGCCCTGAGCGATTTTCAACTACTCTCCGAGGGGCCTGACCGACCAGCCATCACAACCATCCCGGTCAGATTCATTATTACGAGAGACCTTCGCCAGTGGGATTATGCTATGTGTATCTTTACACCTGGTGTCAGACTACAGCCTATCAGCTAGCGTCGCTGAATTTTGATTCTCCCCAATATTGTTCACTCTCAAGTACCTCCCAGCTGAGGAGATTTCAGGGTCTTGGAGAAGACGAAAATCTGAAATGATCGGTGTGTAGCCACCGTGGCCGGCTACCACGCCGTAAAACCCCGCCCGGAAGTCCGTATTATCTTGCGGGATATGCTGGGCCATATTGCGGCGTGTAACCTATCCACACCGCGGACCAAGGAAATGCGGGATCGGCTTCAAGAGAACTGGACCGATGAGCGCACCAAACGAGCGCATCGAATGCCCACATTATTGTATTGTCGATAGCCAACTCCAAGCGTGTCGGGTGATAAGTGAGTATTTTTTGCGTACTGAGTTGTTCTGCGGGCGCCGGGTTTTGACGAAATGAACGATTCTTGTGTTTGGGATCAGCATTGATTCTCACTCAATTGTACAGTTCGTTTGAACGTACGGGCGAACACGTTGGTGTGCTTCCCTTGACAGAACCACAGAACGGAAGCACCCCTAGCTTAAAATATCTAGTGGAATACCCGGATTGCTCGGAACATATAAAATAGACCGACGGCTGTGTTTCCATGGTTTTCGAGGTGGGAGGTCCTGGTCATCGTCATCTGACTGGCGGATTGATGCCTAGCAGGGCTGAACTGGATATCAGAGCATCTGGTACCCCAGTCCGTACCAGTGTGACTGCAGAGGCGACAACACGAGCATCGTGGGTATCATTTACGCGACAGGCGGCGCGGCTGGAACCGAAACCAGTTCTATCGAAACACACGGATTACAGACACCCAGATATCCACCATTCAAGTGACCGTTTATAACGTTCCAAATCGTTCTTCTGACGCGCATGTCTTGAGAATTGGTAGAGCGGCAATGACTCCGCATATTATAAATGCGTCGCGCTTTGCAAGGGTGCGGCGTGGATTATAAAGTAGCAGGGGGGCCCTCTCTCCTTCCCCGCTCTCCCTCTACAACTCATACTACCCCCGATGGGTCCCTCCGCTGTTAATGTAAGCATCCCCTCGAGAAAATTCAATATCACGCAACCTACTTCTTTTGATCACAGGTTATGTGAGTCCTGTTCCGTGCAGAGTCGGGAGTCGTGAACGGGCCTTTTGCATTTATATCTCGCGACGGTCGCGAGAGGGCCTCATACTTCGCTAGACTTGCGGTTTTCCTCCCTCCCCTGGCCGTTTTTCTCTCCGAAGGATGCAATTCTTTCTTGTTTTGCAACATCATCCTCGTGCGTTTACTCTGTGACTCTTCATTTTCCAATTTGACCCATCTCGCTTCTTAGACCGTTTTGGGTTGGTTGTATGTATCCGCCCTTCTCATGTCTTCACTGCCCCACTTATTTTTATCTTCTCGATAAGTCCCGGAATACTCCATGGTGCGTGATCCATCTTCAATGATCAGACTACTCCCCACCCTAACTGCTTGCCTTCTTTGGATAGCACTCTATGTCGTCCTAGAGTATCACAAGGACGATCCAGTGCCAGCGACATCCTCAGCACCAGCGACATCTCCAACCCCGTAGATGATAACTGAAACTACACGAGCTGGTCTTGTGGGAATGTTCTGATATCCAGATGTGTGCTGCAATAGAGCCAAGACTCTGTAGGCGTAGCCGACAGAGGCGATAACCTGAGAAAGCTGACTGAATGCCTGCCGTAGACAGGACTTTCTGTACAATAATCTGTATGTGGCCAATCACCCACACTTCATTCAGTCGGCCTTCTCCTGAGATAGGGCTGAAACAACAAACTGTTGGTGAATTTGGTCTTGGGTGCCAATTGAACCGAGGACTGGAATGGAATACAACTCATGACTCTGGGGAGGCTTGCCAAGGCGTCAGGTTCATCGACAGGAAATCTTGTGGGGGCGCACGCAGAAGTTCTTAAACGGTATTCATGTGCGGAATGTATATTTAGGCTCGATGGAGGGGACTCTACTTATTAATAACGTTTACAGCCCGCCAAATCTGTTTGCTCATCGTACACTTTGCGTACGTGGGAGGTATATAGGCTCCTTATTCGATCGTCAGGCAACCTCGTTGGCTTTTGCTGCCGTCGCAGCCTTGAAAAAATCAAGATAAGCTTGAGAGTCGGTGAACTCCTCAATCTGCTTGAGCTTCAAGCTTCCGTCGTCGTCGGGAGCGGCGTGTGCGATGAGGATCATCTCTCGGTTCATCTGCACCCCGATTGAGGTATTCGCACTGCAGGTGAGCTATGAGATGAGTATCACGCGTCAAGATTCGGGGCGTTGGATATCTGAGTTTTTGTTGTACGGACGTGAGCGATGACCTTCCCCGGAGCTTCAATGATGGAATGGACGATCGGCTGTGCGGTCGATTTAGTCGGAGGAGGGGGTTCGAGTGGCGGTCTCGAGTGTAGTACAACTTACATCACCGTCGACACAGAGCCTTAAAACTTCTGCGGTGTGCTGGAGATATTCCTCCTTGGTTTGCTCCGGTTTACCGAGAGATCGGGGGTAAGTGATGCGGCGGTGGTCCTTGTGTAAGAGCTTTGCGATCTGGTCGAGGTCCCTGTTTTTGAATCCCTCAATAAACGAGTGCATGAGTTTAAGTTGAGGGGAATCGGAGATGTCAGGGCTAGTCATCTGGGCGAAGAAATGTGAGGTGAGCTCCTAGTATGTGGATGCAGGGGGAAAACCCGACCACATGGCATAGGGTTTTGTACCCTACATCCGGATGCGCGCTAACACCCTTAGTTGCGCGCTGGGTCACCCCAGCGACTGTGCGACAGCTATGTACTAGTGCACTCGGAAATCCCCAAACAATCCAGGCACGTTGGGGAACGTGAGGCTTCTGGCTCCGCAAACATCATCACGAGCTAACCGCGATGCCAGGTCGCCGCGAAGTTGACTCTAGGGTCAAATAGTCGTAGCGGGTTTTAGTGGTGCTGTCCCTGCAAGTGCCTGATTTCGTACCGAATAGGAAGAGGAGTCCCAGTTCCTAGGGTAGATCGCATTGGGAGACCGCAATCACTGCAGACGCCGCGACAATCGAAATCACGAAACTTGGAACTAGCCGTAAAGCTGGGCCGGGTACAAACACGGGCCTGCTTGAGTGGGAAATCATGGGGTTGAATCCAGAGCAGCGGTGGTGACTTATCCCTAGTCACAGTGCCTGAAGGCCTGAACAGTGAGCCAAGGACCGGACTCGATGAAGTGGAAAACTGATCGGACCGTGACGGAATGCGATTGAGGCCAGCCTCGGTGCACTTGCTTCCGGACACGGTCAAACCCTCTCGAGTCCTCTCATCATTCTCTGTCCCGCGCCTCCGACGCGTCACCTCTGTCTCTTCTATGCCGCGGAGTTCGACCTGCCAGCCACGACGGCCCGGAGCGGACCCGACCTCCCGCAGAAATGACCACCAGCCGCTCCAGTTTTCCAAAGAAACAACAGCTTAATCCGAGGACACTGACCGCGAGTTTTCTCACAAATTCGCAGGTAACTGTGTTCGATCCAACACCAGACCACTCCTGTCCCATTTACTACTCCTCGGAATAACCCAGCCACGCCCCTCCGCCGGATACTTGCGTCTGGATTACCTCGCGGGACACGGGAAGGATGCCGGGCCCTGCACTCAACCCACGACGGCGTGTAACCTATCCGCATCACGGACCAAGAGTCACGGAAATGAAGAATAGGCTTCAAAAACCGGGACGATGGGCGCAACAAACGAGCGCTTCGAACGGTCTCAATACATACCGTTGTTGACAGCCGACTTCAGTCACGAAGGAGAAGTTTTTGCGTGCCGAGTTCTGCGGGCGTCGGGTTTAGACGGAATGACGAAGAGCTATCGACTAGGTGAGAGCTTTTCACGGACTTAGCGGTGTGCGGCAACGTCAATCCCGCGTGTCGGACGTTCGATTCTTTTCACTTCCCTTTCCTCCCCCCCAGCGGTTGGAACCGCACCCTTTGAATGCTACCTCCACCTTCCCATTCATTGTCGATAGTTCCTACTCCCCCCTCCCCTTCCCATTCCCCCCCTTCCTTTTTATTTTATTAGCATTCTCGGACTTCAGCCTAAAACAGAAATCAGGGTGTAGCGTTGTCTCCACTCTCCCCAATCCGCAATATTCTTAATTGGTAGAATACGCGATGTACGTAGGTCACTCTTAGAAACTTATGGTTTTAAAAAAAAAAAAAAAAAAAAAAAAAAGAGCGAGGGTGCTAAAAAGAGAGAATAAAATATATGCACTCCTCAATCAAGAATAAAACGATTGAGGAGGAAAGTCTACCATTTCAACAAGACGCCTCGGCATGGTGCGAGGTCAGGAATACAACTCATGATTAATTGATTCCGTGGAGGCTTTCCAGGAGGTCAGGTTCGTCGACAGAAGATCTTGTGGAGGTGCACGCAGAAGTTCTCACGCGGTATTCATGCACGGAATGTATCTTTCGGCTTGATAGAGGGATCTCTAGCTAACGCTGACAGCTCGCCAAATCTGTTTGCTCATCGTACACTTTGCGTCCATAGGAGTGTATATAGGCTCCTTATTCGATCGTCAGGCAACCTCGTTGGCCTTTGCTGCCGTCACAGCCTTGAAAAAATCAAGATAAGCTTGTGAGTCGGTGAACTCCTCAATCTGCTTGAGCTTCAAGCTTCCGTCGTCGTCGGGAGCGGCGTATGCGATGAGGATCATTTCTCGATTCATCTGCACCCCGATGGAGGTATTTGCCCTGCTGGTGAGCTATGAGATGAGTACTACGCGTCAAGATTCGGGGCATTGAATATCTGAGTGTTTGTTGTACGGACGTGAGCGATGACCTTCCCCGGAGCTTCAATGATGGAATGGACGATCGGCTGTGCGGTCGATTTAGTCGGGGGAGGGGGTTCGAGTGGCGGTCTCGAGTACAACTCACATCACTGTCAACCCAGAGCTTCACGAGTTCTGCGGAGTGTTGGAGATATTCCTCCTTGGTTTGCTCCGGTTTACCGAGAGATCGGGGGTAAGTGATACGGCGGTGGTCCTTGTGTAAGAGCTTCGCGATCTGGTCGAGGTCCCTGTTTTTGAATCCCTCGATGAACGAGTGCATGAGTTTGAGTTGAGGGGAATCGGAGATCTCAGGGCTAGTCATCTGGGCGAAGAACTTTGAGGTGAGCTCCTATGTGGATGCAAGAGGAAAACCCGACCACATGGCATAGGGTTTTGTACCCTACATCCGGATGCGCGCTAACACCCTTAGTTGCGCACTGGGTCTCCCAGCGACAGGTATGTACTAGTGCACTTGGAAATTCCGAACAATTCAGGCACGTTGGGGAACGTGAGGCTTCTGGCTCCGCAAACATCATCACGAGCTAACCGCGATGCCAGGTCGCCGCGAAGTTGACTCTAGGGTCAAATAGTCGTAGCGGGTTTTAGTGGTGCTGTTCCTGCAAGTGCCTGATTTCGTACCGAACAGGAAGAGGAGTCACAGTTCCTAGGGTAGATCGCATTGGGAGATCGCAATCACTGCAGACGCCGCGACAATCGAAATCACGAAACTTGGAACTAGCCGTAAATGTGGCTGGGCCGGGTACAAACACGGACCTGCTCAAGCGGGCAATCATAGGGTTGAATCCAGAGTAGCCGTGGTGACTTATCCCTAGTGCCTGAAAAGTGAAGCACCGGACTCGATGAACCTGGAAAACTGATCGAACCGTGACGGAATGAGATTGATCATTGACCTTGTACTACTTGCTTACGGACACGGTCGAACCCTCGTCATTGATTCATTCTCTGTCCCGCACTCCCGACACGTCAGCTCTGTCTCTTTTGTGCCGCGGAGTTCGACTCTGCCAGCTACGACGGCCCGGAGCGGACCCGACCTCTCGCAGAAATGACCACCAGAGAGACAACAGTCACAACCTTAATCCGAGGACACTGACCGCGAGTTTTCTCACAAATTCGCAGATACTTGTGTTTGATCCAACGCCAGACCACTCCTGTCCCATTTACTACTCCTCGGAATACCCCAGCCACGCCCCTCCGCGGGACACTTGCGTCTGGATTACCTCGCGGGACACGGGAAGGATGCCGGGCCCTGCACTCAACCCACGACGGCGTGTAACCTGTCCGCATCACGGACCAAGAAATGAAGAATCGACTTCAAGAACTGGGACGGTGGCGCAACAAACGAGCGCTTTGAACGGTCTCGATACATACCGTTGTTGACAGCCGACTACAAGCACGTCGGGTCACGAAGAAGTCTTTGCGTGCCGAGTTCTGCGGGCGTCGGATTTAGACGGAATGAACGGTCCTTGTGCTTGAGGTAAGCATTGATTCTCACTCATTTGGATAGATTGTACCAACCTACGGGCAAACACCTTGGTGCGCCTCATTTGACAGAGTAATCGAACGGAAGTACTCTTACATCAAATATCTGGCGGAATCAGCCCGAATTGCTCGGAACACATATAAAAAACTGACAGCCCCACTCCATTGTTGGCTAGGTGAGGAGGACCCGGTTTAACTGGCGGGATAATGCCTAGCAGGGCTGAATTGGATATCAGAGCATTTGATAACCCAGCCTTTCTAGTGACTACGAGGCTGACCACGACCTGAGCATCGCGGGTATCATTTACATGACAGACCGCTCGGCTGGACCCGACACCAATTCTATTAAATAAAAAGCATGGAACACAGATACCCAGATATCATGATATCCTGATATCCTGATATCCACCATTCGAGTGGCCTTCCATAACCTTCCACGACCTTCTTCTGACACGCCTGTCTTGAGGACTGGAGAAAAGGCAATGAATCCGCATGTTATGGATACGTCGTGCAGCTTGCACGGGAACGGGGTGGATTATAAAGTGACAGGGAAGCCCTCTCTCCATCCCCTGTTCTCCCCTACGACTCTCGCCGTTCCCAATGGGTTTCATTTTCTGTAAGGTAAGCATCCCATTCGAATAACGCCAATCCCATGCAATCCGCTCCTTTTGATCTCAGGTTATGTAAGTCCTCTTACGCAGATTGAGCGGTTTCTTTTGTGACGGGTCTCATTCTTTGCTAGCTTTGCGATTTTCCTCCCTCCCCTTGCTGTCCTTATCCAAGAGGGATGCGGTTGTTTCCTGTTTTGGAACATCATCCTCGTACGTTGACCCCGTGACTCTTGGTTTTCCACTTTGACCCCACGTTGCCTCTTAGACCATTTTGGGTTGGTTGTATGTATCCGCCTTTCTCACGTCTTCAATGCCCCACTTATTTTTATCTTCTCGATAAGTCCCGGAATCCTCCACGGTCCGTAATCCATCTTCAATGATCAGACTATTTCCCACCCTGACGGCTTCTCTTCCTTGAATAGCACTCTATGTCGTCCTAGAGTATCACAAGGACGATTAAGAGGCGTTCACTTTACCACGGACAAGGATTCACGACTCAAACGATAGCCCACGATTTCCTCACGACACCCCTCCGCATTCATAGATATTTAGCTGATACTACACGACCTGCTCTTTCAATCATTACAAGGGGTTTCTGGTGCCCAGATTTCTGCGGTAATAGAGCCGAATCATCTGCGTTTTGTGCGAGGTCAGGAATGCAGCTCAGGGTTCCGGGGAGGCTTGCCGGGGCGTCAGGTTCGTCAAAAGTAATCCCGTGCAAGTGAGGTTTCCACACGGGTTTCATGTACAGAACCAATACAGAACGGATCTTTCATTTAGGTAGAAAAGACCCCAGGTAACGTTACAGCTCGCCTAAATCTCTTTGCTCATCGTACACTTTGCGTTCGTAGGAATGTATAGAGGTTGCGTGTTTGGTCGTCAGGCACCCTCTCGGGCTTTCGCTGCCGTCACAGCCTTGAAGAAGTCAAGATAAGCCTGTGAGTCGGTGAACTCCTCAACCTGCTTGAGCTTCAAGCTTCCGTCGTCGTCGGGAGCGGCGTGTGCGATGAGGATCATCTCTCGGTTGAACTGTACCCCTATTGCGGTGTTTACCTTGCTGGTGAGCTATGGGATGTGTACTACGTGTTGAGACACGTGTTATCAAGCTGAATGTTTGTTGCACAAACGTGGACGACGACCTTCCCCGGAGCTTCTATGATGGAATGGATGGTCGCCTGTGGGGTCGATTTAATCGTGGGAGGGGGTTCGATTGGCGTTCTCAGGTAAAACTTGCCTCATTGTCGATCCAAAGCTTCATAATCCTTCCCATCTGCTGGACGTACTCCTCCTTGGTCTGCTCTGATACACCGAGAGATTTGGGGTAAGTGATACGGCGGTGATCCTTGTGTAAGGTCTTTGCGATACGGTCGATATCGATGGTTTTAAATCCCTCGATAAACGATTTAAGGAGTTCGATTTGAGGCGAATCTGCGGTTTCAGGGCTAGTCATTTGGGGGAAGAATTTTGAGGCGAGCTCCTATGTGGATGCAGGGAGGTCTTGTTTTTGTTCGATCCGAGTTCGATCAAAAGTTGGGTGCAGAGCCACTCCCGTCGACATTTGAAACTGGTTTTTACTCACGGTCACTTCTACGATGTCAGCCGGAAATAGGTCTCGGCGAAGGTCCACGGTGGATGCACGAGAAAGATTACGTTCGGTAGTTGCTCTTGGGTTGCAAGATGTGAGGGGTCGCGATCGACAGAATCGCCAGCTCCCTGCGTCATTCTAATCCAGGAGAGCACTGCCCATGGCCAGCGGAGAGAAAGAGGAATCACGCTCTTCCCTGGACACCCCGGAAGTGCGCTGTCAACCGTGAACTGATGTAAGTGAGTACTGTGGGAATGCGACCACTCCAACGCTTGTCAGCGGTTAGGCACCCCCAGCCAAAACTGAATAGACCGGCTGTTTTACGGATGTTTTTCAATCGCTGGGGTACTGATCTTGCGACCAGGTGCGAGTTGAGACGCTCGGATCCAACCTCTCCCCACGAGCCACGACCAAGTCACTATGTCACCGTCCACTTCTGCCAACGACGAATTCCTCCCGGCTAAAGGTTGTACAATGTAAGCGATTGCATCGTTTAACTTGAAGATAACCCACAACCTAAGTCAGAGCAGCCTTAGCAATGAAATCAACATCGGAACCATACGGAGCGTGGAGCAGCAGATAAAGGAGCACGAGATGGCCATCATAAGACTGAAGCGCGTCCGGAATTCGTTGTTGAACGTATCCAGACTCCCGCCTGAGATCCTCGGGGACATTTTCTGCCAGAACGTCACCTTCAAAGGACTTTTTGGCGGATTGGGGAAGGGATCTCACAACTTCCTGCTCGTCTGTCATCACTGGTTCGAAGTTGCCTCCTGCACTCCAGACCTTTGGAGTTTCTGGGGAAACAACTTGCGCGACTGGACGAAATTGCACCTTCGATACCCAACATCCCCAGTCGATCTCGTGTTGGACGGATCATGGAACAAGAGTCATACTCTCCACGAAAGCTTGCGAAATGCACTTCAAGATCGTGCCACGCGGGACACCTTACGCAGGATTCATCTCAGGTCCAGAGATCCGGAGCTTCTGGCGTCTGTAATCTCTCCGCTATCTGGTTGCGGAGAGATTCGGTCTAGCAGCGTCGAGTCCATCATCATACTGGACGAACTCGAATCGGTCGATCTCTCGGATTTCTTCACTTACTACCGCTTCCCCAAACTGCGACACCTCGAACTCAGCGGCTTCAATATCTCCTCGTGGGACCTTATCAGTTCACGAACTTCCGCTCTCACAACCCTCGATCTCTATTTTGACTCTCCCTCACTCACCCCCACCACAGCACAATTACTCTCGATACTAAACTCGAATCCTGACCTTCGAAGAGTCTCGATTTCTGGGACAGATTTTCGTGGTAACGAGTCCTCCCTTAGAGTCCCGCTCCACCACCTGAGGGAACTCGAGCTGATTGGAAACACAAGCCACGTCTTCGGGCTTCTCCACCAATTAGAACACCCCGGAAGTATGAAAAGTCTAGTTATCAGCGCAGTAGACTCTACGAACGAGGATATTTTGAAGACCATCGGACCTTACCTTGGGGACTACCTTCGACGCCGTGGACGGTCTCAAAATGGGCTGGGACTTTTTCTATCCTCATCCTCTGAGGATTGCATCGAATTACAAGTTGGTGATGTGGGTGGGATTGACTTCTCTGCCCTTGGACCAGCGCAGATGGACAAGTTTGTGGATATCACCATCTATCTGGATCAAGTGCTCCCAAACGCGGATGCGGCCCTCGATCTTATTGCACACGCCCCGAGGGAAGATATCGTTTACTTTCGAACCCATGGCCGCCCCGTAACCACGCAGACCATATCCATCCGATTTCCACACATAAGGGCACTACACTACGAGGGGACACTTCTTTCCACCGCGTTCCCCGCCGGGCCAAACTTCGACGAGCATCCGAACGTCTTCCCGTCTCTCCAACGTGTCAACTTGGACCGGGTGATCGTGCCACACGATGATTGGGGTCCACTGATAGCCTTTCTGGCCTGTCGTGCGTCCACTGGACGTCGACTTGACATACTCGAGATCAACGGTCCTGTTTTTGTTCGCGCGGAGGTGATGGAGAGTATCAAGGACGTTGTCGGGGTGTTTAGGTTAACCGAGATAAAATCGTCACCACAGGTGAGGTGGGCAAGACTAGGCTAGGTTTATGGATCTGGAGGCGTGTCGTTGAGGGGGAGTAGGATGTCAGGAAGGGCGGATAGTGACGCAAGATCTGCCGTCGCGCTATACCGATACCGACGATGACCATTTTCACATCTAGTCCTCCTCAGCCTTTTCCTCAGTATCAAAGAGTAAGTTTTACAGTCCCCGTTTATTAGGCTATCCACCCACGTGGTTTCCGGTTACTACCTACAGTTTCCAACCAAGTGTATGTTGTTCAGGATCCTGATCTGTTAAACGGAGCAGCAACATTATGATGTCTGTGATATTGGATGTGACAGCACAGGGAGAGGGGAACGTCGCGTGTCTCCCTCTGGTTGCGAGAAGTAATTCGCGATCTCAGCCAGGTTCACAACGGTGGAGAAGGACTTTCGCATGTAGACGCATCGTTGGGAGCATTGCCCCAGCGGTAGAACATCGATATCGACAATGGTCAAGGTTCAGAGTGGCAGGGGTGTTGGAAGGCGGAAGTCTCGTTCCATTGGTGCAGACATTAAACGTAGTCCACATTTCAACGGCGGAGGAAAACCAATACACGAGATGATCATACCTCCCGAAAGCAGTGGCGGGCCAGTACTCGTCCAGAAAACCCTGATGGAATAGAGACTGAAACGGGGGGGACGCCATGAAGATTTCCTGCGGGTGGTTGCCTGCCACAGCGGAAGGATCGATCACCACACGGGCGTGGCTCTCACCGACTTCCTCCACCGCTGATTCTTCCGCCTTTCACCATCTCAATAGTACGCAGTCGCTATACCACGACCACGATAACAATTTCCTGCACCCGCAAACGCACCAACGCGTACTCGCTTTGACGTGAGTTTGGCATATCGATGCAATCCCCGACGGCTGACGTACTACAGATTGGACGCAAGTATGGGCCCAGAGACGAACATCAGTTCCATACTGTCCTTGGAGAAACAAATCGAAGAAGGCGCAGGAGACGTTATTGAACTCAAGCGCACCAGAAATTTGTTGCTGAACATATCGCGAGTGCCGCCCGAGATCCTGGGTGATATCTTTTGTTGGAACGCCATCCCCATTGGCGACTTCGGAGGGATACAAAACGGTTCCTACAACTTCCTCCTCGTCTGCCACCATTGGTTCGAGGTCGCTTCGAAGACTCCGGAACTTTGGGGTTTCTGGGGAAACACTATCTATCAGTGGTCGCGGCGGTGTCAAATGTCTGGAGTGAACACTCCTATCGACCTTGCGCTAACGTATGAAACCGATCAGATAGATGGTACCCCTTTCGATGAATCCATACAAAGTGCCCTTCAGGATTGTGTCGCATCAAATTCCATACGATCCGTTCATCTTCAGGGCCGCAGAACTCTTCACCGCTCCATCATTTCCTCATTGACCCCCAACGACAAAGAGGTTCGATACAGCAATATTGAGTCGGTGATTTTGATGAGCCTTGTTTTGGATCCCTCCGATTTCTTCGCCCACTATCACTTCCCAAAGCTGCAACGCCTCCACCTTTCGGCGACGGTGAATGATTTGACCTGGGATCACCTCGCGTCGCACACCACTGCCCTTACATCCCTCACCCTCACGAGCGGGATCTACTCATCCACACCCTCCACATCCCAAATGCTCTCTATTCTCGCATCAAATCCTCAGCTCCGAGCCCTCCACCTTGTCGGTTCCATGATTCCTCATGACGACGGTGATGGATCTAAATCCCTGGTGCCGCTTCATCGCCTGAAGAACATCCGCATGGTTGGGGATTTTCGTCTTATCTTCCAGCTGTTACATCGATTGGACTATCCGTCAGCCATAGAGGTTATTACCCTGAACCTAACAAACTGCACGCCAGAAGGAGTTTCAACAACCTTTGGGCCATACCTGCGAGACTGCCTCCTACGTGATGGCCGGTTCCGAAATCAACTGGGGATTTATATTGAGCTCTATCTCGGTTACGCCTACATCAACGCTGTCGCCACAAGGTACACCGATAGTCCGACCCTCTCACCAATGGGGGGATCCCCGTCCTTGGCGTTTACGTTCACGCTAAGCGACGACCTCACTCCCGAAGCGCTCAACAAACTATTCACCGACTTCGTTGGACACATCCCTGGAGAACACGTGGTATCCTTCAAGGCGTACGGACATTCAAATGCCATGAAAGAGGCCCTTGCCGCAATGCCAAATATTCAGAGGCTGCATCTGGTCGGTGTGTCATTGGCCAACGGATTCCTGCAGCCAGATCCGCGCGGACCGCATGCCAACACAAAACTACTTCCATCACTGCGATATCTACACCTGGAGGACATGGAGGAAGACAGTTGGAGCCCCCTGATACCCTATCTCGCCCATCAAACTTCTGGTGGTCAGGCAGTCTCCCTCAGGATCACTGGGGAGTCGGTTGATATCTGTCCGTCTATGGTGGGGAAGTTAAAGGACTTGGTCGAAGAGCTCGTCCTCGAGTCGACTCTTCGATCATGATACGTGACCTAGGACATCAACTTCCCTCATCCAGTTTCTCGGTTGAACGCTCTCAATTCCTGAGAAAATTTCTCTTTTGCATAACGCCAATGTATTGAACGGAACAGTAACATTATGATGTTTGTGAATAATGTCTGTGGTGTGGGATGTGAGGGTATGAGGCAGAAGGGAACGTTCATGCGAGCAATGGCTCATCATATCAATTGGGCTCTAGACTAAAATCCGAAGCTCGGATTTCTTTCCCTCTGCTCCCATCCTCCGATAACCCCGAGCCTATGGCACACACGGTCTCGTATGAGTCGGATTTATGAGGAGACCTAGGTTTCTTCCCACGGCGTCGACAGCACCAAGTGATCCACGCAAGGTTGATGATCCAAGACCATAGTTGGGGGGCCAATTGACATACTTGAAGCAATGGAGGGACAGCGATGAAGAACGCCAAAATCTACTCGAAACGCCGCGGGATCCTCGTCAGCTTGATGTACCCGGTTGCCGACAAAACGGAAGCTACGAACCTGCCCGAAACTGAAAGAGAACTGTGTGTCCAAGACTTGGGCGTATTCGGAGTCGTCCCTTGGAAGCAGAGTTGATTCGATCGTCCACATCCATACGCTCATGGGAACTATACCGACGGACATGAAAAACACGAAGGGGAACCGTCGTTCGATGGTTCTCCTGATTGTTTTGAAACATTAGCAAGAGTCGCGTTGTTTCTCAGAG
Source organism: Thelephora terrestris (assembly GCA_015956445.1). NCBI lineage: Eukaryota > Fungi > Basidiomycota > Agaricomycetes > Thelephorales > Thelephoraceae > Thelephora > Thelephora terrestris. Next base: position 1,229,500 of record WIUZ02000011.1, on the reverse strand, counting down.
CTGAACTCACAACACCGTGGTGAACTTTGGCCTATATCCCTCCCCGCGCGGCCAGATTTCTCTCCTCGCCAGTACGACCGAGACCAACCACGACGGCGCCGCCATGGCAGCGATGATGTACGGGGCACCATTGAACCCTCTGGAGAGAAATACCTCCTGCGTCGTTATTGTTTTACAAGATTCCTGGGCAAAGCGACTGCGGGTAGAGCCCGAGGCTAAGGAGGTGTAAACCACGATGGCGATCCAAATCCCGAGAGCGAAGAAAACCAATCCACGGTTTAAGTGGTTCTGCTTCCCGAGGACTGTGCTGAGCCGATGCTCGCCCCAGAAAGCCCTGATAGAATAAAATAGGAAATAGACCGAAACCGGGGAGGACGCGGTGAAGGTCGCGATTGTTGCATGGAGTCGTGAGATGTTGGTTTGGAAGAGTGATATTGAACATGTAACGAGGATGGCGTAGACGTTGGAGATTTGGTAGTAGAACACGTCTTTCACCCGCTTTGGAGCGTGGAACATGAGGACGACTGGCCAATGTGATCAACCCCGAGGGCACAAGACGCTCTATTGATTGGCCGACTCACTCAAGCAAAAGCATGTGATGTAATCTGGCGGGGGCGTGTGTTGAAATCTAAACATTCGCTGGCGAGACGAGAGGGAGAGCTTACTTGCAATCCGCACCAAAGGGCCAGCGATGTCAGGGTTAGGACATATCCCAATTGGACAACCGTCGTGCTGCGGTGGGTTCAAGCAATAGATGGCGGGGAATGACTGGGGATCGATCCTCCCCTCAGGTTGAGAGAAGTAATTGACGATATCCCAGTTCACAACCATCGAAAAGACGTCTTCGTGCGTAGAAGCTTCGCTGGGATCCTCATCCCAGCAGTAGAACGTCGAGGTCGATGAGTTACTGAGACCGCGTGGGTCAAGATCCTTCATCACGGGCTTCGGGAACGGGGCAGGGTGGCAGGGATGTTGGAGGGCGGAAGATTTTCGTCAATGCCCAGCGTCCGTGGGGAATGAGGAGAAGTGCCAACGCTTGGGTGTGTGGGTTGAGCATAGACGCATAGGTGGGACGTGTGATAGTTATAGTAACTCAAGGACGCAGTGTCGGACACCTCCACTGGTCCTTAGCGCAGCGGCTGGGGAAACTCGAGATTCTCCCGCTCAATTGCCAGGCCCCGGCTATCGGCTATCGGCAGCCACCGCAAAGCCCGGAAGAGTGGATTCGCTTTCTACATTCAACTTTTCGGTTGAGTTACATGTAACTTGGAGGATGAGCGTCTCTGGGCACGTTAACGTTTCTGATCAAGCGTTTTGCGTACGTATGCAGCGGGATTTCTCGAGCTGGAACACGTCCGAAGAATTGGCGCAGCACATGGAACGTCGGTGGTCTAAATTGCAGAGCGTCCCCCCAACAGCAGTCCCCCCCTCAAATCCACCTCCGAATTCGCTCTGAAATTCGAGGCTGGATTCCAGCCTAGTCTAAATTGGTATATTTCCACTCCAGATGACCGATTGTGGCTGCCCACTGTGTACTTAGTCCGCCAGGACCCAACGCCGGTCTACAAACTTGAAGTAGCTCAAGATTTTCTTGTGGGTGGAGAATCCGGCGATCACCGCGCGGCTCTTTCCGGCTCTTACCCTCCTCCGCTTACTTCCGCCTTTTCTAATTTCTTGGCCTCTCGCCACTTCGACGCTATCAATCATATACATACCCGAACGTTATGCCACCGCCACGATGCGTCCGCGACACTGAATCCCCGCACCCACCTGCGTATCAACTCGTCCTCTCTTCGACGTGAGTTCAGGCATTCATCGTATTCGGCGACAGCTGACATAGATTGGACACAAGAATGGGCCCAGAGACAAACATCAGTTCCATACTGGCCTTGGAGAAACAGATCGAAGAAGGCGCAGGAGACGTCATTCAACTCAAACGCGCCAGAAATTCGTTGCTGAACATATCGCGAATGCCGCCCGAGATCCTGGGTGATGTCTTTCGTTGGAACATCATCCCCACTGGCGACTTTAAAGGGATACAAAATGGGTCCTACAACTTCCTCCTCGTCTGTCACCATTGGTTCGAGGTCGCCTCGAAGACTCCAGAGCTTTGGAGTTTCTGGGGAAACACTATCTATCAGTGGTCACGGCGGTATCAACGATCTGGAGTGAACGCTCCCGTCGACCTTGCGCTAACGTATGACAAGCCTCACATAGATGACGCCCCTCTCGATGGGCCCTTACAAATTGCCCTCCAAGATCGCGTCGCATCAAACTCCATACGATCCATTCATATCCAAGGCTGTGGAACTCTTCACCGCTCCGTCATCTCCTCATTGACCCCCAAAGACAAAGAGGTTCGATACAGCAGTATCGAGTCGGTGATGTTGACGAACCCTCGTTTGGATGCCTCGGATTTCTTCGCCCACAATCACTTCCCAAAGTTGCGACATCTTAGCCTTTCGGCGAGGGTGAATGATTTGACCTGGGATCACCTCGCGTCGCACACCACTGCTCTCACCTCCCTCTTCCTCGTAAGCGGGAATTCCTCATCCACTCCCACCACATCCCAATTGCTCTCTGTCCTCGCGTCAAATCCTCAGCTCCGAGCCCTCGAACTTGCCTATCTAATTCCCCACGACAGCGGTGATGGGTCTAAATCACTGGTACCGCTCCGTCACCTGAAGAATATCACAATGCTCGGGGATTTTCATCCTGTCTTCCGGCTACTGCGTCGATTGGATCATCCGTCGGCGATGGATGTTAATCGTATGAGCTTATTCAACTGCACGTCAGAAGAGGTCTCAAGAACTTTTGGGCCATTCCTGCGAGACTGCCTCCTACGTGACGGCCGGTTCCATAATCAACTGAAGATTTCTGTCGAGCTCTATTCCCGCCACGCCCACATCAATGCTGCCGTCGCAGGCGACACCAATGGCCTGACCCTCTCACCAATGGGAAGACCCCCGTTCTTGACGTTCGGGTTGATTGCCCGCGATGACCTCACTCCCCAGGCATTCGAAAAGCTATTCGCCAACGTCGTTGCACACATCCCTGGAGAGTACGTGGTGTCTTTGAAGGGTACCAGTAATTTAGATGTCATAAAGGAAGCCGTTGCCGCAATGCCGAATATTCGAAGGCTACATCTCGTCGGTGTGCCATTGTCGGACGGATTCCTGCAGCCAGATCCGTGTGGATCACATGCCAACACAAGACTTCTCCCATCACTGCGATACCTGCACCTGCATGACCCGGTCGCAAACGACTGGCGCCCTCTGATCCCCTATCTCATCCATCAAACTTCTGGTGGTCAGGCAGTTTCCCTCAGGATTACTGGGGAGACAGTTGATATCTGTCCGTCTGTGATAGAGAGGATAAAGGACTTGGTCGAAGAACTCGTTCTCGAGTCAACTCCCGATGAGTGTCTGTCAGACGTATGAAGGAAGGTGATGAAGTACGGAGGGATGGCGATGAAGATTTTGGCCAATGAGACTGGAACTCTCTGGTAAGGGTTATGGTTAACACAGGCCCTCCGCCGATCGCTTACAATGGACCCCATAGGTTCTTGGAGCGTGTCGGGTTTGAAACGGTCCGACTCGGGCGTGCACGATCGGGACCTTGTATACATCGAAACCCATGCGCTCTAACATCAGCTAGACACTGTCCATCGGCAGTTCATACCGCGTTGAATGATACCGTGCTGACCAACTCTAATGACCGATGGTTATGATTCTCCTCGGCTCTGCCCTCGTTTTGCAATGACGCGATGCAAATGCTTCGATTATGGTGTTGACCCATTCGGGAAGTGACGAGAGCGTCCGAACAAACCTCACCACAGATTATTGGATGCAAAGATCCGTCTGTATCCAACCCGCGTTCCAGGCTCCTCCCTTCCCCCAATCCGGTTCACTCACCAGGGGGTTTGCAGCGCCTAACTGTGAAGCCCTCGATTTCGCGCGCAAGAACCGCTCCAGCATCTCTACAATTGTGAATCAGCTCGTAGAATGTACGACGTTCTTCACAACCTACCTCGGTCGCGGCACTGTGACCCTCAGGTCAGATAACCTTCATTTTCTCCCTGTCCTCGCACTGAAACACTGAAAACCTTTGACTTCATCAGGGAGCTCCTGGTTGAAAAAGTCAGCATAGCATCAGGAAATTTACAAATGTGCTGATTATGCTGAAACCAGCACGTTAAGCGGGTTTTAGCACGTAAAGCACATCAAGCACATTTTAGCACTGATTTTATTACATTTTCAGCACAATTAAGCATACAGCACGATCAGCACATAAGTAAATTTCCCGATGCTAGGATGAGTGGGAATGTATTCTGCAGTCATTCGGAGTTGGCACCGGTGCCTCCGCAATCCAATGGAGGTTCTTATTCAATGCTTCAATCCACCTCCGATGGAACGACGAGAAGACCTGAATTCTCTCACCGACGTCAGTCACCAGGGGTTAACTGTCCTCGCAATCGCACTCACGGAGAATGGTTTTGCTTGCTGGGTGGAGAGGGTTCCCGGCTCAACCAACAACTTGTCGTGGACGAGAGTGCACTTGATATCCTCCTGCTTGGCCAACTCCAGTATCTTGATGTCCCGACGAAGTTTGTCGACTTCGTACTCGATGTTGGCATATATCCCCTTGACGTTCCCTTGTTTGAGAATATTGATGATGCCAGTGGGTAGGGTGCGGCGCGGCGAGTGCGTAGTAGCATATTACAGAGCGATGTACAACTCTTTGAGCGAACATTGTGTGAGGAACCTGGGTAAGAACGCAATGGTGCAAACACCCGCTCATTTGCACCTGCTTTTATCGATTTCAAATTTCGCAACACGAAGTCTATCCTCCTAGGACCACGATCGTATGCGGCGTAATCCTGTGGGTTGATCACAAACAATAAAACCAAGGGAACGTCAACCTCTCGCGCCCGCTTCGAGGCCTGCGAAAGCGCACGTTTATCCACAACTACCATCCTACGTTAGCCGGAGACTTGGTCAAGCTGTTTCAAAGTGCCACGTACTCCTTAAGTCTGCCATCTGCATCCAATGAACGACGGCATCAGTTCCCTCAACAGCTTAAGGCTCGCGGGCGCTTCTTTCAGCAACTTCTGTAGGGGTGAGTCCGCATCGACACGGGTCGCATCCTCGGCACTCGCAATGTAGTTGGGGTTGAACAAAGAAGTAGGATGATTTGTCTCCCCCTGTCGCTGCCTCTTACGAACATGCTCGACAGGAGAGAAACCGCCGACAGGAATCGACGTTCTGGAAATTGCACGCTTCGGCATTTGGCAGTCGCACAGAGGACAAAAGTGATAGAACAAGAGGAGGGTAGCGACGAGGTGGCGGTATTAGAGGTTGAACGGGACGAACCGTCGGTGTGCTCTCTCGCTGCAGGAGAAGGTGCCTAGCATCCGTTGAGAGAAGCAGAGGTGGTCGGAACAGATCAGACTCGACGCGACCGAGGCGAACCACGACATTACCACGGCAGCAACAAGAACAAACGGCACCCATCGAACCTCTCAGCGAGAAACGCCCCCCGGGCCGTGGAGAAACCCTGAGTGAAGCGATCCTGTGTCGAGCCCCTTGAACGAGGTGCAGTGACCTCGATTGCAATCCATACCCCACGTGACGGCGGAGAAAATCGAAACACGAGCCGACCACTCCTCCCGAGAGCCGTGGCCAGCCAGTTCTCGTGCAGAAAACCCTGGTGGGATAAAGACTGGAACAGGGGGACGCCATGAAGGTTTCCTGTGGGTGGTTGCCCGCAGCGGAAGGATCGATCACGGCGACGGGCGTGGCTCTCACCCACTTCCTCCACCGCTGATCCTTCCGCCTTTCACCATCTCAACGGGACGCGGTCGCTATACCATTACTACTCTGTGACCACGATAACGATTCCCTGCGCCCGCCAACGCACCAGCGCGTACTAGCTTCAACGTGAGTTTGGCATATCGATGCATTGCCCGATGGCTGACATGGATCGGATCCAAGTACTATGGACACAGAGACGAACATCAGTTCCATACTATCTTTAGAGAGACAAATCGAAGGAGGCGCAGGAGACGTTATCCAACTCAAGCGCACCAGAAATTCATTGTTGAACATATCGCGAATGCCGCCAGAGATCCTGGGTGATATCTTTCGCTGGAACATCATCCCCGATGGCGACTTTGGAGGGATACAAAATGGATCCTACAACTTCCTCCTCGTCTGTCACCATTGGTTTGAGGTCGCCTCGAAGACTCCAGAGCTTTGGAACTTCTGGGGAAACACTGTTTATCAGTGGTCGCGGCGGTATCAACGGTCTGGAGTGAACGCTCCCGTCGACCTTGCGTTAACGTATGACAAGGGTCACATAGATGGCGCCCCTCTCGACGAATCCCTAAAAAGTGCCCTCCAAGATCGCGTCGCATCAAACTCCATAAGATCCGTTCATATCGAAGGCCGTCGAACTCTTCACTGCTCCGTCATTGCCTCATTGACCCCCAACGACAAAGAGGTTCGAAACAGCAGTATTGAGTCTGTGATTTTGAGGAGCCCTGGTTTGGATGCCTCGGATTTCTTCGCCCACTATCACTTCCCAAAGTTGCGACATCTCTGCCTTTCGGTAACGATGAACAGTCTGACTTGGAACCATCTCAGGTCACACACCACTGCTCTCACCTCCCTCTCCCTCATAAGCGGGAGTTCCTCATCCACTCCCACCACATCCCAATTGCTCTCTGTCCTCGCGTCAAATCCTCAGCTCCGAGCCCTCGAACTTGCCGATCCCATAATTCCACGCGACAGCGGTGATGGGTCTAAATCACTGGTACCGCTCCGTCACCTGAAGAATATCACAATGTTCGGGGATTTTCACCCTATCCTCCGGTTACTGCGTCGATTGGACCATCCGTCAGCCATGGACATTATTAGCATGAACCTATTCAACTGCACGTCAGACGAGGTCTCAAGAACTTTTGGGCCATACCTTCGAGACTGCCTCCTACGTGACGGCCGGTTCCAGAATCAACTGGACATTTCTGTCGAGTTCTATTTCGGCTTTGCCTTCATCAATGCTGCCGTCGCAGGCGACACCAATGGCCCGACCCTCTCACCAATGGGAGGATCCCCGTTCTTGACGTTCGCGTTGACGCTGGGCGACGACCTCAATCCCCAGGCATTCGAAAAACTATTCACCGATGTCGTTGCACACATCCCTGGAGAGTACGTGGTATCTTTGTGGGGTGCCGGTAATTTAGATGTCATAAAGGAAGCCGTTGCCGCAATGCCAAATATTCGAAGGCTGCATCTCATCGATGTGCCATTGTCGGATGGATTTCTGCAGCCAGATCCGTGTGGATCACATGCCAACACAAAACTTCTTCCATCACTGCGATACCTGCACCTGCATGACACGGTCGTAAACGACTGGCGCCCTCTGATCCCCTATCTCATCCATCAAACTTCTGGTGGTCAGGCAGTTTCCCTCAGGATCACTGGGGAGTCAGTCGATATCTGTCCGTCTGTGATGGAGAGGATAAAGGACTTGGTCGAAGAATTCGTTCTCGAGTTAACTCCCGATGGGTGACTGTCAGGAGTATGAGGGAAGATGATGAGGTACGGAGGGATGGCGATGAAGATTTTAGCCAATGAGACTGGAACTCGCTGGTGCGGGTTATGGTTAATCCAGGCCCTTTGTCGATCACTTACAATGGACCCCATAGGTTCTTTGAGCGTGTCGGGGTTGAAATGATCTGGACTCTGGCGTGCACCGTTCCAGCAAACGGGATCGGGACCTTGTATACATCGAAACCCATGTGCTCGAACATCAACTAGACATTGCATCATCCATCGGTTACCATGTTGAATGATACCGTGCTGACCAACTCTAATGACCGGTGATTATGATTCTCCTCGGCTCTGCCCTCGTTTTACAATGACGCGCAGATGCCTCGATTATGGTGTTGACCCATTCGGGAAGTGACGAGAGCGTTCGAACAACCCTCACCACAGATTATTGGATGCAAAGATCCGTCTGTATCCAACCCGCGTTCCAGGCTCCTCCCTTCCCCCGGTCCGGCTCACTCACCCGAGTGATTTTCAGCAGATCGAGAACTTCCTGCTGTAACTGGAGAGGCCCCTCGAGCCAAGACGATCAAGGTCGTCATGGTTTACGATCGGGGCTAGATTGGAGACCCTTCCCGGGCAGCTACAACAGCGCGAACGCAGATGAAGGCCGAACTCATCAGTGATCATTTTGCTCTGATGTCAACCGGGACTGTCCGGGGCTTGGGGTGCACAGAGAATGACCTATTTGGCTTCTTGTCTCCGAAGTCCTGGGGGACAAACAACAGCGGTAACAACAGAAAAAACGGTAGCAGACAAACTACTGGCTCTCCAACTCTTCCCATGGCTTTGATATGCACTATTCTAAGCTCAAGTATTGAGGGTCATAAGAGATGCCGTTTGCAAACCTAAACCTAAACCTTGCATATGGATGCATAGCATATACGAGCGTGGAACTTGATAGATCATCCAAACGCTCTTGCCACTTCCCCTAGTTCCCTCCCAGCGGTTACAGCTTCACTCTGTCCCAGGATTTTTGTACCGTCTCAGGGCCCTATTCCTCGCCTCGGAATGATCGACCAGAGGTAACGGGTACCCTAGTTTCTGCGCGACCTTTGCAGAGGGTTTGTGAAGATCTAGATGATGATAAGTATCGACACACAAATCTCTTTTATCCCCCACCCACCTGGACCGCGCAGACCTCCAAGCTCAGGAACGAACTCCCGAATGTAATTTCCAGTTGGATCGGCCTGGTCTTATTGTCAGGGCAATGTTCCCTGTGTAACGCAGCATGCAAACAAACCTTTTCGCTTTGATTGTAAGGATTGAATATCCTGAAATACGGTTGCGGATCCGTCCCGGTTCCCGCGCTCCATTGCCAACCACCGTTGTTGGAGGCAAGGTCAGCGTCGATGAGCGCCTTTGAGAAGTACTGCACGAATACCCTCGTGAACGATTGGAACACAAGACGAAGAACATTACAAACCCGTTCACCCAGGCGCCAATCCAGCATGAGGTCCTTCGTCAGATACATGGCGACGATCATCCTCGAACGGTTGTGCATCCAACCTAGACGCCACGTCGCTCGAGCTCAATGATCTAGGATGAAATACCCAGCTGATAGAAGCTCACCCATAGTATTCAGCTGCCTCATTGCAGCATCAACGATTGGTACTCCAGTTTTTCCCTCCTTCCACGCATTGAAGTGTACTTCGTTTACCTCCCATTTGACGTCAGCGAACTTTTCCTGGTATGGCCTGCCCATCGACACTCGTGGCCATGCACACATGACGTGAGTGTAGAAGTCCCTCCATGCTGCGCATCATAAGTTGGGGGATATACGATGAACATAAGATTGACCGCTCACCCAATTCTTGTACCCACATCCCAACACCTGTATCACGAGAAGATTCGACGCCCTTTATCTTCAACAAGTCCATGGCAGCACGAACTACCTCTCGACAGGAAATCACTCCTGCAGAAAGGTAAGGGCTTGAATGGGGCTGTCATTAATCCACCGTGCATGTTGAGACCCAATATAAACTCACCTGAGACGAGAGGTTGTATCTCTGTCAGCTTGATCACGCTTGTCCTTGTATGCCAATGCACGAGAAGCCTTCGCGGACGATTCAGCCCCCTCTTCCAGGGGATTGGCGGCGCCTAACTGTGAAGCCCTCGATTTAGTGCGCAAGAACCGCTCCAGCATCTATACCATTGTGAATCAGCTCGTAGAATGTACGACGCTCTTCACAACGTACCCCGGTCGCGGCACTGTGACCCTCAGGCCAGATAACCTTCATTTTCTCCCTGTCCTCGCACTGAAAACCTTCGACTTCATCAGGGACCTCCTGGTTGAAGAGGTCAGCATAGGATGAGTGGGAATGTATTTCGCAGTCATTCGGAGTTGGCATTGGTGCCTCCGCAATCCAATGGAGGTTCTTATTCAGTGCCTCAATCCACCTCCGATGGAATGGCGAGAAGACCTGGATTATCTCACCGACGTCAGTCAACAGGGGTTAATCGTCCTCGCAATTGCACTCACAGAAAATGGCTTTCCTTGCTGGGTGAAGAGGGTTCCCGGCTCAACCAACAACTTGTCGTGGACGAGAGTGCACTTGATATCCTCCTGCTTGGCCAACTCCAGTATCTTGATGTCCCGACGAAGTTCGTCGACTTCGTACTCGACGTTGGCGTATATCTCTTTGACGTTCCATTGTTTGAGAATATTGATGACGCCAGTGGGTAAGGTGCGGCGTGGCGAGTGCGTAGTGACATACAGAGGGATGTTCAATTCTTTGAGCGAACGCTGCGTGAGGAACCTGGATGAGAACGCAGTGATACAAACACCCCCTCGTTTGCACCTGCCTTTATCGCCTTCAAATTTCGCAACACGAAGTCGATCTTCCTCGGACCGCGATCGTGTGCGACGTAATCTTGCGGGCTAATCACAAACAATACAATCAAGGGGACGTCAACCTCTCGCGCCCGCTTCGAAGCCTGCGAAAGTGCACGGTTATCGACAACTACCATCCTGCATTAGCCGGAGACTTAGACAAGCTGTTTCAAAGTGCCACGTACCCCTTAAGTCTGCCATCCGCATCCAATGAACGACGGCATCAGTTCCCTCGACAGTCTTAACGCTCGCAGACGCAGCTTTCAGCAACTTCTGTAGGGGTGGGTCCGCATCGAGACGGATCGCATCCTCGGCACTCGCAATGTAGTTGGGGTTGAACAGAGAAGTAGGGTCATTTGTCTCCCCCTGTCGCTGCCTCTTACGAACATTCTCGACAGGAGAGAAACTGCTGGCAGGAATCGACGTTCTGGAAAGAGCACGCTTCGGCATTTGGCAGTCGCACAGAGGACAAAAGTGATAGAACAAGAGGAGGGTAGCGACGAGGTGGCGTTATAAGAAGTTGAACGGGACGAACATGATCCCGGGAAGGGAAAGGGATCGGATCGGAGAGGTCACGCGTCAGAAACTCAATCATAGGTCCAAGTCCGAATCATCGTCACCCCCTCTTTGACCACGCAAACGCGTTTGAGTTCGGGTTGTAGCGGTTGTGTAGGTTTGTGAGGTGTTCGGCTTCGGAGGCGTGGCCAGGGAGCCTAGGTTCGCCTTTCAGTGGAAGGAGCCTCCTACCGGCGGTATTCACCTACCATTCTGTTTAAGGCGTAACTCCAGAGTCGCAGTTTGGAACTCATCGGTGTTTCCGAGCGCTTCGAAGCCGACAATTCTGGAAGGCCTGGATCAGATCCCACGTGGATTGTTCATAGCGGACCGACTTACTTGTCTGTCGATACACCACCCACGAAGCACATGACACAGGGCAAGACACGTATATCTAGCCTCTGCACTAACCATGGCACGTTTTCCACAAAAACGCGAATGAAGATTGTGGAGAAGTACTTGGGTGCTAGCGACTAGATCTTCACGCGATCAGCCAATGGACATCGCCTCAAAGGGGGGGGGCAGGTCTCACAGCCAGATGCTTATCCATGATTTCACATCGCTTGAAATCTCCATGGAAGAAATGGATCACGCAACGGGGTTCGTTGCTATGGGTATTTGAGCCACCGTTGAACGAATCAACGCACAATGAGGGGCAAACTCACGCGCTAGTTCTAATAACCTCTTTCTCGTCCGTGATTTCCCTGTATAGACCATACCCAGTCTGTTGCATGGTTTGCACCTTTTCCAACCTATGCCATATGTCGTGGTCAATCACACGGCTGAAAGGTCAAAGACCAGAAAATCGACGCAACTGGGCTTGCATCTCTTTAACACCCCCATCTCTCAACGACGCAGAATCCGCGTTCTCCAACTCTGCTTCGAGTTCAGCAAAGAGGGCCTCTTGGTCCTCGTCATCAGAATCGCCTCTCCTCGACTCCAGAACCCGATCAACAGTAGTCTTGTATTTTGAATCCAACGACTCAATAAAGCGCGTATTGGTAGAACTAGCAATATGGTTCAAAGACAGCCGCAAATGAACTATCTCGATGCTCACCTGGAAGCCATCGTCGAACGTAACGATGAAGTCCGATAGGCAACCACGTGCAAGGTGGTGAGCAGACGCCCGGTGCGGGAGCGGAAGAACCGAAGTCACCGACACCCCTTCTTCCCCGTCTCAAACCTTTTCCGCCATCCCCTCGGTCTCACTGCGTGCCCCTGTCGTTACAGACGACTTTGAGGAGTCGTGAATTTCTCAACCTGCATTGCCTCAACTCACGCGCGTATTCCGCAACTGTGACGCAACAGCAGTGGGCCGAATCGAGCGACGCGGAGGCTTTTGTGGAGCTTCTTCCTGTTAAGCTCACGCCATGAGTGTCCCTTCAACTCGAGAGATTGAGCTCGAAACTTTGCTGCGTCAGAGAGATGCACAGGTCGTCGAACTCACGGTTCGTGTATTCCGCATCACCCCTACGTATCGTATCGCGGCTTGACACTGAAGATGTTCAAAACAGGATGAAATAACGCATCTCCGTCAGTATCTATCTACCCAACCGGGACCATCCATAACGGACTCGATATCATTGCCTCCGGCTCTGATATCGTATTTGCTCCCTCATCTGACCGGTGCGAACAAGGCTCCCGGGTCGAGCCCCACGACATCCGTATCCGGAACCGGCTCCTCGACCGTAACAACTGCGCTCGTCCAGCGAACAAAACTTCTGCAAGAGGAAAATGATGAACTATACGAGCTGCTCAAGTTCGGGGAAACGGGGAAATTGAAGGAGGAAGTGCGTGGGTTACGCAAGGTTGTTGACAGGCTGGAGCGGGCACTCAAAGGTGGCGTCCTTACATGACCGCGATGCGTTCTCTTCGTTGACCCTAGCCATTTAGAATCTCACCAGGTGATCACGTCACTCTCGTAAGTTTACGCTCTGGTTACACGTCTTGAGCAGATTTGACTTACTTTGCGACGGCGCTCATTTAAGGAATGAACTGGATAAAGCGTACGATGTCATCAACGCGTCAAATAGCCGTTCCACAAACTCTCATTATCACCCGCACTCCCCTTCGAAGATGCGTAACGGTGCCTCCCCGCGTCCTCCGGCCAGCGGTGGTGGTAACAAACCGCCACCGACGGGTCCCAGAGCGCACAAGAAACCGAGACTATCACAGTCACCCTCTACCACCACCGCCTCCCTTCACCCTCATTCCTACCCACGAAAGAATCCTGGACCACGTGCGCGATCTCACGACGATCGACCGCATGACGGAGATTCCGTCGAGCGCAAGACTCCCCAGACCAATGTGAAGATGGAGGTTGATGAAGACGAATCGCATGACTCCCGTCGGGTCAGGCGACGGTCGAGGTCTCGATCCGAGTCCAGATCCCGAGACAGGGAACGCGAGAGAGATAAAGGAAGGCACCGGGGGCGGACTGGAGGTAGGGAGAACGAACGGGAGCGAGATTGGGATCCTAGGGAGAGGGACCCGAACAGGTTACAACGGAGTGGAGGCCACCGAGAGAGTGGCGCGCGTAGGAATGTAGGAGGAGGTGGAGGCGGAGGCATCGACCGTTCCTTGGCGGAAAGAATGGGTCTTTAAACCCCCACGCACATCTAACACACAATTAAAACCCCTCAAATCGTGATTTATCGGTAAATCCTCCCCTCCGGTTTCCCTCTCATCCAATCGCTCTGCACGCTTCCGTCTGGAATCTCACTGATCGCGCATTCTTTTTCTAGGTCCCTATCTCTCTCGTTCTTGTTGTCCATGCAAGCTTAATCTCAGTTTTGATTTTGGTTCCTCCCCTCTTGTCCTATCCCCTTGAACGGCTTTATCTTGCGCTTTTACGATATGCACTTGCAGGATCTGTACATCCATGGTCATTATTTCGATCTTATCTTACGATATATCTCGGTTGCCCTGCCTCTCTCTGTCCCATCTTATCCTCGTCCTCTCTGATGTCTTTTCCCCCTCACGTCTCGTCTCTCTTGTGTCTGTGAATCCGTGGACCGGTCTCGTCTCGTGTCAACTGTATCGATATCGTTGTTTGTCGCATTGTTTTACTAACCCTTTCACGCCATCGACCTCTCTCTTTTCCAACAGCTATCCCGTACCCGTTTTCATCGGTTCTTCCCTTGTCTCTGTTCTCGCTGTACACCCTGCTCTGTTCTGTTTTTGTCGTTTGTTGGTTTGCCTCTTGTGAACACTTTCGAAAGGACGCTTTGCTTTCAGTTTTGTTTTGTTTCTTCTTTTCACCTCGTCAGATCGCTTTTCAGTCAGCGTTACATCTAGCTTCCCCACTCTGGCACCATTGAGATCATCAGTCCTTCAAGTCGGCGGCGCTCGTACCCGCGACCGACCGGTCATCAAGACATCAAACGCAAGGGCACATGTGGATCGTGTAAGAGGATATCTTTATTAAACGTATTTAAGATTCGTTTTCTATAGGCCATTCTAAGGTGGAGTAAATGAAGAGATGATGAAGATTGCAGGTTACAGTGGTGGGATCGTCGCAGCTCACAAATCGGGGGGTACGCCAGGGGTCCTGAGGTACCAGAATCAATGGGCGACTGCCCCTGAGGATTATAGGTACAGCACATCGCAGAATGGTTTGCCATTTGTCGGGTTCCGGGGTGTTCCTGACCCAACAGGGTTGTAGGGGTCTCTCACCATAAAAGTCCTCGGTACCCATCTAGATCATGTACATGCCGTAGCCTGAGGGACGAATGGCGAGATCAAGAACAGTAAGTCGACCGGGGCAACAGACTGTTGAGTGATCAGATCAAGGACACTTGTATTTCAACAATGAAGAAAGAGGGCAAGGGTCGAAATTGAGAAGACTGGACGAGTTGGAGATTACTTGAACGCGCAAGGCCGGTTACCATGCACAAAGATCGGCGTTGTATTGGTTGACGGCGACGACGACCCTACTCGACTGAACGTGGAAGGAGAGGCAGAGGCGTCGTCGAGAGTGGCCACCGGCCGGAGGAGCGATCCAATAACAAAGCTTGGGTTGACAGAATATGCGCAAAGTCCGCCTAGCAAGTCGTTCCAAGGAGGCTAAAATACCGTCGGATTGTAGCAAGATCCTCAAGCCCCTCCCCTGTTTCAGAGCTTTCTTCGAGTTGACGGTGTCCTCGCACGTTTGTTCACTCTGCCGCGAGGTCGGAAAGCGACCTTATGAAATGCCGGCGACGACCGAAGGTGTTTACCCGGACGGCAGTTTCTGGGGGTCTTGAAATTAACACAGACGGGAACCGGGAAGTGCAGGGTAGATCAGGGGTGCAGGTGATTCGCGAGGGGCAGAAGTGTGAGATGGATAGACTGAGTAGCCCAAACGTGAGCCCAGTGCCGCCAAGCGTGCACAACCAGTCCGGGGGCATTGTCAATCAAATCCGTTGTAGACCTAGTGGGGGAGAGTCCAGCTACCAGAGACAAGCCACTGAGGGGAGGTGGGGGAAGGGTTTCGACGAGGGCGCGGGCGTATGGGTGGGTGAGTCATTTCTGAAGACAATGGAAATGCTTACAAGAAGGAGATCGGCGGAGGTAGGCAAGTACTAGGGGATGAGCGTAGGAGCGTGACCCCAGGCGAGCGCTTTTGGAACCGATATACCCTTGAAGGTGGACCGAAGAACGATGGCGAGTTTGTTGGACGCTTAGAACAAATTCAGAAGCGGATCAACGAGGCAATTTCCAATCCAGATAGTGAGGGGTGGCCACCGGCAACGAAGAGGCTTTGATTGGGGCAGGTCGACAAAAGTAGATGCGTGCGGGTGTGAAACGTTTGTTGAACAGCGCTTCATTGAAAGAACCAGGGTGACCGGTGTTCCAAACCGAGATTGATTTCACGCGAATGAACCAAAATGGGCGGTCGCCCGTTTTGTGTGCCTTCAGGGGATGGAGGAATACAGATACCAGACGGAGGGAGGGGGAGCTCCGAATCCAGGGCTGACGACCGTCGGCGAATCATGCGCATGAGTTGGGTATCGCAAGGTCCGCGAGAGGAACCCGTTCGGCCGGCGGTCCAGGCGAATAAGTCAAGCAAGGGCTCGCCATCTTCTTGATCGGTTACGCACACTGACACTGGAACTCATGGAGGGATCACGATTTTAGAAAGTGGAGCGGGCCGCATGGCAACCTATTGCGACACAGCCACCCGGCAGATTCACACCGACCTTGGAACACCGGACCGGGTTGATCTTTTTTTTTTTTTTTTGCAATTGTGCAAAAAGAACGCCGGAATCGGGGCTTGGAGCAAGGGAGCCCGTCGACAGCGTTCAGAACGTTCAGTAAGCTCTTCCTTTTTTTCCAGCCGAGATTGTTTCCCGCTTTTGCGGTTCCGTCAACATGTGGGGCGAGATTGAATGGGTGCGATTGTTGCAACGTTGATATATCGCCGATTGAATTTTATGAATGGCGACGAGGATTTGGTTCAGAGAAAACATGTCAGTATCTTCACGGTGGGGTTTTCACTGCTGGCGTTCATTGCCGTTGTTGTTCATACAATGGCAGCATCCCCCGACCTTTGTCCTTTGCCCTTCCGGCAAATTCTCTATGAATCACATCGCGAAGAAGCTTGACTACACTGAACCCTCAAACCGGTCATTAATTAATCAGATACTAGGGAAGTAACATCTCCACGAGCGAACCACCTGGCATCCTCGTTCGTTCATACAATGAGTTTTATGATCACCATCAGCGCACGGAATCCAACAACCCTCGAGGGAAAATCCCATGCCCTCGCAACTGATACGAACTTAATCTGGGAAACCTTCAATCACCGCTAGGATTCGCCCGCATACATCCCCCTCAGTATCGATGAGTCAGGCTCGCGATCCACATGCATACCTTTCACCCTCGGACCCCTCCGCCCGGTTCCCCAGTACCGCACCAGTCACGATTCATCGCGACATCTATGGTTTTGAAATTCTATGCCTTATCTGCATCGTGAGGCAAACGTGCGCCCCCCTCCTCCAAATCCAATCATGCGTGGCAAACACAGCGGGTCGGAGGGGTTGCGGCCGGAAAGCTTTGGAGCGCCGCTGTTCGTCAGCACCGGCACGATCTTCGCCGACGAAGCCGAACCCCCCCCCACTCTACCTCTCTTCCTCTTCCAATCCGACCCACATGCAGGACGTGTACTTGACCCACACACCTCAAGTAAGCCGTTTCACCCCACTGAATCGCAAAGCAGAGAATCTTGAAAAAAAAAAACCCCACGCCGCTCTCGAATTCAAAACCCTTTCGTAAAAGTTGATCTCGTGTAGATAGGCCGCCCTCTACGACACAACCGGCGCGGTTCTTGGTCCACCCTCTCGTTCTTTGACAACTCGGATCTCAGACCCAGCCACTACTCAACACACACACCGGAACGCCCTGGTGGTGTTTCAATGCGCGGTCGCCTCGAATTCTGTCACCACACAAAAGACGATCACCGAGTACTGAGCGCTTAGAACAGATGGTGAGAGACACTTACGCGCACTAATCCGTCCTTGGAAGACAGGTTGATATCGCTTAAGGCCCAAGGCCCGGGCAGACGACCGAGGTGACTACCTATCAGGAGGGGAAGGGCTTACTGGTCCAACTGATCCAGGACGGACCAAAGGTTCATTCTCGCCGCCCCACGAGTCTAGCATTCAACGCCGTCAACACCTTGCCGTGATTCGCAATCCGCCGCGCACAGCGCGACACAAAGGGAAGCAACAAAAAAAAAACCGCCACGATTGTGGTTCGTGCCTTCCTGATTGGTGTTAGCATGGAGAGAGAGTGTGTGCGTGCGCTCGATTCCATTCATCCCCATGTCACAAATGGCGTTTTGATCCCAGCGAGAGCGTGTGTGTGATGCTGCGCGCTCGTTTTTCTCTCTTTGAACCCACTCAGGAACAGAGGCAGGCGTGCGCAGGGAAGCCTTTTTGTTTTGAATGTTGAACGAGGGTGGGCTGTTCCTTACCCTGGGAGAGCTGCGTGCCACATATTTGAATGCCTGTCTCGGTGCCGGGGCCCGGGGGGGGATTTTCTGTTTGAATCAGACCCTGCGTCTGGAATTTGGCTGATCCCCCACGATTACCTGCCGAATCTTTCACGGGGGAGAGCTTGGCTCGTCACACCCCCCTCACTTCTCTCAAGGTTTTGGTCTAGCGCGAGTGTGAGAGCTGGGGGAGCAGTGTTAGTCATCTAGTCCGATCAGGGATACATTTTACACGACGCGCCGTCTTCTCGTTTCTCTCTCCCTCCCCCTCTGCACGCGCGCCTCTCTTTCTCTGTGTACGTTTCCATGTTACGGCGCCCCGATATGGGCAAGCTCTCCCGTTACACTGTAGAAAACCGTTAGGTCGTTTTTCGACCAAATGATATTGACCTAATATTGGCCGAAAATCAACCAAACAGTTTGGTCGAAAATCCGTACTATCCCACACTTAGGTTTGGTCGATTTTCGACCTAAAAAGGTGCACTTCGACCTAATCGCGTAGGTCGGTTTTCGACCAAACCCACGTCATCCAGAGTTGATGCATGATGGGCTGATGCCGGCTCGGTACGGTACGGAGGGATCCAGGTTCGCTCAGCCAATCACAGGTAATCATGTATATTCAGCCCGGTTCAGGTAGATAAATACATGTAACGAGATGAGGGTATCCTAACCACAGCGCCCATACTCCTGGTGAACATATGGGTCGTTGGGGCAGTTGTTGTGGCAGACGATGATCGGGAGGGAGGGAGATCAGTAACGTTCGAAAATTCCGGCACTATTTTCAAAGACAATGGGGAGCCGCGGGTGAGAACGATAGAGGTCAACGTCCTAGCAAAAATGTGTTGGTTAGCAAGTCCTCGAGAGAACAGAGGTGCGGGACTTACACGTTAGTTCTGTCCTCGGCTTGAAAGTCACAATCTAGCGCCGTTGTCGGTCAACAAATTACATAGCGCACTTTGGGTCTGACTTACTATGGCGTTATGACAAACCGAACGTCCCAGACTGCCCACCCAGTCGAAGCGCGGAAGGACCCCCGAATGCATTGAGATATGTTGTCGTTCACGGAAATCCTGAACGCTGGGTCGGGGAAGCTGTGGCCATGGTCGAGATGAAACCCTGGATTTGTCTCGGGCGGGGATCTTGCAGTCAGTTGATGGTCGACTTCATTGCTTTCGGTGAGTGCGGATGAGGAAGTGGCCGGGGACACTTGCATTTTTCTTGAACATGCGGAAACCTTGTGAGGGCACGGTGGATATTGTTGTAAGCGCACAGTGGAAGGTTCTCGTGAGGGCGCAGCGGGGAGGACTCGCAATCGTCTTGCAAAGAGGACCTATTGTGGGCGCAAAAATCCTGTTCACTGACCACTTCTGACACTTGGCAACACATACCGCGAGTCCAACGGTTTCCTTCGATGAAAAGGGGGTAATTCTTCCATCCCCTTGTCTCTGCCCTCGCAGAGGAATCTAAGTATACGTAAATCAGCGAAGGCGTCCGTTGCTGGAGGTGGTGATTAAGGGAAAGAAAGAGAGACGTTGACTTAGAATTTTTTTCCCCACCGATGTTCAAGTAGGGCAGCGGGTCAAAGCGGACCCGAACTCCGAACCCAAATGGGCCATTTCGGTAACACGCGCAATTCAAATCGCTCAAATCGACCAAAGTTTGGTTGAGCCAAATTTGGCAGGTGTGATCAGAAATCAAAAATACCCGAAACCAACCAAAATTTGGTCGAAATACAGGTGAGTGACCTAAGTTTGGTCGAAAACCGACCTAATCCTTTCCTACAGTGTTAGTTCTGACCGCAGTGGGGACGCGCGCGCGCGCGCGGGGGGGTCTGCGGTTTGGACGATGAACGTTTCGAAAACATTGTAGCTCCCCACGAGCCGCAGCCTGACTGCGACCTGGGCGTCGATCCCTCCCTTCCCGTAATGATCCTAGCCCCGACGACGGATCGCGTGGGGTCGGTTGGTCGGTTGTCTTTTGCAGCCAGGCAACCACGTACAACGTTCCCCAGTCATCTCATGGCATTCATTCGCGTGTTTTCACACGTTGAGACCGAGTTGAGACACACACGCGGAACCCCACTCACCCCAGTCACTACCACCGAAATACATAATTCCCCTGGATATTGGACTCGTTTTTTTCATATACAAGCGACTGACGTGCACCGTGCTTGGTGCACCTCCCCTTCATATATCACGACACGAGGCGTTCAGCCCACAAGCGACAGCCTAGAGGCTTGCACGTCATCTTCACGTCATTTTTTAGCCTTTTTGTGGGTCGGATGTTCCCCTTCTTAACCCCGCATATGAGTCTAAACGGAACTCGTAACCTGTCGGTCTGTCATTTCGCTCGTGTGCCACACATGCACCGGGAGGATCCGTTTCCACCCCCCCCCTCCCCCAACCCGTTCGTGTTCGCGTGAGGATCCATAAGCTTTGGCTTATCGGACGGCACCCAGGTGTGCTAATTTCGTTCTCCGGTCCGCAGGAGCCGCAGACAAAAAAGATGCAAGGTGGTGTTCTGTCCATTTTTCGGACACGAGAAAAAAAAAAAACTAATTTGAAAGATCCGGTATATGTACCCGGTAACCGGCCGATTTCGCGGGGCTGTGTGCGTGCGGTGCTACCGGAACCAAGGTCAGAGAATGCAAAACGAGCAGCGGGCCTTTTTTTATATCTCCTCGCACGGTAAGAAACCCGAGCCCCACGGACAGTATATGTGTACACTCCCCTGGCGCCTTGTTAACTTCAAACTCTGATATAAGCGTTCTAGAACGGTTTTACCGGAAGTTTTTGTGTTACGGATGAGCCTTGGCGGCAGGTCCGGTACAAGCGAGGGTATACAGGGCTTTTCAACGTCAAGGGTATCATGACGGCGCTCGACGGATCGAGATGAACTCCGAGCGTCGGAACCGAAGGATCCCAACGTTTTGGCCTTTGGAGAAATGGTGGGATCCATGGCAACCATGGCAGTACGTTTATAATCTGGAGATCTGGCCGCCACAGGCGACGCTCGATAAGGATAAGTGAACGGGGCACGCGTTGAACTAAAGTGTGTGGGGCGGCGGCGAGAGGCTATGGCTGTCGGAATAAACAAATATCTAATAAACAGTATCATATACGGCAAGTCAACCAAGAGTTGGCGAGGGGGGGACAGCAAGTGGCAAATACTACAGTTACACAAACGCTCGTGGGAACGAGAAGGGTGGGAGATTATGACGGAAATGTATCGAAAGGTAAGGAAGGGGAGAGAACATTAATGTGAGTGACGAATCGGGTAACAGCGCGGGTTCACGGGTTCGTTAACAGGCGAAGGGAATATTGAAACGGTCGGGATATCGAAGCCGTAGCTATTTGGTGATTTGTGTGCGGCGGAGATGAGGAAAGACGGGAGCGGTGGGAGAGGCGGAGGGGGTGTGGGATGGTGGTGAGCTGGGGGAGGTGGAGAGCCAGATCTCCGCGGTAGCTTGTGCATGGAGTTCTGAGATTGTGGAGGTGCCGGACCGGACTTCCTTCTCGGTCTGGTATGGGTTGTGGGCATCTTTGAACGTTCTGGAGAGGAAACGGTAAACGTGGGGGACGGCGTAGCGTCCGGGAGGGGTAACCTACGATGGTCTGTCCCAAACTCGTCAAAAGTCAGGTGAAATTGCTTGTGTGATGATAAGGGCGTAGTGGTGATCGATTTGAGCTGGGTGAACGACCTGCTGGGCCGCATCCGGGGAGATGGAAGAGGTTGTAGGGTGGGCTCTGGGGTTGATGCCCGTGGAGGAGGGGAGGAAGCTCGAGGAGACATTGAGAAGTGTAGAGGGGGGGAGTGTGTGCCATTATGAGTTGGAAGTGAGGGGAGGTTATAAAGAGGCAGAGGATGATCCGAGGCACCCCCAAACAATCCTCCGTTTGACATTATTTTTTTCGATCTATTCCTGTTTCAGCCGCAAATGTGCGCTTCGGAGAAAGGCGCCGGAAGCGTATTTGAAAATCAAGCGGGAGTAACGTCACAAGCGATTATCCAAAAGCGGAAAGGAGTGGCAATCGCCGGTGAATTCAGTTTCTCTCCGGTCACCCTCCCTCTCCCTCTCTCTCTTCATCTCATTCCACTCAGGGCTTGCTCCAATCTTCCTTCTTGACTTCTTTTGATATGAAGTCGTTTATTTTTTCTGTGCCGGTCTTGGCGTTCTTTGGACTTCTCTCGTCTGCTGCCCCGCTTCTTCAACTGGCTGGTCCTCCTCTTCCCACGACGGCCCCTTTGGCCAACGAACGCCCTCTATTGATGGCGTACTATCCCGACTGGGCGTCTTACTCTCTTCCCCCGGAGAAGATCGACTTTACAAGATTTGATTGGATCGATTTCGCATTTGGACTGCCTGATAAATCGTTTGCGCTCACGTGGGATGACCCCGTCAACGCCCCCGCGCTTCTCCAGAGACTGGTGACTTCCGCCCACGACGCAGGCAGATATGTCAAGTTGAGCATCGGAGGATGGACGGGCAGCCAGTTGCGTACATACTCTGATTGACGACCCTGACGTTTATTGAACCCCTTTTATAGACACTTCTCGGCTGCTGTGGCGACGGAAGAAAGCAGGAAGGAATTTTCGTCGACCATCTCGGACGCATACACCCGTTTCTCTCTGGATGGGATCGACATTGATTGGGAGTACCCCGGTCAGCAAGGCAACGCTGGCAACGGCGTTTCCCCTTCGGACACATCAAACTTTCTCCTCTTTCTGCAACTCCTCCGCCGCGTGCTACCCCAATCTGCGAAAATAACTGCTGCAACGCAAACGGTACCGTTCGCCGGTTCGAACGGTATTCCGCTTCAAGACGTGTCTGAGTTTGCCAAAGTTCTCGATTGGGTCGTGTTGATGAATTACGACGTATGGGGATGTACGGTTTCTTATTCCTCCGCCTGAATTTATCATCCCGCTGTGCTGACCGCTCTCTCTCTTTCATTATCAGCTTCCTCGAATCCGGGTCCAAATGCGCCTCTCGAAGACGGATGTAAGAACTCTTCTATACCGTCTGCTACTGCCCACTCTGCCGTTCTCGCCTGGAAAGCCGCGGGCTTCGCTTCGTCTCAGCTCGTCCTCGGAGTTCCTGCCTATGCGTACATCTCTCGCTCGACCGCTTCTACTCTCCGCCAAAAACGTACTGTTGCCGCGTCGAGGAACGTCCGGGTGCTTAATGACGCTGGCGGATTCGAAAGCGGACAGGTTCGGTTTAGGGATCTGATCAAACAGGGAGCCCTCGTTCGAACCAATCGGGTCTTTGAATCGTCATCTTCTGCTTCCGGCACCGACGACGGTTTTGGTAATTCTCCTGGCCAAGAAATCGACGACTCTGATTGCGCCGGCGCTGAAGATGACGAGGATGATGTGCAGGAGCTCACGTTTTCTCTCTCGCCAGCTGGAGGGTTGATGGTGAACCCGGTCGACGGCGATCGTTCTTCTGCAGGCTCTCTCGTTTCCACACCTCCGCCGCCTAATGTCTTTACCGTCGCTTCATTTGAAGGTGCTGGAGGATTCAGTCGGCTTTGGGACGTTTGTTCATCCACCCCTTTCCTCCGGTCCGAATCCGCCCAACAGATCATCACTTTCGATGATCCACAGAGTCTCGGTCTGAAAGCTGCTTGGGTGAAGGAAGCTGGAATACTTGGCGTGAACGTGTTTGATGTGCACGGAGATACGGACGATTGGGATCTCGTCGATTCTCTCAGAAGAGGTCTCGGGATCATCTGACTCGACTTTCTTTCTCTGGGGCTGGTACCCTCTTTTGGGACTTCAATGCAGGCTGGGACCTCTGTATCTTGTAATTTGTACTCTTGCTGGGCTGGGTTGTAATTCTATGTGCGCGAAATTGTAGAACCTACTTTCCTATTCCACTCGACGGTTGGAAAGAGTCATCCTGCCCACCGGGATCACCGATCGAGTCTATATGTCGTAAACGCACAAACCCTCGTACCCATTTCCTGAAACTCCTCCCCCTTTCGAAATGAACGGTGAACTTTAAATGTGTTGGGAATTCGGAAGGAGCAAGTCTCGTAAACTTTCCCATGACCGTTCGAACCCTCCCACCTTCGCGCGAGATGCAATTAGGAAGAGGTGGACGAATTGTAAGGGACGCCACAATGGCAGATTTCCGCGATGCCGCGCGCCATCAAAATCAAGTGCCGATTGTTCAAATCGTTCGTGTGTAAATCCGCGCGGAAGGCCACTGCGTTGTGTGTGTGGTTTGTAAAGGAAGTTTCGTTATACGGAAAGCCATACCGATGCATCGATGAGTAATAACTTATGAGTGCTTTGGGATGCTTGAGTCACCGGTCTCAAGGTTCGCATCTTGAAATCTTTTCTCCTTGCGATTTTCAAATTTGCGGAACGGTTCTTTAATCGCGAGAGCCCTGGTTACGAATGTTTCTTTTTCTTCCTTTTTCTTTTTCTTAAAGGTTGTCTGCGTGGCTGTGCAATTCACCCGGTCCGGTTGTTTTTTGCGGTTCGTAATATACTACATGGGATCTAGGTCACCTCGAGGCTCTGCCCTCCCTCCACTTGGCCCTGTGCTTCTTGAATTGCTCTAATCACGTGACGTTTCCACCAGGATGAGTTAGTGGTTACTAATACGGGTCCCGGCGCACTGTCATCACTTTCGCGTGTGTGTGTGTGTGTGGGTTTCGGACTCCTCGACTGCGTCAGTGCAAAACGACCCTTATGAAACCAAAGGAGGCTAGAACAGTGGAGAAAACGTATAGCAATGTATACGGGTTCACGAAATAGTTTGTTTCATGCAAAGTTACTGTTGTCGGAACCCCGGTTACACCCTCCCCCCCTCTCTCTTTCCGGCCGAACAATGCTTGTAGAGATGAGATTGAATTGTCAAGCTAGTGTTTCGAGAGTTCCCTTTGGTGGATCTCGTCGGAATGTCCACGTGAGCATCCGGGGCTAACTATCCTCAGAAAGCTCCCAGAAGCCCCCCCCCTCATGGTTTGACGGTCGCGCCCCTGCTGATGTGGGTCGGTCAACGAAAGTTGTTTCACAACAAAGACGTTCGCTCACCGGTGGCCAAATACCCATCCTCAACCTCCGTCGCCGCCGTCATGCAACGACTGCGACGGGGCACAGGTTCGTGTTGATGATCACCGAGCCAGTCGGGCGTCGTGGGACATCCGTCTACCGTCGCCCCTCCAGAGGTAACCGATCATTCCCTTGGCTCTGGAGCCAACGTGAGCCATTCGAGATAATCAACCCGTACACCGCGGACGAACAAAGTATCTGCTCGTTAAATAAACCTTGGATCACTGCCAAGAAGGTAAAGAGGACGAAGAGGAACATCCGGCGAAATCCATGTGCTCACCATCGACCGAAGTATTCGTCCATTTCGTCACCTTTGTGACCGAGGGGGGTTACATCCGCGGTTCACTGGGGAAGAACCGGTACAAACGTCACAATTAAACCATCGTCATTTCGACGAGGAGGCACTTCCATCGTGAGCCACGCTATCCCACCGGAGAATGCCAGCCAACGATTTATGCGCTTCCACTTCCCCGAGATGGAACCCATCGAGTGTCACCCCCAAATCCCTCGGATGGAGTACTTGCGAAGGCGATGGCAGAAGCGGCCGCGAAGATCGCAACCGATACCATGTGCTCATCCCGTTTCGAAACCTTTGGTGCAGCGAAGAGGCCGCGAGCCCTCGTGAGCCGCGTGGACGATTGACAGGCGAAAACAAGCCTTTCGCTTCGTGGGAAGAATGGAAGTCTAAGAGTGGCTGGTTCCTGCGAATGAAAGAACCCGATTCTCTCTCGTACCGACCGTGCTGTCCCCCCCTTACGCACCAGCAGACCATCGGGCGCCGTGGGTCGGGTGAAGATGTCCGCGGGGCGTGCGTACTTCCCGATAGGGTTCCGGGCAGTATGTGGAAGAGAAGCCGCCTTCTCCCGGTAATGAACGGCCTTCTGAAAGCCCTCTAGAGGCCAGATATGACCAGATGGCCGGAATCCATATACGTGGAACGAATTCGATGGCTTGTGGCGGCAGAATCGAGCGGTAGTTTTCTGTTGGATAAGGGGCCAATTAGCCGGTATCAGGGTGTGCACACCCACTCGGCTCCTGCGCACGCCACTCATAGAAAAGCCTTGTAGTCGCCCATATAAGCCAAAATGGTGGAACCGCGGCCAGAGTGTGAGAGCACGATCAGAAGGTGTTTGGAGTTTGGAAGGCGATATCGCGAAGAGCTGTCAATGAAATGAGGCATGCTCTTGGTTGTATTGCATACAACTAGAGCCGTTGGCCTCCCAGGGTGTTCGTGTCGGACGCGTCCTGTCAATCGGCTTGGAGAGGAGAATATTGCTACCGAAGCCTCACGGATGCAAAAGGCGTAGGGCCGGCGAACGGCAGAGCCCGGGACGTTTCGCGACAGCCTCAGGTTTGTTAAATTGTTTAACTTGGATTTCAATGCCTCTGGGCATATATTGACAGAAATTTGGATAGATTTTATACAATGAAATAATAGAGGCATGAAGATGAACCCGAACCATCTGTTTGCTGGCGCAGCGAGGATACTACTCTTGCAGAAATGATCAGTAAACCTCGACATGTGTGACATGGGCCATTGCAAATAATTGTTGTCCAGAAGAATTGGAGGCATGACACAACCCAATCGCCTCCAAGGTCCACATTGGCGGTCAAGTCAAAACCAGCTGTCAAGCTTGAACGAGAATGATAAAACCCACGACACTGGGGACCACAAGCGTTGCAAAGCACCGTTCATTGCCAGAATCAGTACATATTAAGCATGTGTGCAAGAAATAACAAGATTGATGTGGAGAACGACGAATCAATGTCAACGGTCAACCTGAGTGCTCGTCCTGGGTGGACAGGGAAGGAGCGATGTGCGATGAGTGAGAATCTACTTAGCAAGCATACTTAGAAGGTCAACGTCACTGATGTGACTTGTGACGATTTACCGTGAAATCAGATTTTTGGCAGTGGCGCTTAAAATCCAACTCGATAAGACCCGGTACTTACGTCCCGGGAAAAATCCCATCGCCACAATCACGTGCTTAGTCAATTTTTTTTGCACCAACTCTCACCTTCGTCGAACTTGCAACGAACTTGTCTGGCGTGCATTGGGTGAGTCAACTTCATTTCGCGAACGCGAGGTGTGCAGCGCGTGCGATACAGCTGGGCACACTTCGGTGATGACAACTTTATTCACACTGTATGAACGCTACGGGGTAGTTCCCAGTCGCGTCATGAGTTGACCTTCTACAACGGTATCTGAGAATTTTTACCTCTGTATCGCACTGCGATGACACCTCCGTTCCACCTTGTCTGGAAATCGTTCTGATCATTTTTCTAGCTCAGGTTCTCGACCGTTGAACGCCATGGTGGTCCTGATGAGCGCGCTGGGATCGCACCAGAGCCTTGCTGAGTTGCAGGGTGCTGCGGGTTCGCGGGTTGAGCGGATGTCGTGCACCTCGGTCTGCCGCTTTGGCGTTGTGAATTCTATACGTCTGAGGGTACCTTCATATCATGCAATGTCATTTCTATTTCTCCCGTTATCAACTCTCGAATCACGCCAGAACGACGAGAAGTCACTTTCCCACAAATAGAGTAGCGGAAATCAGCGAATGCCAGTTGACACATACGCAGGTCAATCGAAAGCGTCCGGGGGAGCTTGACCCTGCATCTGACTGAGCGCCCCCTTGATGATGTAGAAGTAGGTAGAAGATTTGATGGCGATCGCGGTCAGAGCCGTAGCGGAGGCTTGTTGTTGCTTTGCTGGTGGTTGTGGATTTGGGGCAGGGGGGACGGTCTGGTATGCCACAGGAAGGTTACACCTTGGGCAAGCATACCGCCACTGTCGTTCATATTTACCGTCTTGCCTGAAGTGCGCTATGAGATCGTTTATGGGAAAGTCTCCTGAGAGTGACACATACCGTTCATACAGAACCGGCTCCAAGGGTGTGGCGTTCAGTTTGAATACCTTGGCAGCGGATTCTTTGGTGTCCTTAGCCTGAACTATAGTTGCGCCATCTGTCTGTCGTTTTGGAAGGGTGGGCAGCGCCTTATCGATGATCAACTACTGCAAGGCGGGTACTGAGCACAAGACGTCGTAAAGGATGCTAGAACGTACGATGTATTCCCCGCAGATGCAATCTTTTTCGTTCCTCATCAAAAAAAGACACTAGCTTGGTTCTCGGGACTTACAGTAAACACGGAAGTTTGCGGCTGACGACGGAGTGGATTGGGCTGGAATAAACCGGAATCAGAGGGCAGATATCTTAAGTAGAGTGGTTGCTGCAGACCGTCTTGGGATGTGGATACGGCAGCCCTCGAAACGACTTTCGGCATCGCTGTTGGCAGGTGAGAAACAAAACGAATTTACACGGGGCGAAACTGTGACCCGGCGGTGGGGTGACAATCTCGTGACATCGTGACGGCCCTTAAGTGAAAGCCGAGATTTGAGATTTGGAAAAAGCAAGCGGGTGCAGTCTCCGCCATTGTCACCCTCGATCTACCCTTGCCCTTCTCCTTCGCTCCCTCTGTCCCTCCCGTTTGTCGTTCGCCAGCAAACTCTGAATCCGAATGGCCGAAAGGGACGCCTCGGTCCGTCTCCGGCGAGCCGTGCAACGTGAGCAACGACCTCCCTTTTATCTCTTTCGGTTTCGTTGCCACATCTCACATCCCCGGACTGAAATACCCTTGTTACGCATATGGTAGAAAATAACCTTTTCCTCGTGAAACGTCTAATAAAGCGCATCGACATGCGGAACCCGGATCCCAACACCAAAAGGTACACGTCCTTGGCGTGGGCTGCCATCCAGGGATGTGAAGAGACGTTCGAGTTCCTCCTCAGCCAGGGACATGACGATGAGGAACTCAGCAAGGTGCATATATGCGCCAACATCGTCTTTTGGCGGGTCATTGACACCGTCTCGTCATCAGGATTCCGATAACAATACCATCCTCACGCTGCTCGCAGACTTCAAACCTCCAGTGACAACTTCGTACCGATCGGCACAGAACGATGGCTATGTGGGTGGGGCAGCACTGCGAATGGCTAAACTGTATTACGACCGCTACCCCTACATTAAAGACTGGGCGAATTCTCAGGGCAAGACCGCTTTGCATGCTGCTTCTATGCGGGGAAACGAGGAGATAGTCCGGGTACGTGATCCTCCCACTGTGCACTGCCGGTGCTCTCGATGTGACGCCGACCACGTTTGCTTGACTCACAGATGTTATGTGGCCTCGAGGCCGACTTTGACCTAACTGACAACCAGGGGAACACTCCGTTGCACTAGTGAGCACTTCATCACTGACCGGTCAAATTGGGTAACGCCTTGAACTCTGTTTGCTCCCTTTCCTCTCTTGCAGCGCCAGCGCATGGGGCCATATTCCTGTGGGTCGATTTGCAATTTGAGTTCGTTTGACAGACCGATCATTGATCGTGCTGCCGCGCCTCTTACCAGATCTTACAGCTGCTGATTGAACGTGGTTGTCAATATTCCGCCAGAAACAACGAGGGTTTCACAGCCTCGGACTACGCGTACTCGTCAGTTGTTTCTTCTCACACAATCCGTCATCAGCACTGTTTGGTCTGACTTGGCCCTCGGAACAGTCTAAGCACGAGAGACACGCTACAGGATACCGCGCGAGCACAGTTCGAGAACAACAAA
Source organism: Thelephora terrestris (assembly GCA_015956445.1). Taxonomy (NCBI): domain Eukaryota; kingdom Fungi; phylum Basidiomycota; class Agaricomycetes; order Thelephorales; family Thelephoraceae; genus Thelephora; species Thelephora terrestris. Next base: position 1,199,854 of record WIUZ02000011.1, on the reverse strand, counting down.
CGCGCACGAAGACAGGTTTTCGCTCAGGCTGCGCAGAAAGGAACGGAAAGAGCGCTCGATGCTGTTGTCCCGCCTCCAAAATTGCACCGGCGAAACGGTACTGGGAGCCCACGGCTTCGAAGCGGATCTGGTGCCAGTCGTATGACGGGGGGGACAACTTCCGAGAGCGAGCTTGATGGCTCCCCGTCGCTGTTACATGGCCACTACACCTCGAACTCTCCGATGTCATCACCATCGACTCATTCGACCAACCTTCCATCAGCTGGATCGATACCCCAATATTACAACCAAATATCCGCTGGGTCCAGTAGCACCTTCTCCATGACCTCACCATCCCTCCCCGTAAGTTCCGGATTGCCGACGACACAGAGCACATTATCGCCGATCGCGACCCGGATGTTGGAAAGGGACGCTGACGCGATGGAAAAGTACAAACGGAGGAATCGAAGTGGGAGTGGGGCAACGACCTCGACAGACGCGCCATCCCAGACGGAGTCAGTTGGCTACCTGAACCTGAACGGTGTCGACGGCGAAGAAGTTATTCCTCCGATGAACTCATTGGTGAACGGTTCGGTGCAACCGAGGAGGTTACTGAGACCTTCGGCTAGTGCAGCTCAACTGAGAAGCAATGGGAACGGGTTCGGGTTGGTAAGTAGGGGTAGCCAGGAGATGTTGAGGTCGAGGTCAGGTACAAATCCCGTGGAGATCCATCCTAGTGGGTCCAGTTCCTCGTTTTCAACTATCAATGGGAACCACCAAATGAATGGGGGCTCGAATGCCACAACGCCGACACGGCCGAGACCTGGTGGATCTAGCATCCGGACGTTGTCAGGCGGGAGGGCAGATGATAGGGATGACGGTGATTACACAGGTCCCAGCGAACTTTATGCGCACTTCCCGCCACCGGACCCGACTCCTCGATTGCCGCCGCCAACAAGACCGTCGACGAACAGGACTGATCGGAGCGGGAAGGGGCCTTCGGGTACGTCGCCAGCGGTGATGACAAGCCATCGGAGGATTCCTTTCCACATATTAAGCAAACCTCTGCCCCCAATCGACCAATTTGGTCATCGACGTGGGACCTCGACCACTTGATCTCTCTAGATCTGCCACTTTTCACTTGCTTTCTGGCTTCCCCACTCATTCGTGTACTTGGAACTGATCATCATCCATCCTCATCACATTTCACCCGCAACATATATGTATTAACCGCCGTCCGTCGTTCGTGTAGTACTGTAACACAAGTACAGTAGTCGTTTTGTGGTCTGTTTTCCAAATGCTTATTGGTAGACCAAGTGTCCTGTCGAAGTTCTTCGGCTTTCCTCCTGCCATCAAAATGATCGGACAATCCCATTGATCTGTCAAACTGTTGGTCACTTTAACCGGCAAACGGCCCTTCGGAGGCAGAACAACAAGTAGAAATCCTATTGAACGCACTCACGCACAAAGTCCAACTTTGCTGCAGACCATCACCGTGGTAACTACGGCACGCGTTCCTCAACCCAACTTGTCCACGGGGCTTTCGCACTCACCTCACCTCTCCACGTCATAGACTAGGCGGAAACTCCAACACCGACAGAACAAGCACCTAACCCAGTGGAGACATGACTCTCCCTCATAACCCTGACGCTGACCCCGACCCGACAACGCAAATGACCTGGCCCTCCAGCCGTCGAAACGCCTCCGGGTCCCACATCATCAAGTCGAACTACCCCGGAGGGGCAATTGAATCCCCTCAAGCTGAAAGGGGGCCGTTGAGGTTGGATCCTACCGTCTCGGGCATCAAGCCCCTCGCGATCCCTCCTTCAAAGAAGAGTTTGACGACGAAAGACTTGATATTCCTGAGCATCTCAATGGCGGGTGCACAGATCGCTTGGACTGTTGAACTCGGGTGAGTGCTTCACGGTGTCCGGCTTCCACCTTATGTCGCTTTTGGTCGTCGATACTTCGCTGTATCGTCGGAGTGCTTATGGAATTTGTTGGTAGATATGGGACACCCTTCTTGTTGAGCTTGGGGGTGTCGGAACAACTCACGTCGTTGGTGTGGCTTGCAGGTCCCATTAGCGGGCTGATCGCCCAGCCTCTCATCGGTGCGTCCGTCTCCTACGGTGCAGCCCGCGCTTTCTCTATCTTTGCAACCATTATCTCCCCTCGTTCCTGGTCTTCCGGTTGAATTCCTCACCCCTTCCATAATCAGTTAAACATTTTGCTTCTCCGCTCTCACGGGTTCAGTTTTATGAATGCTCGCAATCTTCATTGATTCTAACACGTTTCCTTTACTCTATCATAACACAATAGGCGCCATATCCGATTCTTCCACGTCAAAGTATCGCAGGAGATACTGGATCGTCTCCTCCACCGCCGTGCTCGTCTTCTCCACTTTGACCCTCGCCTACTGCAAGGAGCTCTCCACGTTCCTCGTCGACTTGTTCGGTGGTGGACAAGGCGATTGGGACCCCAAGCGGTCCGATTACATTTCGGATACCGCCATCGGACTCGCCATAGCATCATTCTATTTGCTTGATTTTGCGCTCAATGCGCTACAGGCTTCCCTGCGAAATTTGCTTCTGGATATCACTCCGGCAGGTCAACTTAATGCCGGTAACGCCTGGCACAGTCGGATGACCCAGGCCGGGAACATTATCGGCTATGGATTCGGATTCTTTCCTTTGGCCGACATACCTGTCTTGAGGTGGATCGGTGGCAGCCAGTTTAGGAAGTTTTGTATCATCGTCTTGGTGGTTCTGATCATCACGGTCTGGATTACGTGTTGGACCCAGGAGGAGCAGGAGCGACCCAACAAACAGGCTGGGAGTAGGTGCGCGTTTGATTGTGATTCGTGTTTGGGTTGCTAGTAGGTTTGCTGATGCGAGCGAGACAGTCAGCTGAGGAAGATTCTGGGCAACATTCGTGCCGCGATCCTCAAATTGCCCACGCCCATCAGGAAGGTTTGCGCTGTTCAAGTGTTTGCGTTCATGGGATGGTAAACTCGCGGTTTCCTGTTCACCCTTGTGCACCTTCACTGAATTTTGATACAGGTTCCCGTTCCTTTTCTACGCGTGAGTGAGAGTGAGACTTCTATGGTTTATCTGTTGACATCGCGGTTTAGTACGACATACATCGGCCAGGCCATGGCAAGGGAGAAGAACGCAGAACCTGACGCCGAGTATGCCACTCGTATGGGAGCTTTCAGTATGCTGTTGAACAGTGTCGTTGCTGCGGCCGCGGGAGCCCTCCTTCCCTATCTTTCTCGTCGTGACACGCGTCTCCTCCGTGTTCAGGATGAGGACGAAGAAGAAGAAACCATCCGTCTGAGGAATATGATCCACGAATGGCGCGTCGACGCGGCCAAGAAGGGCAAAAAGATGAGGCTGCCCAATCTACCTGTCCTGTACAGGACGATTTGGATTGGCGCACTGTTGTTATTCACGGTTTTGACGATGTTGACTTTCTTCGTCCAATCAACCATCGGCGTACGTAATCGGAAGTATTTGGCCATTGGGAGGGTCTGACCGTCCGATCTAGGCCATCGTCCTTGTCAGTTTGGTCGGTATCTCCTGGGCTGTTGCCTGCTGGGTGCCGTTCGCTATTATCATGGAGGTGGGGACCGGGTCTGCACTGTAGTTTCCTGATTCTGAAACATTCCACTCCTAGTTCCTTAAAGAGATGGAAGAGATCGTCGAACCCACTTCCCCCGCCCAAACCCGCGCCAACACTCGTATCCACTCTCGGGCTCATTCCCGGGCTCATTCGCGCGCCCACTCTCGTACTCAAACTGGCAGTGCCTCTTTTGCCAACTTTGGGCTCGCTTCTGAACGGCAACCGTTACTGTCTCACGCAACGGCGTCGTTGGAAACTTATGAGGAGAGTTTGCTTGGCCCCGTTGATAGGAATAGACCTGTTGCCGGTGGGACGGTTTTGGGGATTCATAATCTGGCGATTGTGTTCCCCCAGTTCCTCGTGAGTCATTCTCCATCGTCCAGCCTTCTTCCTGGAGCAGAATTTACTCAACCTGCGCTCCGTAGGTTTCACTTGCGGCTAGCCTTATCTTCAACATTGTCGATGGGAGTCAACAAGATGACGAAACGACCTACTATGGCCGGAATGGTGTCGCGTGGGTCTTGAGGTTTGGCGGATTCTGCACATTGGTGAGTTAATCGGCTCCGTGCCCTTCGGTCGTCGTCCCTGATCTTGCCGACTTAACATAGTTCGGAGCCATTGTGGCGCGTAGCTTGCCCCTGACAAAGACTGAGGAAGAGATGCGGTATATCTTGGACGAACTGACAACATTGAGCAAGGAGGATACGCAGCCTTAATTATCTCAGCACCATTTACGATCCCACTCGCGCATTATTGCCCATTGACCACTCACCGTCAAAGCCTGTGGTTGGGTACACCGGGGACGAATCAAGCGCGTTGAACGTCGACCGGATATGCATTCCTAGAGATCCGTACTACTCTATCTCGGATGGCTCTCTTTTCTTTCTTTTCCTGGACATTTCGTCGTTGTGTAACTTTGTAGCCTTGGTTGCAATGTGCCCGTCTGTCTTACACTACTCTGCATATGGTTATCGTTCATGTTATCCAAGGCCCAGACCGAATGACGATCGAGATTGTTGACATAAGGCCTGGCTTCGGGTTCCAAAATATGCAAGGGCGTGCAGATGCACTTGAACGTGACCTGTTTCCGGGAGATTTTCTGAAACCGAGGCATCGTTGTCACTAACGCTGCTTAATGGAGACCATGGTGGAAGCTAATAAAAACCAAGTGGATAAAGTAAAAAACCCACGCCGGGACTCGAACCCGGAACCTTCAGATCACGCTATGGACGGACCGCGTAGAAGTCTGATATCATAACCATTAGACAACGCGGGCTTAGACAAAAATTCTCTATGGATTGTCATCACTCACTGCAGAGGAGACGAGGTTGTTGCCGATCGGACCTTTCCCCTACCATTGCATTCCCTCTCACGCGTTACGAACAGACGATCGTGAGCCTCTACCGCCAGGAACGATCCCTGAACGGTTGCTGCTATGTCATCGGGGTTCGCATCACGAAACGTCAACTCCTCGCGTTTAGCGATAATTGGAGACTATCATGCCAACGAAGACGGTTCCTTCCGTACTTGCTGCGACCCATTCTCTCCATGGGGAGCTGGCAACGTGCCTGCCCCTCTCTTGTCTACTTCCGAACCCTGGCGCATCTTCGCCGTGGAGACGATTGGGGAGGGTCCTTGGGGCCAGCTTGGACGCCGACTTTAAAAATACCCAGAATAAGGTGGTTTGGAGGCTGCGAGGCAAGGATAGCCGCTCTATCTCGGCTCGCGGACGACTTTGGTTTCTATCGTGTTAGGGTTAAGGCTTTGCGTGGGGTGAATCTACCCGGGAATTGCACGATGAGGAATCGGTGGTGGGAACCTTGGTCATATTTCGTGTGACTGGTGGAATGTGAGGGTGGTATTATTGATGAAGTACGGTGAACGAGATTAACCCGCATTTTAGTTAATTAACCCGTCTGCACATTATTTGGCACCGCAGGAAATCTGTAAATTTTCGAAAAGTAGGTCAAATGGTGTTGTAGAAACAACTGGGTTGTGGTTCCCGGCCTGACCGTCGGATAGATGGAACCACGGTGAGACCGGGAACATTCCTGCAGTGGCGGTGACTGTATTTGACATCCAGTAACGATTGCGGGAATGGCAACGAACCACATAAGCGCAGGGTGTTCGACACGACTATAGGGACATGATAAGTGATCGTCAAAGAGCCTGTATTAACAAGAATCCGTGTATAGTGAGTTCCCATCTTATGTTGGCCAAAGCCTTCATTGCCATCCCTCCGCAGCTCACCATCTTCCCTCATCCTCCTGACAGACGCCCATCCTAAGATAACTCGAGAACGAGTTCTTCGACCAAGTCCTTTATCCTCTCCATCACACACGGACAGATATCGACTGACTCCCCAGTGATCCCGAGGGAAATCGCCTGACCACCAGAAGTTTGATGGACGAGATAGGGGATCAAAAGGTGCCAGTCGTATGCGACTATGTCACGCAGATGCAGGTATCGCAGTGATGGAAGAAGTTTTGTGTTGGCATGTGATCCACACGGATCTGGCTGCAGGAATCCGTCCGACAATGGCACACCGACGAGATGCAGCTTTCGAATATTTGGCATTGCGGCAACGGCTTCCTTTATGGCGTCTAAATTACCGGTACCCTTCAAAGACACCACGTACTCTCCCGGGATGTGTGCAACGACGTCGGTGAATAGTTTTTCAGATGCCTGGGGAGTGAGGTCGTCGCCCTGCGTCAACGCGAACGTCAAGAACGGGTATCCTCCCACTGGTGAGAGGGTCAGGCCATTGGTGTCGCCTGCGACGGCAGCATTGATGAAGGCGAAGCCGAAATAGAACTCGACAGAAATCTCCAGTTGATTCTGGAACCGGCCGTCGCGTAGGAGGAAGTATCGCAGGTATGGCCCAAAACTTCTTGAGACCTCTTCTGACGTGCAGTTGAATAGGTCCATGCTGATAGTATCCATGACTGACGGATGGTCCAATCGACGCAGTAACCGGAAGATAGGATGAAAATCCCCGAACATTGTGATGTTCTTCAGGTGACGGAGCGGTACCCGTGATTTAGACCCATCACCGCTGTCGCGGGGAATTATGGGATTGGCGAGTTCAAGGGCTCGGAGCTGAGGATTTGAAGCGAGGACAGAGAGCAATTGAGATGTGGTAGGAGTGGATGAGGGACTCCCGCTTATGAGGGAGAGGGAGGTGAGGGCAGTGGTGTGTGACCTGAGATAGTCCCAAGTCAAACTATTCATCGTCACAGAAAGGCAAAGATGTCGCAACTTTGGGAAGTGATAGTGGGCGAAGAAATCGGAGGCATCCAAACCAAGGTTGAACAAGATCACCGACTCAATACTGCTGTATCGAACCTCTTTGTCGTTGAGGGTCAACGAGGAAATGATGGAGCGGTGAAGAGTTCTACGGCCCTGTAGATGAACGGATCGTATGGAATTTGATGCGACGCGATCTTGGAGGGCACTTTGTAGGGGTTCATCGAAAGGGGTACCATCTGTATCTGTGAAACCGGTGTCATACGACAGGGCAAGGTCGACGGGAGCGTTCACTCCAGACAGTTGATACCGCCGTGACCACTGATAGATAGTGTTTCCCCAGAAGCTCCAAAGCTCTGGAGTCTTCGAGGCGACCTCGAACCAATGGCGACAGACGAGGAGGAAGTTGTAGGATCCATTTTGTATCCCTCCAAAATCGCCAATGGGGATGACAATCCAGTGAAAGATATCACCCAGGATCTCGGGCGGCATTCGCGATATGTTCAGCAACGAATTTCTGGCGCGTTTGAGTTGAATGACGTCTCCTGTGCCTTCTTCGATTTGTCTCTCCAAGGATAGTATGGAACTGATGTTGGTCTCTGGGCCCATAGTACTTGCATCCGATCCATGTTAGCCGTCGGAAAATGCATCGATATGCCAAACTCACGTCGAAGCTAGTATGCGCTGGTGCGTTGGCGGGTGCAGGGAATCGTTATCGTGGTCACAGAGTGGTAGTGGTATAGCGGTCGCGTACTGTTGAGATGGTGAAAGGCGGAAGAATCAGCGGTGGAGGGAGTGGGTGAGGGCTGGTGCCACGGGCCCGCAGTGTGGCAGTGATCGATCCTTCCGCTGCAGGCAACGACTCACTGGCAGGAAATCTTCATGGCGTCCCCCCCCCGTTCCAGTCACTATTCCACCAGGGTTTTCTGGAAGAGCACTGGCTTGCCGCGGCTCTGGAGTGGTCAACTTGTGTGTTGGTTTTCTCCGCCGTTGAAATGTGGACTACAATCAATGGTGACTGTCTGCACCTCGTTTGGCTCGACACAGGATTGCTTCACTCAGGGTTTCTCCACGGCACGGGGTGCGTTTCCCGCTGGAAGTTTCAATAGGTGCTGTTCTTTTTGTTTCTACCGTGGTAGTGTCATGGTTCCTCTCGGTCGTGTTGAGTCTCATCTGTCCGGGCCGCCACCTCTGTTTCTCTCAACAGATGCTAGGCACTAATGGAACGAGACTTCCGCCCTCCAACACCTCCGCCACCCTGCCCCATTCTCAAAGCCCGTGACGCTGACTCTGCCCATGCGGTTTTTTGATATCAATGCTTCACCGCAGCCTCCAGCTTTAATTATTCATAAAGTTCAAAGTCTGTACATATGCAACCCTACTATGCACAGTCAAAAAACGGAAGTGAGGAATCGCCGACGCCTTGGTGACACTCGTCGGCCAGGCTTCAGAATAGCACGCAAACGAACGCGATAAGCATCGTCAACGCCATAGGGAGAGTTGGGAAACAAATGGGTAGTTCACTGCCAGTACCCCCGTTTTTGTTTCCGTTGTTTCCACCGCCGCCGTTGGTGCTCCCCTGGACTTCAGGAACAAGTAGCTACACACAATCAATTCGAAAAAAGAAACACAATCAGTCGCCAAAGATCTCGAGGCGACATCCCCGAACGACGTACAAGGGCGAAATGACCACCGACAATGGTTCGATCGTAATCTGTCTTCATCAGACCGGTCACGCTGTTGTACCTGTCCGGAAACGGGTTGCTGAGCAGTCCAGAGCTAGCGTATTTCTTGACGAGATTGATCATGTTGGCTCGAAGCGTCTGGTTCGTCACGGTAGCTGCCGCCCAGAATTGCCAATCTGTTGGAAGAAGCTCCAGTGAGTGAACTGGGATCGAACGGGAAGGCCCGGTACACCGGTTTGATACAGACCGGTCCTCGCATTCCATGATCTACGGTGAGAGAGTCATCGATGAGATTCTGTGTGGGGGCAAAAGTATATCGCGAACCCTTCACCTGCTGTCTAAATGGAGTCCGTATTTGGAAAGCTTGCCTTCATACCACTTGGTTTCTGTCATGAGCGGTTTGAGTGACTGGGGCGACGACGACCACCCTAGATAAGCCTCACGCGTTTCGTACACGGACAACGGAAACATGTTGAAACCGAGGAGCCGATCCGCATACAGATTGTATAACGTGGCCCAGCTGATAGCTACATAAGAGGAATGGTCACAGCGAAATGATTACCGGCACTCACTACGGGTTGCTTCCATAAGAGAGGGTATAGTGAGACCCGTCAGACGAGACAGCAATTTTTAGCCATTTTTCCAAGAAGGAGGATGCAGTGCTCTGCCGCAGACGCACATATCAGGTTTGCTTCAACGATGAAAGAGGATAGGAGACGTACGTTGTACAGTTGGCTCTTCTCGTTATCCCCAAGAATTTGGAAAATCTCGGACGCAGCCCTGAGCGCAACGATAGACTTGAAATGGAATTGTGAATGTTGGATATCGATGGTGAGTAGCGGGGGCGCACCTTGACGGCAAGGTTTGTCTGATTCGCAAGTTGACCGTTGAAAGTGTCAGCGGAATACTGGCTCTTCATATACAGACCGTTCTCGGTGAGGTAAGTGGCAAATTGTTCGTACAGCGATCGCTGTCCCGAAACTTTGCATGAGCGTCGACGACAATGAAGTACGCTCATGACATTTCTTACATATTTTAAGATCAGGGAGTCGTCTGAAGTCTTTTGGGTATAGCTCAGAGCCATGATTAATTGGTTGCCACTTTCTGGAGTATGACCAGTGAGGAACGACTGGATCTGGCAGGGTTCCGAGGCAAACCTTCAACAGGGAAGACATCTACACGAGGCCGGATCAGGGCATGGCCACATGAATATTAAGCAGTTGGCAACCCACTTTTTGATGGCCCCGTCACATTCGGGTACGGCGATGCCCCTGCACAAGTGGTTAATATGTCGGGATTGGCTGCAGAAATGGCACACGACTTGACCCACCGATGTCGCAGATGGCGTACCCATCCTGAACAGGGTTAGCGGTCTGATACGCCAACACAGGCTCCAAAAGGTATCTTCCAATGACAGGGTTTGTATACAGGAATGCCGGCCACGCTGAGTAGATTATATCAACTGCATTCGTGGGCTTGACAGGAATCCGTCAGCAACTTCACAAGAAGAGGAATGATAACCACATCGTACCCCATCTATTGAAGAATCAATTTGCGAAAGAAAACTCTAGAAAGACAAAGCACGTACCCCTCATGAAAGCCATGATATCTGTCGGGTCGTAAGTGGTACCGTTCGACCCAACGGTGATCTCGATGTTTCCAAAGATCTGACGGACGGACAGGGCGAGGATTTCTGCGTAGTTGGAATCTTGTGGTGTGGCAGAAAATGCGGCCGCAGTCAGGTCGTTGTCGAAAACCGTCGCGCGTGCCAGAGCCTTGGGGTAATCATCCAAGAGTGCGGTAACCTGGAGGGGGGGAGAGGTTGCATAAGCAACACTCAAACAAAGCGTACAATGACACACCATGTCGGATGTACTACTATAACGAGTGAGGTAGTATGCACCACGGGGAGCGTTGGTGTTTGGAATATTTGAGAGCTGAACCAGAGGGTCTCTGACATATCCGATGGTATATACAACCGGGGTGGTCTTCGTCGAGCCAACAACGCCAAGATCATGAGCGAACGCGAAGACGGGCCAACTGTCATTGATTGCGCGAAATTGAGTGTCCACGGTATTGTTTAAAACTCCGTCCGCGATGAATCCAGCCCTGAGCACAGTATCTGTGCCAACCTGGTACGTCATCGCGGGGACCTGAGATGCGTCGATGGGTACTCCGGTAGAATTTCGTACGAGAAGGCAACATACCTGCTTCGTGGAGTATACGACGCTACCGTATCTGGGCCTGCCGTTGACTTCTAGAAATGGAGTCTGCTTCTGGAGCGAAAACTGGTGGCTAACGGTGGTCCCAGGTGTAGTTTCCCATTCAAAAAGTTGATCACTCTCAGGTTCATTAGATCGGATGAGCCATTCGCCGGTGACGTCTGTGTAGAGCCAGACACTGTGCGAGTTACCATCGTTGGCGGCAACCTCTACAGAGAGGAACGAAAAAGGGCTGGATTGGTTCACTAAATCAGTCGGCTGTGTTCTGGTCAGATTATGCAAAACCTGACGCAGACCCTGGTGGCCGACGGAACACGGACCTCGATCGGGCTCAGAAAGGTTGCGGTCAAGTCTACGCCTCCGCAAGTCATGGTAAAATTTGTTGTCGTGGCGGTGAACTACGAAGGTTCCTGCGTCAATTTTCCTGCGTCACCGAGACCCGAGCAGAAACTAGGAAGAACGTACGGTCATGTCTTTTTGAACCGCCTTGGTTTTAGCCTGAGGGTATCCCATCCATCCGCAAGAAGTTTTGTCTACCCTGATCATCCCGACCCATCCGACGGCCTAAACACACGCATGCATCAGTCGGTATCTAGGATCCACTAGAGGGCCTCAGGGGGGTGGCTCACAGAGCTGCTGTCACGAAAGGACGGCGATGCCGAAGTCAACGAACTGTTGGCAGTTACCTGACGCGACCATGTTTGAAGGTACGGTGACTTGATGGCGAGGGGTATCGCAGGGGGATTAAAAGGGTTCGCTGTCCAGGTCTGTGCGACGGCAAAGGAGGCCGCAAGGAGGAGCTGGACAAGCGACAATGGGTGTGGTATCATCTGCGAAGAGAAATGAGTGGGCTGGACGGTTTCCTGATTCCATTCCGCACAGTTAAGATGTCGTCGGTGCCTCACCGTTGAAAAAGAATGGCTGCGCTTGAGACTTCCAGGTTGATTAACCAACTCCTGCAGAGGGCTCGAGTGGAATGGGACGGGGAGGAAACAAAGGGTGGCTCTCTTTTGCGTGACCAACGACTTGTTTTACCAGAGCGGAAATGCGCGCACATAACTGCCGTTCGTGTCGTGAGGGTGGCACGGCGAAGCACCGAAAGCCCTCGAAAAGGTAACCACGTAGCGTAAAGACCGTCGAGATCAACGCCCGTTCGCCTGTTCAAGCTACCGCTCTCGCGCGATAGTTCCGCCGTAGAGGCAGAACCATCAAGCATCAAGCATCAAAACGCGATTCCCGACGGTGGATAAGGCAAGTTCCCTGGTTACTGTTGAATAGCACTGGTCCCATCCTTTGTTGCTCCCGATACACGAGAGTGTCTGCGACCTTGCAGAAGATCCCCACCGATTATGAGGGCGTCAGCACAGCCGGAGGGCTGACGAAACTCACCGAGGCCCCGAGCGAAGCCTTGCCCGCGATTGGGAAACGAAAAGTACCAGTGGAATTAAAGCGAGTCCTGCGACGAAGTAATCGCACGCCTCTCTTGATCGAGATCTCAGGAGTTGAAAGCGTCCGTTGCTGATCAGAGTGCCAACGTGATATCTACCCCACGACAAGGATCCCATGAATGCGGAGGGATGGGCAACGTGGCAGGCCACTCCCAACCGTGGACGACGACCTCCGAGTCCTTTCCGATCCTGACCTTCTCACGCCTGATGGGAGAGGGCCCGGGGCTCAATAAGTACCGCCTCTATCGTAACCCTGAGTATATTTATCGTCTCCTTCCTCAACGTTGAAACGTTGACCGCCAGCTATTGCAGAGAGTTTATATCGTAATAGTCAACGCACGCAACAGTCACAACCGACCCATGACCGAGGGTGAAACTTGCAGAAATTACGCCTGGTAATGACTGGTGTCGGCCACTTGGGATGGCGTCTGGGGCCGATGAACATGGGATTTATGGGAGCCTGGAGGAAATGGAGGAGCGGGAAGGGACACACTGACAGACTTTGATCGGATCGGAGAGGGCTCTTCCCCCAACTCGCATCAGTCTCTCATAGACCGCCGGCGGCAACGATGCGGCCTAAACTGAGACTGACAAATATCTCAGCAGCCCCTCTTACACACGGGGTAAACCCTAGATGCATACAGAAAAGTGGAAGTGAGTCCCCAGGTCCGCAACTGGCATGCGTTCTGACCCCCGTTTGACGTGACCCGCGCAGTTTTCAGACTTCCAGCCGAGCTCATCCTCGGAATCTTAGCCTATTTTGGAGACCCTCATCGTAACATTCTACACGAGAAGAGCGGACGATACGGAAGTCTGGAACCGAAGGCTGTGGAACGGTTGACGGTCATTCGAAGATTAACCATGACTTGCTGGCACCTGCGCAACAGGCTGCTCCCGGTTCTTTGGAAACATGTGGAAGGGTGTAATATGTACCTCAAGCACCGATCTCATGGCCCGCACATGACATCCCGACTGGGCGGTGGTCTGTACGCACAATGTTCATATCTGTTGCTCAACCCAACGATCGGCGTCTATGTCGAGTGCGTGAACATGTGAAGATTTGAATCTTTAAGTAAAACTCACGTACCATCATCCTGCAGGACCCTCTCCGTCGATCTGTACTTCAAACACGCCCCCAAGGATTTGATGTCGAAATTCATAGACTGTCTGGTCCGGTTGCCCAACCTAAGGACCCTGGAGGTTTTCAGCACCAGCCACCTCAGCCCCATACCCAGAGGTCTCAAACGTAAATCTGCAAAATTCCCTAGCGTGCGTGAACTGGCAATCGGTGACAGGACGGCTAAGTTCATCGGGAGCTGCCCGAATGTGGAAACCGTGACCGCCCCAATTCAACTCTCCCTGGGGGGTGCCAACGTCCTGAGCTCATACGGAAAGGAGTTGGAAAAGCTGAAGCGCGTTGTAGGAGTATCCGAGGACGGTGTCCGCGTGGGTAAGCTTGAATACGCGTTGTGGTTTCTATTCACCTAAGGTATGCCATGAAAGTGGCGCAGGGTTGCCCGGACCTCCAAGAGATCGGTATTAGGGCTTCCTCTGGGATTGTCTACAGAACTGTTGTGAGTTTCCCGCGTTGAGGGATCCAGGAACTCATATACCTATTTTAGTCTGAGGCCAGTGCCAAGATTGTTAAATCCCTGCGATCACTGAAGCGTCTCGCCGTCGTGGAACTTGATTACGACACACACCTGTTTTCTTCTGACGAACTGGATGAAATAGGGCGTGAAGTGTACAAGGACGGAAGAGACGGGTATATAAAGGAGTGGAAGCGGCTTCTAATTCCAGTCCTCAAGGATAGCCATTCTCAAGAACGCAAGTTTTTGAGGTGGACACACTCTGAAAATCACTGGTATCGTTATCCATCCAACGGAATCACTGATGTCGTGGAGAATGGAGAGCTAGAAGTGTTCCCCACAACATCCCTGATCGTGTAGAAACGGATACCCGGGTTGTCATCTACCGAAAGTCCCAAAGAGCTTCAAGTTGAAAGACTTTGTGCGGACTATAAATCAGTGTCACCCCTTTCGATGCCTTCGAGTGGTCTTTACCGCGATCCATCTCCTCGCTAGGGTGGCCACCTTGTCATTCAACCCCTGCTCCCAAAACTCTTTCCCTCACCTCCTGCGAAACCGATGCCGCGCATGCGCAAGTATCCAGTAGACTTTGTCATTTCCGATTAATACCTGACCTTCGTTGGAACAGTTCTGAGCCTCCCTCTCGAGTTAATCCTCGAGATTCTTTCATACTTTACAGACCATCGAAGTTTCATTCGCGAAAACTACAACGGCAGAGGGATGTACGCGCTCATGGGGAAGGAACACGCCGAGCGGTCGATTATCATCCGAAGGCTGACCATGACATGCCGGCCACTGCGTAACCGACTTCTTCCACTTCTTTGGGCCGATACCGAGGGATGCGTTTCGCACACTAGTTACGACTACACGACTGGGACTGGAGGCGGGGGCTTACGTTTGTACGCTCAGTGCATCTACTTGTCCAAGCACCGGGCGATCGCCGCCCACGTCCGGTACGTACCCGTCCATCCTTCACCACCAACTCGTCCCCCACAAACAGCCGCTTCCTCAGTATTTTTCCCGTTGATTTGAGCTTCTTCCATGCCCCCGAAGAGCTTGTCACCAAGTTTGTGGATTGCTTGGTCCGACTGCCCAACCTGAAGACGTTGGAGATCTTGAGCGCTGGCTCCCGAGCTCCCATCTCAAAGGCGCTCAAGCGAAAATACGCTGTGTTCCCGAGTATCCGTGAGCTGCGCATCACGCCCGCGTGTCACCATTTCGTCAGGAAATGTCCAAACCTGGACAGTTTGATCTTCACCAGTACCATGGACACGCACGCCCCTTCTACCATTTGTTTGCATGGCGGAGGACTGAAGCGTCTCGCGGGGGTGACCGTCTACTATGATCGGAACATTCTACTTCGTGGGTCTACAAAGCATGTCATCCTATCGAGCAGTCGCTCAGAGGTGTGTTATCATAGCGGTCACGTCACGATGGGGCTGCCCGAACCTTCGAGAGATTGGCGTCGTCGGCACCACCAAAGTGAGTACACCCCACCCGGGGAGGAGAGCTTCCTTGCCACACAGGTGCCGAGAATCCTCGAATCGCAGTTCGACAGGGAGCAGTTCCAATTGTTCTGGAAGTTGAAGCATCTTGCGGTCATCGATATCGACCTCGCACAGGAGAAGGAACACCCCGCAGACTGGGAGAGTACATGGGTGATTTACAAGAGAGAGCTCATTGGCATCCTCAAAGATAGTCCCTCGAGAGAGCGCAAGTTCTTGAGATGGAAGGTCGTCCAGCGTCGCACGCACACGCTCGACGATGATAGGCCTTACGATGTTGTGGAGAAAGAAGAATTGGAGGTGCGTCAAGAAACATCCTTCTAAAGATCTGAATGACTGCGCCTTGTGACTGCCGCTCTGTGTATGTGTCTGTACTCCGTGAATCGTATAATTGATCCCGTGTCCTGGCTGTCGGATCTGGCCTGAGCTGCCAACTCGGATTGCATTGATCGACAATCCGCTGCGATACTGATATGCGAGAACGAGGGTATCCAGAGAGAACTGGTTCATGGGTGAAAATCATCGATTCCTCCCTTTCCTCTAGATCGCTGAGATGATCTATAAACTTGCGTCACCACAAATCTTGCGGAACCGGACCCACTACAAAAACCGAGATACTTGAACGGTGCAGGCTAGTATGTCCTCTGGCCGTTTATATATATACAAAAGATACATGGCGAGTCATAAACCTGAGGTGGCAAAAAGTTCTTTCGTTTCGCTGGTCTTTCTTCGCAGCACAACTGACCAACCAGGACCATTGAACGACCTACTACAGATTGCTTCCCTATAGCCGTCGTCCTCGTAATCCTCATCATTATCATCATCCTCACTATTCCCATCACCATCCTCGTCGTCGTCATCATCCTCACCACTTCCATCACCCTCGCCTGAGTTACCATAACCCAAATCCAAATCGTCTTCACTCGAACTCCCAAAATCCGAGTACTCTTCGTGTGCACCGGGGTCAGGAATGTAAGTTACCGTCATGCCTCCAAAACCTAATGCGCCCTTGACCGCGTCGAGCTTTGATACCTGAGTTTTCGCGTATTCCCCTCCGCGGACGACGAGGGTATTGATCCAAGGAGATAGCACACCTCTCCCCATCCGGTGACGCAACCGTCTGAGAACGTGTCCGCAGTCGGCACTGAGTTCCAAGACCTCAAGGAACCCCATCTCTCCAAGCAAACCAACCAACCACTTGTCTTCTTGGCCATGCCTCAGCTCCGATTGGACCGCAGTTACCCTCCGAACGGAATAGAGTGGGAGGCCTCCCCAGAGTTGAAGCTCCCACTTATAATTGCGTAAACTCCCAGTGTGGTAGGTGAGTACCGCTTGAGAAGCGCTTTTGAAGGTGATCTTTCCGGACCCACTTTCGGTTTCAATTTGTAGCTCCGGGAGTTGTGCATAATTCGGAAGACGTTTGCTAAAGAGCGGATCGGGAAGGACAGGGATGGTGGGCGCCGGGGGAAATGGGGATCGCAAGGAAATTACTGTGGCTTTTGGGAGCTCGAGAACTTGAAGGATGGGCGGGATGGCTCCTGCACTTGATGGACCAGTAATGTCAGGCGTGAGTAGGGAAATCTCCTCCACGCAAGGAAGTGTCACGATTTGGGCCGAGGGGACGTCGGTGTACCAATTCGCCTGGAAAAGCAAACCGACTTTGACTAGTCCTGGTAGTTGCTCCAATGTATTCAAGAGGCTGATTATCGGAGTGTAGGGGGAACGACCCGTGCACAGGAATAGTTCGGTTATGTGCGGGAAGCTTTGCAATCCGTGAATCGACGAGATACCGTGCAAATACAGGGTCTGTAGGTGCAGGAAGAGGTCTTGGGACAGAGCTAAGGGGAGTAATATTATGAAGAATTGAGGATTCTGGGTGATGAGCTTTAAAGAGCGTAGGGTAGGGATGGGCTCAGATAGTTGTTCTGCGATCTGCTCGAAGCTACCCGAACCTATGACTGACACCGTCAAATTTACAAGTCGAAAGGCATGGGGGACGATGGAGGTGACCAGCCTCGGGGAAATCAAGTAGACTTCGATAGGAATGGACTTGGACCGTTCCAGGTACGCCTCGAGTTCCGATAAATCACCACCGGCCTTCCGCCACACCTGGGGAAAAGAGAGCAACGTCGCTCGCCATTGTTTGCAGACGGCTGTGGCGTTGAGCACGTCGCGCTGCTTGGTAAGGAACGTGGCAGTGAGGGCGAAGGTTTCCGGAGGGATCTGGTTTATGGGCGCGAAGCGGTTCTTGATGTTCCTGGCTTTCCTCGATATCGTTGGTATCTTCAAAACCATGGCATCGATCTGCATCAAAACGGAATCTGATTATCAGCGACTCGTTGGTTCTGACACGAGTGGTTAACTCGAACCTGCTTGAATGTTGCAACATCTGGAGGACTGCCGAGGGGGATTTGTCACAGTAAGCCAGCCATCACCAAGGCTTTGGGAATGCCTTAGCGTACCTGATGGTGGCAGCGATATTATCCAACCGTTTCTCAAGGATTTCCAGGAGTTGTGAAATTGACGCGTCTGATCCGAGGCGGTTGTGTTCCATCTGTGCAACGTGGAAACAGACGCCCGGACGTTACAACATTAAACATGAACTCGACCAGCAAACAACCTAAAGGAACAAACCCCTTCTCTCTCTTTCTGCGGCGCGACGAGTTCAATACGTGGTGCGGGCGCTTGCATGAACAGTTGACCGTCAAGGTTTTAGACAAGTTCGGTAAGGTTCCCTAGGTTCCGCCGTAGAGGCAGAATCTAACACATCATGCATGAAAACGTATTCCCCCAAGGTGGGTAAGGCGAGTCGCCCGTTCCTGTTGAAGGGCACTGTTCTCATCCTTTGTTGTTCACGCGCGATACACGACAGAGTGTCTATGACCCTTGCAAAAGATCCGTGACCGATTGTGAGGGCGGTCAGCACAGCCGGTAGGCTGACGAAACTCGCCGAGGCACCGAGCGACGCCTTGCCCGAGATTGGGAAACAAAAAGGTCACCAGTGGAATTAAAGCGAGTCCTGCGAACGAAGTAATCGTACGCCTTTCTTCAAGAGTTGATCGACATGATCGCAGGAATTGAAAGTGCAGTGTCTGTTGCTGATCAGAGTGCCAATGCGATATCCATCCCACGACAAGGATCCCATTCTGCATATGGAGGGGTGGGAGACCGTGGCAGGCCACCCTCAACCGTGGACGACGACCTCCGCCTTCAGGTACCTCACTTTCTCAATAAGTGCCGCCTCCATCCGTATCACCGAATATATATCATCATCTCCATCGTAGAAGGGCGCCGGTAACCAATATTTGCGGTGTTCAACTTGACCCCACAGAGCGGTTGGTATCCCTACGCCTTCCTCGACAGTCGATAGGGTGCTGGGACAGTACACACTGTACACCCTCGCACAGAACGGGATAAAAGGCGATCGTCCGAGAAAATGTCCAGGAGAAACGACAGCGGCAGTCGAATAATTTATAAAGCCTCAGGTCTGTACATATACAGCCTTATGCACAGTAATAATAAAAAATCAGATGCAACACTGAACGGTCAACTCCTCGTGGCGCTCGCCGGCTGGGCCCTTACATCAGCGCCGCGTAAACGAGCGCGGCAAGCATCGTCACAGCCACGGGGAGAACTGGAGAGCCAATGGGATGTTCACCGCTAGTATTTCCGCTTTTTCCTCCGTTGTTGTTACCGCCGCTACTGTTGGTGCTGTTCCCTTGAACCTGAGAAACAATGAGCTAGACAGGATTCGAGTAACAAAATCAGTTCCTGAACGTCTCGGATTACGGAACACACTTCTCGAACGACTTACGGGGGCGAAATGACCACCGACAACTGTCCGACCGTAATACGTGCTCATCTGACCGTTCAAGCTGTTGTACCTGTCCGGGAAGGCAAGGTTGTTTATCCTTGAGCTAGCGTATTTCTTGACGAGACCGATCATGTTGGTTCGAAGCGTTTGGTCCGTCACCGTGGCTGCCGTCCAGAGTTGCCAGTCTGTCGAATGAAACCTGTGAGTGAACAAGGGACCCAAGAGGACAACGCGGTCTGTAGCTGACCGGTCTCAGCATCTGTAGATCTGTCACAAGGGACGGTTAGACCGGAGGTACGTTGTAGTAGATCCAAGATTTTACCTGCTGTCCAACTGAATTCCATAGTTGCTGATTTTGGTCGCGTACCATTCCGTCTCTGAACATCAAACGGTTTGAATCGGAGTGGCATGCGAAACCGGACGGAGGCTCACGGGTCTGATACACCGACTGCGGGAACATGCCGAAACCGAGCAGCAAATCCGCATACAAGTTGTACAGTAGACCCCAGCTGACCGGTCATGTTAGAACGGCGAGAATCGTCTCGGAAAAACCCGCCTAGCACTCACGACGGGTTGTCCCCATAAGAAAGGGTGTAGTGAGACTTGTCGGACGAGATCGCGATCGCCTGCCACTGTTGTAGGAACGATGTGGCAACACTCTGCGGCGGGAGTACCTGTTAGCCATACTTCAGTGATAAGGGAGAATAAGGTGACACACATTGTATTGCTGGCTCTTGTCATTGTTCCCAAGGATTTGGAAAATCTCAGACGCAGCCTTGAGCGCGACGATGGACTGAGAACGGGTATCGTAAGCCCGGGGGCATCAACAAGATGCATACGGCAGAAAAGCACACCTTGACAGCGAGGTTGGTCTGATTCGCGAGTTGACCATTGAAACCATCGGCGGAATACTGACTTGCCATATACAAACCGTTCTGGGTAAGGTAAGTGGCGAATTGGTCGTACAACGATTGCTATTCGCACACGTTTCATAAGTTTCAACGAGGAAGAAACTGAAACTGTCCTTTTCCTCACATATTTCGTGATCAGCGAGTTATCTGACGTCTTCTGGGTATAGCTCAGAGCCATGATCAATTGGTTACCGCACTCTGGAGCACAATACGTGAGCCATGAGGAGATCTAAGGGACGCGGTGTTGATGCAAACCTTCAACTGGGTAGCTCCCTGTACGAGATCAGTTGAGAATACGGCACGAGGCATGGGTAAGCGACGAGAATCTCACCATTGGATGGCCCCGTCACGTTCGGATACAACGAAGCACCTGTGGGGGTCACGAAAAAGTTAGCAACGAATGTGAAGATACATGGATCGACTGACCGATATCGTGAATGGCATATCCACCCTGGACAGGATTGGCGAGCTGATACGCCAACACAGGCTCCAAAAGGTATCTTCCGATGGCCGGGTTTGTGAAGAGGAGCGCCGGCCATATCGAATAAATGATATCGACCGTGTTCGTGGGCTTCACAGAAACCTGTCAGTCGCCTTTTAAGAATAAATATGATAAAACGCTTCGTACCCCATCTATTAAGGATCAGCAGGCGATCGAGAGCTCGACAAAGTCAAACCACGCACCTCTCATAAAAGCCATGATATCGGTCGGGTCGTGAGTTGTGCCGTTCGACCCAGCGGTGATCTCGATGTTCCCAAACAACTGGCGGACGGACAAAGCGAGAACGTCCTCGTAGTCGGAGTCTTGCGGTGTGACAGCAAATGCGGCTGTAGTCAGATTTTCATCGAAATTCATCGCGCGTGCCAACGTATTTGGGTAGTCGCTAAGCAGCGCAGTGACCTAGGGGAGGGGCGAGTCATATGAGTGCTGCTTGCACACGGAGCGTACAATGGACGTACCAGGTCAGGAGTACTGCTGTAGCGCGTGAGGTAGTAGGAACCACGTAAACTGTTGATATTTGGGACATTCAAGACCTGGACCAGAGGGTCTCTGACGTGTCCGATAGTATACACAACTGGAGTGGTCGCTGTCGAGCCAACAACTCCAAGGTCATGGGCGAACGCGAAGACCGGCCACATGTCGCTGATTGCACGGAATTGGGTGTCCACAGTGTTGTTTAGAGCACCGCTCGATATGAATCCGGGCCTGAGGACTGTATCCGGGCCAACCTCGTACGTCAGCCCGCTCACCTGAAGTATGTCAATAAAAGCAGAGCTTCCTATAACAAGGTAACGTACCTGCGTCGTGGAGTACACGACGCTACCGTACCTGGCCCTACCGCCTACTTCTAGAAATTGGGTCTGATTCTGAAGTGAAAACTGGTAGTTTACGGTGGTCCCGGTCGTAGCTTGCCATTGAAAAAGTTGATCGCTTTGAGGTTGAGTGCCACCTGAGATAAGCCATTCCCCGGTAACGTCTGTGTAGAGCTGGACTTGGTGGGTATTTGCGTCATTGGCGACGACCTCTACACTGAGGTACGAAAATGGAATCGATTGGTTCACTAGATCCGTAGGCTGCGTTTTCGTTAGATTATGCAAAGGCTGATGCGGATTCCGGCGGCTGGTGGAACACAGACCTCGATTGGGGTCAGGAATGTTGCGGTCAGGTCTACAGGTCCGCAGGTCAAAGTAATCATGGTCCTCGTGGGAGTGAACTGTAAGCGTTCCGGCATTCGATATTCGTCAATCAATAATCATCCCGCGTCAAGCAATACCCAAGGAACCAGGAGGCACGCACAGTCATGGATTTTTGAGTCGCCGTGTTTTTACCCTGAGGGTCTCCCATCCAGACGTAAGGTTGGCCGTCCACCCTGAGTATCCCCAGCCATGCAATGATCTGAGCGCAACCATTGGTCAGTGTTCTGGATCCGCTAAAGAAGTACGGGCAAGTGGCTCACCGTGCCATCACGAAAAGACTCCCATCCAGAGTTCAACGAGCCCTCGGCCGTTCCCTGTAGCATCCATGTTTGAAGGTATGGTGATTTGACAGCGAGGGGTATAGCAGGAGGAACGAAAGGGGTGGCTGTCCAATTTGCAGCCAAGGCAAAAGATGCCAGGAAGAGGAGTTGAAGGAGGGACAGTGAGTGAGGTAGCATGTATTAGATGATGAAGGAAAGAAGCAGGATTGGTGTTCTCCGAGTTCCCTCTCGCGCCTATATCGTGTTGGAGATCAGCGCCTCTACGGTTTCTCCGACACCCGATATTTTGTACAAACCTACTCCTGCGCTCGAAACTTCCACTCCGGACGATTGTGCTGCCGTCTCTCTTGTAGGTGCGAAAAGGTGGTCATGTCCGTCAGATATCCCCTCTAAACGACAAAGCGCGAATGCACGGTCGCCGTTTGTCTCGTCTGGGCGGGGGGGAATTTCGCCTCGAAGCATGTGGGTGGGGGAGAAATGATCGCGCAACGGGCGAGATCAGCGCCCAGCTCCGACCTCTCATCGGATGCCCAACCTGACGCGTGTACAGCTTACCCGTGAATTTGATGGCTATCAGGAGCGGGTGGTGCAAAAGGCCAGGCTGTGCGCCGTCGGAATGGGCGTTGGCTTCAAGCTTCGCCGGCTTCAAGGTCGATTACACATCGCGCATCTCGATCAGGGCTTCACGATTTTCAGCGGTTAGCATGTTCCCATCAAATTCTATCAATTTTATGTGTCAAGTACGGATCAATACAGCCGCATGGCTGAAAATATCGACGGAAGAGACGAACGGACACATAAAATCCCGCGAGGAGTGGAAAGAAATAACAATGACGGAAGGTACCGCTTGCGCGTTTTATAATGGGCAACAGTTAGGCAACGTTGAAGGTACTTAGTAAAGTTGATGAGTTAACCTCTCGGCATTGAAGGAGAACGCTAGGCGCTGAGGAACGGTGGACGTTTCATGTTCGACGATGAGAAAATTTAACCGTCCCACGACTGCGACGTGTCTGGAGTCCCTGTGCAGGATGGATTCTGTGATGATCGATGATCTTGAGCAAAAGGGGCCTTGAGCGAAATGGATCGAGAAGCACGGAGACTGGTTTGGTATGCGACGGAGAATCTGGGTTACGATTTTCATGGACAGATACAATGCTCGTCGCTGTATCCACGGACCGTGGCCGGCTGAGGCAAGGTACGTCATACATGGGGAGCCCGAAAGGCCCTGTAATCAGTGCCGTAAGTAACGCAACGTCGATGCGGCCGATGGAGCGGTGAGCGCTACCACGGAAGACAACCAGCCGGCCGGGCCGGTCACAGACCAAAGGACCAGTCATTAGCTCGAGAGGGGCTTAACATTTGCAATGACCGTGATCGTGCAGCAAAGTTGTACCACAAGCCACTTGGTTCCCCTTCTTGTCTGACTGATAGGAATGAGCAACGTGGCCATACACAGGGGAAAAAAGAAACCGACGACGACCCCTGGATGAGGTAAGTACTATGAATGGACGCTGAGATGCGGACGCGCATACCATACTTTATCGCGCCAGGTGATGTAAGGTATCCATACAGCCCGCACAGAACCTGCCGGAGCATTAGAATTGTCGGCCCGAGTCAGGTACGGCTCGGGCGTGGGCATCCGGAAGAAGGAGCCGGGACACGTTGCCAGTTGGGGGACCCGAGGAACTCGATGAGACTTCGGAAGCGAAGGGGGTCGCCGTGTTGTAGAGAACTGAAGCCTGGGGGGGGGGGGCGATTGAAAGGGGACCTATGGTAATTCGCGTGGAATCAGCGACGAACCGAAAAACTTCCTTCTTGTCCGGGACCGTTTGCGGGGGCAAGCTTTCTTTCTACCAGTGAGATATCGCGTATCATCGCTTTGCGCATTGTAAGCACTCGGCCACAGCAAGCAATCATGATGCGCACCTTCTCTCCACCTCAGTTCTTCAGACTTCAGACGCTACACCCTCCTAGACAACATCCGGCCGCATTTCCTCGTTTGCTACTTGATCGGTCGACTTCGGTGGTTTGAGAGCCTTTCGGAAGAGTTGACGGACGTCCTGAATTGAGCGGTGCATGCGGCCCAAACCCACAACTAACACAACACCCAACTTTCCGAGCATGATCCATGATAGAGTAAGGGTCCGAGAACGCCTTCCGATGTAGGCGTAACCCCATTGTCGACGAGATGGGAGATAGAGGAAGGAAATTGAGTGGTATCATAGTGAGCCTCGGGACCCGGTCCAATCCGAGTAACGACATCATGAAGCGTTCATGTTGGCTCTTCGCAAGATGGAAAAACCACATGTAATAGCGCTATACATCCCACCCACATGAAATCAGAACAGCACCAGGATGAACGAAGAACCCAGAATGCATGACATAGTTGGGGGGCATTCAATGCCATAGTAATTTGGTAACCGTGTTGACCGGAGGGTCGTCAAAGTTGGTTGAGATGGCCCAGGCGATGGTGGAAGGCACGCTGCCAAGGGAGCAGTAAGGACTGTCGATGGATCAATGGACTTCAGGGGGTGGCCGTCGACTCTTCATCCGACTTATTTGATGCTGTATTACTAAGTGTCTTCGGTCAGTAACTGCTCTAGGCTCACAACATAACCCCTTGGGGTACGTACCCCGCCATGAAAAGGATGACAAAAGGCGGGAAAAGGTAGTTCCCAATTGTGCTGATGCAAACAGGAGCGCGTGATGCGCGATGCATAGGTCTCGTTAAAGAGACCGAGGGCAGCCTCCTTCTGCGATGGGCGCTCAAGCTGAAGCGCTGAGCATTGAATTCCGGCACAATTGAGCCCTGGGGCGGTGAGTACTTTTGAATGTGGTCCCCATCTAAACTCGCGATACCTTTATGGTCTCAGGTGGTATCAGGCATCACTCGTTCCCACCATCATCTCTCCCACTGGTCCGAAAGGCGGTAGGGAAAACTAGGTTCCTTGTCTGAAGTTGAGCGTTTCGATCAAAAGGCGAACTCAGTGAGCTGAGCTCGTATCCTTGGCCAATTAAATCTCAGGCACCAGTCCTCACCGGAGACTCTGGATGACCTTATCGATGAGAACGAAGGGGTGTGATGGTGTGCTTCTCGCAGAACTCAGCAGTTTGGTTATAACTCGATGTGACTCTCTTCATTTCCGCCCATCGAGCCCCGAGGTCACTCCCCCCTCGTCTAGGATCCTCCTCCTCTACCCGCCCTCTGCAGAAAACCCTTCAATCCCCCAATCGTGAAAATAGTCTGACTCATGGCTGACGCTTCGGAGTTGAAGCCCTGGTCCAATAACCCCTACGCTCCGCAGATCCCATACTCTCTGTACTTTGCGGAGAAGACAAATTTCGCCGGAGTTCTCATCGGTGCTATTTTCTATGGTATGCCCGTCCGTCAATTCCTCTACCCGCGCTCACCTCGTCCGTCCGATCGCTCAAGGGATCGTCATCGTTCTGTTCTTCCAATGTATGGGTGCACTGCTCACCGCTCCCTACCACAAGGGCGGGACCAAGTGGGGGCTCGTGGCTCACGCCGTGGCCATGTTCACCTTCGTGACGATATACACCGGGATGACCCTGAACATCCAATCCATCTCCTTCATCGACAACCGAAACTTCCCCGGTGCCGATGGCGTGTTGCCTCCTGGACCTGTTGGATACCAGTTCCTCATCTATTCCAAGGCGATCAGCATTGTTCCAAACGTTGCATTCCTGTTGAACAACTGGCTGGCTGATGGCCTTCTGGTGAGTTCTTTTCGGGCTCGGTCGCCTAGGTACCTTACTCAAGTCGCTCCCCGTCCTAGCTCTATCGTTGCTACATCATTTATAACATGAACTACTGGGTCATCGCCTTCCCGTGTCTCATGTACCTCGCCTCCCTGTGTACGTTCCCGAGTTCCACAACAACACTCTGAGCTAACGCCATCGAGACAGCGATGGGCATCCTGCTCGTCTACCAGACCTCACAACCGAGTGGCATCTGGAACTCCCTAGCAGCAAACGTCGGCATCCCGTACTTCTCGATCTCCGTGTCGCTTAACGTCCTCCTCACGCTCATGATCGTCGCGCGACTCATCCTGCACGACAGAAACCTCAAGAGCGCCATGGGTAGTCCAGACAGAGTCGGCGGTCTGTACAAGACCATCGTCACCATGCTGATCGAGTCTTGTGCCCTCTACGCCCTCACTTCCCTCTTGTTCATCGGACCCTGGTACGCCAAGAACCACGCTTCGGACATCTTCTTACCGATCCTCGCCGAGGTTCAGGTTCGTCCCGCTTTCGCATCTCACAATCTTGAAGGGTACCGTTGATCTAATCACGGTGACTGACAGGTCATCGCTCCGTTCCTCATCATCATACGAGCCGCTAACCGGCCCGCGGACACATCGATGACCAGCAACCTCTCCGGTACCGCCGGAGATGTTCGTATCGGGAGTCATGGGACGTCGAAGAACGGTGGGCGGGCTCTTCCCGTTGGATATTCGATGAACTCGATGGACTCTTATGGAAAGACCTCCGGTCAGCTCAGCGTTGGGGTTGAGACCAGCGTTGACCTCCATCACGACAAAGTGTGATTGCTTGCGGCTGTTGGGACTATTATATGCACTTGTGCTTGTACAATTTTCGATTCCTCTCCCCGCTTTTGTTATCAGAAATCGACGACCGCGTCTGTCGAGCATTTCGGTGTCACCCGAACCACCGATTCAGTCATTACCCCATTGTAGATACATTCCGTTTGGTTCCTCTCCCTCGTTTGTGCCTAGATGTAACTTATGTTGTAACGGTTCCGCGCTTGAAAACGCCTGCAGGGAAAGTTTCCGCTTCACGAGGGCGTCATCGATGCCATCGATCATCACTTCGCGTATGATCAGCACTGGCCGCCTAGCAAGGGAGATGTGCACCGCTTCCGCTGCAATCATGAGATGTTACAAAGCGGTTGCGCTCGGACGCCCGACACTGATTCAATGATTGATCGT
Source organism: Thelephora terrestris (assembly GCA_015956445.1). Classification (NCBI taxonomy): domain Eukaryota; kingdom Fungi; phylum Basidiomycota; class Agaricomycetes; order Thelephorales; family Thelephoraceae; genus Thelephora; species Thelephora terrestris. The sequence continues at coordinate 1,172,885 of WIUZ02000011.1, read as the reverse complement.
CCGGTGTAGATCAAGGGATGCTGGGCAGTCTGTCAGGGTGACACACGCGGAACCTCCCGTGATGGGGTGGCGTCGGCTGGAATCCTGTGGAATCTAGCCTCAAGCTCAGATGGGAGGCTGTCTTTGGGCTGAGCTTGGGGCTCAGCCTAGACCCGCGATGGGGAGATCCCCAGATGGAGCGGTCTCCCATAACGGTGCGCATCAGCACGTACGCAGCACGCATGTATACAGAATTCAAACCACTGAATTGCGCAAATCAAAGACCATTCGTCGAGAGAACTTGAAAGGACGTAAGACAAGACTCCTCTCTCGAGACCCAGGAGAGCAGCGAACCTGGAGAGGTATCCTAGAGAGCCTGGGGATAGAGCAGACTTCAACGACGTTTCCCACTTGGAGGAGCCTGGAAATGAACTGCCTGGATATTCCGGGTGAGGGTTCGGAACTATTTTCCTCGGGCGGGGTAACGACTGGCCTGTTCGTCCAAGAATCTCATAACCCTTGTTTGCAATCCGCGGGTTGGAAAGTCTAACATTATGGCCAAAGCTACAAATTCTTCCAGAGGAATCGGCTGTGGGATACGTTTAGTCAGTTGTCCGCCTCCTGGATTCGAAGAGAGGGAGGAGGCGTACGTCATACCGCAAAATCCGATGGTAGAACTCCTCATCTTCACGAATTGCGTCGAGCATCTTGGACTCCAATCTTGCGTCGACAAGTTTCGTGGGCTGGGTGGATTCATCAAGTTGTACATCTGCCTTCTTTTTTCTGGACCGGGGTTTTGTTGCTTTTCGACCTTTTACTTGCTCAGCACGGTCCTGCAGCGTAGGTACTGCTGGATTTAATGTAGTCGAAGGGGTACACGTGGGGACGAGTGTTTGTAATAATGTTAAGCGTTTGGGGGGAAGAGGTAGTTCCCGTTCGTCAGGATCGAAATGCAAGATGGCATCGTCGCGAATAAGATCATCGACATTCCAGTCCAAGTCTTCCTCTCTTTGATTGTAGTGGATTATCGCACTGTCGTTGTGCCAGCTCCCCTCCTTGTCGTGGTCAGATTGGACATTCCCATCTGGGAAGTTCAGGGGTTCGAGAGACAACCGCTCGAAAGACAGGTCAATTGAGCTGTTTATCGAGATGGGCTATGATTTATTGTCAAGGCTTCCGAAGCGGGATAAGGCGGGACTTACAGATGGTCCAGGGTCCATCTCCTCCCCCGTGAAAAGATCAAGGCGGCGACCACTGTTCCCCGTACCCGCGAGTCTTGATGTTGTTGACATCTTTGGACTACTGTCAGGCAAAACACTCAACACGGTAGAACTGGTTCGTTGGCCCAGTTTGGAACGACTGAACTCTTGGGTAGCAGGAGGGGGGCCACTGAAGTCGAACATGTCAATTCGGTCCATTGTGCTGTCAGACTTCTTGAGGAGCTCAAGGAGTTCTTGTTCCTGGGACAAATTCCTGATTTTTGGTAGCAAAGATTGAGCTTTTGCGAGAATCGCCTCTCTGTTGTCCGCAGGGTTATGGAGCGTGGTGGTCCGCTGAACCTGCTTCCTTTTGTTTTTAGACTTCCCAGCATCCCCGAGTGCGTCTTCAAAGAGGGTGTTTGCGACACCGGACGATTCGTGTTTGTTCCTGGGCATAGGTTCCTCGGGAGCCTCCAACTCGGCTCGAATGAGCCCCTTGATCATATCGTCGGTGAGACCGTTCTTCTTTGCGCAGGATTGGATGTGCCGCATCTTCGCTGCGGCGCCTTTACGAACCGTCCAGCGTTCGTTGCAACTGACACACTTGAGAATTCGCGAAAGGTCGTCGTCAGTGAAGTGAGCAGTGAAACGGTGAGCAGCAGGCCTAGCAACTTTGGATTTGCGTAGGGGTTCTGGCGGGCCGAACTGAGCAATTTGTTTAGCCTCGAGCTCGCCCCTCTTCTTGATCATATCACGAAGCGACTGAGGAGGGTTATACGAGTAGCGAGAAAGGTCGCTAGAGCTCAAACTTCGGCTGACTGCGGTGGGTTCTGAGCCACTTGCATGAGAGGCGGGTGTAGAGCGCTCCCTTGATGGAGAGAGACGCGATGGGCCAGGTTCGGGGTGGGTAAGTTTAGTGACACTGGGGTGGGTTACAGCAGAACTGAACTTTGGCACGAGCATTTCGGCCTCAGAAGATGAATCATCTGTGGAACAATTGATAGATGCTCAGGACTATACCCTTAGGAGGCTCACCACTAATACTGATTACACTCTTGGTGTCGGAGCGCTTGGGAGGGGATTTCTTTGGTAACGGTGACGGCAGCCCTTTCAAGTGGCATTGAGTCACTCTGGAAACGGAAGAAAAGATTGGAAAGACGCACTGAGATCAGGTTCAGGAGAGCTGGAGAGCACGAAAGACATGCTCCTCGTCGGTTCTGGAACGAGTCTCTTCCTGGTTCGTTTTGCCCTCTTTTCCTCGTCCAAGCGGTGCCTCTGCTCTTCCCTCTCCGGCTCAGAATCGGGAATAATTTCGTCATACATGACTCGTAGCGCGTGTCGCTGTCTGAAATGAGTGCGTTGGAGGCCTGGTGGACGAAAAAGCCGGAATGTCGCGTTGAGTGCAATTAGCGGTACGCGTCGAGGCATGTGACAAACTTCCAAATCTGGTTGGCGCGTCGATTTCTTTGTGACGTCGTGGGACCTTTTCTTACCTTTAATCAAGGCCATTGATAACAGCATGGCTGCGACGTTCCCTCAACCGCTTCAAAATGAAAAGACGGTCGAGGAAAAGATTGCAGAGCTCGAATCTCTACCCCTTTTCATGAAATCTCTCCCGGAGGATCCCTCGGATGACCCCCTCATCAGCGCCCTGCAGAGTTTGGCCCACGAAGGAACCCCGGATGGTGGGCATTTATCATTTACGATGGGTCTCCGTTGTTGATTGGGTTTAAGCTCGCTTGTAGAGGTTTCCCTGAACTTTAAGGAACAAGGCAACAGTTATTTCAAAGGGAAGCGATGGAGAGAAGCAGCAAGCTTTTATACTCAAGGAATCGATGCCAAACCGAGTGACAAGGTACTCCTTGAGGCGCTTCATATCAATAGGGCAGCCTGCAATCTCGAACTCAGTAAGCGTTTCGAGTTTTCGGTTCGGGGCTGCGATGTGACGACCGCACAGAGAACTATGGCAAAGTTTTACGGGATTGCTCTGTCGCCATAACGATAAACCCCAAGTCATCGAAAGCGTATTATCGCTCCGCATTGGCGCTAGTGGCTCTGGAACGTTATGAAGAAGCGGTAGATTCTTGCTCAAGATGTTTGAACTTCGATCCAGCCAATCAGCCAGTGGCCTCGCTGAAGGCAGAGGCAGAGAAGTTGCATGATACTAAGGTCAGGAAGGAACGGGAAAAGCAGGAGAGGATCAGGGTAGCTGAGGAAAAGAGAAGGCGTTTACAGGCCGCGTTCAAGGTCCGTGGTACTCTAAATCCAATACTCAGTAATGGTCATACCAAGCACAGGAAAGAAACATCACCGTCGTACCCAATCCCAAGGGAACGCCAGAAGTGGATTATAAACCCCGCTTCGATGAAGAGGACCCAAACCAAAGCACCCTCATCTTCCCGGTCCATTTCTTGTACCCTCAACACGCGACCTCAGATACGGTGCCTGACTTCCACGAGGACGCATCCTTTGGCGAATATTTGACAACGATGTTTCCGCCAAGTGCAGAACCTCCGAATTGGGATAAGGCGGGTGAATACGTCAATGGTCGCCTCTCCGTCTACGCCGCGACCAGTAAGAAACGCTTGTTGAAGATCGGGAAGAAGATGTCACTCAGAGACGTAATCAGAGAAGCAGGCAAGGATGGGGACGGGCTCGAACTCCAAGGTGGATGTCTTGCATTTATAGTCGTTCCTCGGGGAGATGTCGAGGCGAACTGGATAGCAGAGTTCAAGAGGAAGAAGTAACTACGAATAACAAGTCGTGTTCTACTCATATCAGTACTTCCTATAGTATCCTCGGATCGATCGGAGTTGGGAGTCTGATTGGATTTGAGTTACGCGTTTCGGTCGTTATAAACGCGCGCCGAACACGCGACGGACAAACCTGAAAGCCTCTTTCTTTAAAACCACCAACACCGCGCATCTGGGACTTTTACGGTGTTCGAGCACCCGTCATGCCTCCACTACCACAACCTGCTACTCTCGAGGAAGTGTTTGCTATTGTGACTGGCGCCACATCTCAAGATCCGGTCGCGTTAAAGGCATCTGCGGATCAGCTAAAGGAGATCCTCGGGAGGCCAGGAACAATGGACTGTCTGCAAGAAATCGCGGCCCAAAAGTCCGTTCCGCTCGCTGTTAGGCAGCAGAGCATCATTCAGGTCAAGAATAATATGACGCATTGGAGAGCGAAGAGGTGAATGTCACTGATTGCGGCTCTTATCGACTTGACGGACTGAACAACGTCGTTCGTAGGTTCTTGTCCGATGAACACAGATCTCGCATGCGTACGAGGTGTTGGGTTTTTCTTGACGAAGAGGACGATGTGGCGAGTCTCATTCGACCTTACGACCTTGGGCTGTTCATTCATCAAGAGCTACCAGATTTTCAATTGTCACAAACTCATAATCGGGAAGGCAGCCCGGTATGATTACCCCTCTACCTGGTAGGTCGTTTGAACCACGACATATGCGCCCGAAGAAACACTCATACCCTCTAAGGCCTTCTTTGATTCCCGATCTTTTCACCGCGATCGACCAAGGGTTCTCCACCTGCTACGGCCCTACCCCCGTCGAGGGTCCTCCTCTCCTGCGGCTGAAAAGGGGTTTGCAGGTGTTTAATGCCATTTTAAAAGAATTTGCCGCTGTCAAAATGCCGTCAGGATTCAAAACAGTCAGCATGGTAGGATGCCCCAGGCGCCCCACCCCATCCCCCCCGCTGATATCAATGTAGATACTAGAACAAGGACACGCAGTTTTGTTCAACTATTATTCCAACATGGCTCCGATACTCGCCGGTTCGCTGGCGCCTGGGAGTGTCGGATTGCCTCGCACCCCTGAAGATATCGCCGTTGCTCATGTCACCTATAAATGCCTAGTGAAACTTGCTGTCCACGTCTGGCAGAGACTTTCACGCGGTGAATATACTGAATATAGACCTTGGGTACCCATAATCGCTTCAACCACAAAAATTCTGCTCACTTTACGTGCCTCAGCTTGACGAACTTTTCAAAAGCTCAGGTTTCCAAATGCAGTCCCTCTACGAACAGCGTATCACACTCACAACGTCTTTGAACTCGTCTAACCTTCCCAACACCCCATCAGTTCTGTTGGTCATCGAGAGAATCACTGGGCACCTGAGAGCCTTCGGGAAGTTCTTCCGCAGGCTACAGCAGCTGGAGATGAAGAAATTCGTCCTACTTCCCATATGCACTGACGTCGTGCTGTATTACTGGAGCAAAGTCGTCCAGTCGACAGAAGTATCGCCGGAGCTGATCAACGGTATTTTTCCGAAAGTACAATTGCACGCCGCCGTTTTAACTGAAAAGGAGCACAGACAGCCCGTATGCTGTTTTCCCTATTCGGATGCTTGTCCAGGCCATGGTTATTTTCCGCGAGAGCCTCAAGGAATGGACTCCAGTGCGAAGGGATGGTACTCCGAACGAGAACGGTACGGTATTTGTGAGTACCTCTTAATGCAGACCTTATTGTGCGCGCAGTTTTGTCCAGGGAGTTTGTTGAAGGGGCTGTGCGGTTGTTGGTGACTAGGTTTATTCCGCTAACCCCGAAAGATCTTGGGAGGTGGGAAATGGACGTTGAGGAGTGGATGAACCAGGAAGAGCACGATGACGAGCAATGGGAATACGGGTTGCGGGTATGGCCGTTCCCGCTTTCCCTAAAATTTACAGATGGTCATTTTTATTCTGCAGCCATGTGCGGAGCGTGTGTTGTTAACCTTGTCAGCCCAGTACAAAGACTTTGTCACACCTATCCTACGAACATCTTTCGATAGTGTTGCAGGTGCGTAGTCTCCTGCCTGGCGCCAAAACTGAAGCTCATGAATCTTAGCCCAATCGTCCCTGGAGTTGTCAGACATTCTTGCCAAGGAAGCGATTTATTGTTCTGTCGCCCGCTGCTCGCACTCGCTGAAAGGTGCTATTCCTTTCGAACAATGTCTTGGCCAGTACTTCATCACGGACGTTCAAAATCCCGACCCGAAGTGAGTGAGTTGGGATGCCTACAGTTACGCACCTTACGTTACCGAAGGTACGGCATCATCAAGCGCCGTGTTGCATGGTTCATCGGAAAGTGGATAAGTGACGAATGTGCCCCTGCAAATGATGGGCGGATCTGGGAAATTCTTGTCCACCTGTTGCAAGCTCGGCAGTCGAGCACGGACATGGCGGTTCGGCTAACAGCTGCCTCTGCGCTGCGGATGTGTATCAATGTGAGTGCTATCGAGTGGTTAACAAAACAACGCCGACTTTCTTTCACTAGACCCTGGCATTCGATATCACGTCGTTCGAGCGTTTCATTCCGGTCGTCGTACCACAGCTTTTGAATCTCGTGACTGAATTGGACACGTTGGAAGGAAAGGGGCGTGTATTGGGGAGCTTGATCACCGTGATCAAGAGTTCTCAGACTAGGGTCTGCTTTTTGCGAAGTTCGGAATTGCGCTTGACTAACAGAATGAAAAACCCTAGATTGTCCCGCTTATGGACGGGATCGCTCAGCAAATCCCGACACTCTGTGGGTGATCTGACGATTTTATCTGGCTCACTGCTCACGTGCCCTTTCATAGGGTCTGATGCGGGAGATGATGGTGAGGGGCTGCTGTTGAAGGTGGTCCTTGTCGGCACCGTAACCGCTTTAGTCAATGTGGGTGTCTTCGCCTGTTGTGAATAACATACGCTCAGAAAGTAACACTTAGGCATCGAGAGAGACATCCTATCGCCTCGTTGACCTTGTCTATCCTCTTGTTTTGGAGTGCTTCGCTCCACAAGTAAGTAGTCGGTTTCTCCCTGACAAGAACATCGTGAGATTTACCAATCAACAGGCAGCCACAACGCTCGACCTAGAGGGCATCAAACTCTGGCTCGCAGCTCTCCGGAGTTCCCCTTCACTCCCCTCACAACCCCACAAGTACTACGACCTGCTGGAGAAGTTGGTCTTGATGCTCAGCCATAATTTCGACATTTTGGGGTCGGTCACGGATCTGCTCGTGTCGTATTTCATCTCGAATGCGACGATCGTCTTACAGGTCCGGATTCCTACTCTCGTTTCACGGAGCTGTTTTCTGTGCAGCTAACGGATCGTTGACTTTTGCCAGCGATGTGCCGTTCCGCTATTCGAAGCTTATAAGCTGCCATTGTCCCACAATGTCACGGTTAACTATAAAGGGTTGATCAATTCAATCGAGTTGGCGATTGAGCTTGCGCCCTCCGCAGTCTGGAGCGAACCACTTCATGTCTCTGGACTATTCAGTGTGTTCGTGAGCCACCTTGCCGAAGACAAGGTAAACTACGGTTTTTTTTCGTTCTCAGAAACCGTGACTGACAGAACTGTGCAGCTGACGGCCGTTATCCTCATGGAACACGTCCTCCTATTGTCCCGCATCGCGTTAATGGATGTGCAAGTGTTTATCACGCTCGTTGCAGAGACCGCAAAGTCGCGAGGTGTGCCAGAGGCGGAGATCTGGGAAGTCATCTTGAGCCAGTGGTGGAACAGGGTGAGTTTTCACTACCATGACGTACATACGTTTGAAGGTCTCAACAAATAATGGCCCTGTTTGTTTACAGTTCGATAACATGTCAGAACCGCGGCACAGGAAATTAGCGGCTATGGGGATCGCGTGTCTGGTATCTACGGGGAAACACGAAGTGTTGGATAGGTTCGCTTTTGAGATTGCTAATATCTGGTTGGATGTTCTGGGCGAGATCAAGGAACAGGAAAGTCAGAAGGAAGAAGACAGGTGTGTGCTTGTCCTGAGTTCTTTACATCTCTACCTCGCACCCTTGTTCGCGGGAACTGATCGACAGCCCACCTCACAGCGGCCTGAGCCTGTTTTGGGATAAGCCATTTGAGGAGCTACACCACAACGTGGAAGAAACGTTGGAATACGAACGCCGGAGGGAGGTAAGTGACCAGTCCTACATGGATTGCCGTCGACGCTGTGGCGGGCTGGAGGGGACTGATTTGCCGCTGTAGATATTCAACAATGATCCCGTTCGGACCGTCAAGCTCACGACGTTTATCAAAGAGATGCTGGCGAAGGCCCAGGCCGTTTGTGGACCTCAGAATTTCAATAATCTGTATGTGTCCAAGATGGATGCAACGGTATCAGATCAGCTGTCGAAGTTCCTTGGAGCATGAGAGTGTGAAGCGTCCTTGTGTGTTGATGGTTTGTCGGACTAGCTTAGAGTCTGAACTACGTAGAATCTTTGGGATATTATGCATTTACGAAGAGAAAAGCATCGGAGAGAACTGCCATCCATTGTGGGTCTGGTTCTGTGATTAGGGTGTACTGAGGGGTACCCGGTAAAAGACAAGGGGTATACTGCCCATCTAAATAACCCAAACTCGCAATAAGAGGGAGATGAGGTACCACAACTTCCTAAGTTCTTTTATAGGGCGACGTCCGCAAGTCCCGCAACTTCGATGACACCACCTACTAGAAGCAAACTCCCAGTGGCAAGGACGTCTACTACTTCGTTCCCTCCGGATTCTATCCCCCTTACTACTCTAATCGCGTGTTCAATGGAAGGTAAGATGTGTATATCTTTCTTGGGGAAGTCTGGTATCAGTGACGACCAAGCATCAGCCAGTTGGGTTTGGATTTCGAGGGGGTCTGCGTTTGCCGTGTCAAGTTGGAGTGAAGTGAGATCTACCCCACGGAAAGTATGATCAGAGCCCTTTCCGGAGATGGAAATTCCAGAGACTCACCTCCTTTGAAGTGGCCGTCCGCATAAGTGACGTTCGTGCAAAAGATGACGGTATCAAAGAACGTGCTCAATGGCTCCGAGCTCTTGTGAGACTCGAGTTGGGCGCCCGTGTCCCTGAGCAGGCTTTGGAGGAGAATCGCTCCCGAACGGCCCCCCGTGCAATTAAATATTAGAACCCTCTTCCCTCTCCTACATTCCCGCCGCTTAGTCCTTCGTTCGCGCTACTTTGGCGGATAGGGTTGACTCACTTTTCTCTCAACGCCGCTGCCGGGGTAACGAACCACTTCACGGTGTACTCGAGACTCTCGTGCGTATGAGCTCCATCCAAAAACCACGTGGTCCGAGAGTAGACCGGATCCTGAACAGTTTGGCATCGCCCTGGCCAACGAGTGTTAGCCAAACCCTGTCTAAAAGGCTCCGGCAGTGGTTCATCGAAGTCAAGGTTGGCTATAGACTTTAGGAATATCCGGGAGAGTTCCGCGGCGAGTGCGGCATTTTGGTATTGATGAGACCCGGGGATCCCTGAAGATCCAAATCAGTGGAAGCGGCCAAGAATGCTGCGCAGATTATCCCCACCTAGACATATGTTGTCTATTTCGGGTATCCGTTTCACCACAGAGAAGCTCGAAGCCTTGCAGGAGGATAGATGAGAATAGCCACTCGATTAGAAGGTTAGACCATACTTTCTCTCCAGCCACCTGTTCCAGGACAGTCATACCTTCCTCCGGTTGCTCGACGGTAAAGGCAGGTACTCCCTCCTATCACACAGGGTTAAGTGCCGGGGCGGTCACCAGAAGTACCAGACTTACCTTGTAAATACCAGCTTTTTGCCATGCAATCTCCCCTATTGTTTTTCCCAGTACAGAAACGTGATCAAGACCCAAGGCGGTGATTCCAGTGACCACTGGCTTGGGCACTATGTTTGTGCTATCGTATTTACCTCCGACACCAACTTCGAGAACGGTGGCGTCAACCTGTTGGAAAGGTCAACGGATATCCGTGATCAGAACGTAGTGCGCACAGACACCTAACGACAAGAAGGCGTGAAACGCAACGAGCGTCATCATCCGAAAGTACGCTGGTCTAAGTGGGGTGGATTCCAAAGTTCGCTGAGGCTTGAATGAGTCAGGGAGAAAGAAGAAAGAGGTCCCTTCGGTGCATACCTCCTGGTTCTTGTCTAATCTGTCCCATACCTCGAAAAAGAACGAAGAAAACTGTTCTTCAGACAAAGGTACGGAGTTGATCCTGATACGTTCTCGGACAGCGACGAGATGAGGTGAAGTGTAGAGCCCTGATCGACGCGACATAGCGCCTTGAGGACGTGATGGGTCGAAGGTACGGTATTTCCTCACCGACTTTCCACTCTGGCTTTGTTTGACGCAGAATAGAATCCGTGAAGGCAGACGTTGAGCCCTTTCCTTTTGTGCCAGTTATATGTATAACGTTGAGCTTGTTGAGATCACTTGCCTGGGAATCGCAAATCACCGCTATATGCGACCCAATAAAAAGCCGGGACTCACGCTATAACCGATTCTGTGCAGGTACTCGAGCATCTCCGGGAGAGCGAGGCTACTGTTCTTTCCGCCGGACGCGCGTAAAGCCTCGAGAACGGCAGCATTGCTCTGAAGAGAATTGAGGGCGTCGACCGCTTCGCTGTAGGACCTAGCGGACATGGCGCGCGGGTGGAACAGAGCGAAGAAACGTCGAAAAGAGGAAGGTGGATGTGATGGGGTTGAACGGAGAGCGGCGAACATCCTCTGTCGGTATTTTTTGAACTGGAACCGAGTCCCTCTCACCGGTGCGGAGAAACAAGTTCGGACGCAGTGCGATCCGCGATCGCCGGTCCGCTCTCATTTTCCGCACCCCGGTCCCTGATCCCTGCGGCGTTCACCGATGAGTCTCAGATTCCTGAATCAAGCCATGACATACCATGAGAGCGACTACTCACCCCTTTGGGAACGCTCATCACTCACGAGCGCTTTTCCCGCCTGATAAAGGACGTTCCTCACAGAAAAGCCGATAAGGACCATGGCACTGTACAATGTCTCCATCAACTACACGATCTTGGGTCTCGGGAAGTACGAAGTATTTCACCACCACGTCAATGAAACGACCCGGGTCGAAGACATTCTGAGAAGCATTTGCCCAAACGAGCTGGACAACTCAGACTTTTGGCTGGTGAGCGAGATTACGATTCCAAATCATTGGATCAAGCGACAACCAACTTTTGTTTAGTTGAAAGAACCGATTCACTTTGACCAAGTTGGCTTAAATAAGTGGCTACTGGTACCATCGGCAAGCCTTTCCACCTATGCCACTCGTTTCTTCCGTGCAGAAGTACTGTTTGATGTTTGGAACAAACGCAACAAAAGGCACTTGCACGCTATCTTGCGCGTCCGTCCCAATGCCAATACCTACCGTGACTGTACGCCTTTCGCCCTCGCATTTTGAACCAGCTAGCTAACATTGTTCTTGCATCAGAGGGCTGTGTGGAAACTATCCGCGCCCCCTTTCCCCCCCTTGTAACCACTATCGCCTCCTTCCCAATTAAAGTCTTGACTCCTTTCGTGACCACCGGCATTGATGACACTATACCAATTTGATTCGACTTCTTAACTCAGCGGGGGCATCCAATGACGGCAAGATCAGAGTCACGCAGCGAGTCCGATGCCAGTGACTGTCGGATTCGAAAGGCGAACCTGTCTCTAACGCAGCCTGCTCTTGTGGGGTGTTTCACCTGACCCCCCACAACTAGCTAGATCTCTTTGTTGGACTCCTCTTATGCCACCACATTCACGCCATACTGAGCGCTGAGCACCGGGACGGCCACCGATCACTAGACTTGTTATCGTATTATCGGTGAAGAACTGAACTCGTGAGCAATGCAAAATCTGATGGAGGCCTCCCGAGACGCCCACCAGTTTTAACTGTACACGGTCACGTGAAACGCGATATTAATTTCACGTGACGTAAGTCTTGATTGAACCTTGAACCATCACGCTTTTCAAACTCCGACGAGGGAGATCACAAACCCAGCCAACAACTGATCCACATCCTACTTTGCGTTTTGTTTCCTGTACATAAGTTACAGTATCTTCTCGATGGCGAGCCTCGAAAGGTATTTTCCAGTCGTCAAGACTTCCTCAAGTCTCAAGCAGAAAGACACGAAGAAGAGTGCTTCAAGATATAATCCCTACCAAGCACCCACAGCACCACGCAATGGGAAGAGGTCTGTCGCGTCGCGTCCCGATCCTCATCGACTAACATAATTACGTTTATCGCCTAATTCTACACGTAGACCCTCAAATACTGCGCTCAACAAGTTCTTGTTGTCGACTTTGAAGGATGAGAACAATCCAATCACGCACCCGACGAGTAGATTCAGAGCTGGTAGGTCACATCGCGATTTCCAACGCGCCGTTTAACCGTTTCTGTGTGTAAGCAGAGCATGTTGAGTCCACCGCAACGGGACATCAGAGGGCTGAGTCTGCGGGAAACAGAACGGTGTATCTTAATCATCGACGCGAGAAACTTAAGAACCAAGAGGAGAGACCGGCACCCTCAACCTCAGCATCAACCTCAGCAAAGATGCAACCTCAGCCAAGCTCTACTTCATCAACGTCAACATCATCAGCAACAAGCCCACCCTCAAGTTCAACCGCGACTAAGGTGGACGAGCCTCCAAAGACAAAGAAACTTGTCATGGCAGGCGTGCGCGTGTACATAAACGGTTACCTGTGTGACACGACCGACATCGAAATGAAACGCACCGTCACTCTCGCTGGCGGTCAAGTACTGTTCGTATCTTCCATCACCCAGCCAATCCACAAATACAATCTCTTACACAACCCAGACTGACGCCATCCAACGCAACGCACATCCTGACATCGCAAGGCCTCAGCGGTTCAAAGACCCACAAGCATTTAACCAAGAATGCGAGGACCAAAGTTCACGTTGTGAAACCCGAATGGGTCGTCGACAGCATCAACGTCGGAAAGAGGTTGCCCGAACGGCACTACACAGTAGTCGTAAACCACACGATGAACTCTGTTGCAGCGATGCTCGGAGGAGGGACCTATGAGAGGCCTTTACCACCATCTTCGTGACGAGTCAGAGCGCAAGAATAAGCTAGATTGTACAGCGAGTTGCAAAACGATAGACGTGTTTTTGGGAAAACAGGATAGTTTTTTTTTGTTTACACCGTGACACATAAACAAAGGTTTCTGACCCCGAGGCCCACTGAACTGAACGCTCTCCGTGGTTTGCCGTCCCACGGCACCATACATCGACACCCGATTTTGATCCCCGACGGATTTTCAATTCAAATATCTTTGTTTGTATGTCACAGTGTAAACAAAAAAAAACAGTCCTGTTTTTTCAAAAACACGTCTATCGTTTTGCAACTCGCTGTAATCGCAGTTTGAAGATCAACGGAACAGACCGGTCGTCTTGTTGCGTGTATGTACATCAGCTACCATTGTAGTCCTGGATCCAGTAATTAAGTAGGCCAAGCCAAAGCAATAAATCAGTTGTTGCGGCATACTCCACTGTACTTATCAGACAATTCATCGGAGATGAACGCCGCGGGAGGTTTTTGTGCAGTTTGATAAAGATCAGACGCAAACTCTGAGAAAGCCCACAAATCGCGAGGAGATGCAATATCACGTATCAGATGCACAGCGTTAACGACAATTGAGTGATATACAAAGTCGGAACTAAACAGAGAGATTGCACGATAGGGGGCAAAAGAGATAACAATATGTGATTGTGAGGGGCAAAGAGTGCGCGGAAGAGGTGCGAACGATATGCATGCAGTATTTGACGTGGGGGGCGGGGGTGCCTGTTGGTGTTATATGAGAAAAGATGTCGGTAAGAGCGCCGCGGAGGTGGCGGGCCAACGATGGGTCAGGGAAATGGGTTGAAACCGGAAAAGAAACCGAATAAAACGAGTGTTAGTGGGAGGGGGGGGTGGGTGAAGTGGGCGCAAGTTTGAAAGAACATATTACCGACATGAAAATGGTACATGGATGGAAAGGGTGACCACAGAACGGGAAGTAGGAAATACATTCGGAATGTGAACGTGTACATGGAGAAAAAATCGAAGTTGATGGAAGGAGGGAAAATAATAAAAATTACCGAACGACCTTTTTCGCGGCACGTTCGTGAGCGTGGGTAGTTTTGAATCCAAGTTGGCGCATCGCAGCGACAAGATCAGCCTTTTGCAACGGTTTCGACAAAGAGGCAGCGAACAGGTTGCTAGCCTCCATCTCAGACCCGCTGTAGGCACTAACGGCAAGGATTGGAGTGGTCGCGTTCTTGTTATTAGTGCTTTTGATGTATTTCGCAGCACCTTCGCCGTCAACAATGGGCATATGCAAATCCATGAGGATGCAATCGAATTCTAAAGGAAAGAAATTCAGCCAAAATCTCCAAGTAAACCCTGAAAAGCAATGACTCACTGATATCCCCCATCGCAACACTGATCGCCTCAGATCCGTCCGCCACAACCACAACTCTACACCCAAGGCGACTCAGCAAAGTCTCTATGATTTTGGCCGTGATCGGGTTGTCCTCCGCGAGAAGACACGTAACTGCTCTGTCGTTAGGGTCCGGCCCTCGCTTCAAATCGATCGATGCAACTGAGGAAGGAGGCGTGTTGGCTTCTTGGAACGACGAGGTCGCAACGGATGCGGGATAGGACCCCGGCAAAGAATCGTCTCCACTGGTAGAAACAGATGCAGTTCGCAACCGACTGGGCATCGAGTTCCTCCGATGTAGGTCCCCATCCATGTGGCTCAGTTTGAACCGCTCGACAGTCCCAATCTCGGATGGCTTGCGAGCATGATTCCCATTTCCAGGCGCAGAATTCGTCCTTGATGGCGAAGAAGCAATAGAAGAGGTGGAAGTAGCAGGAGAGGGAGGATTTGTTGGAGACCCCTTGGAAGTATCGATGTTACTCGTAATGACATTTCCCGGGGCCTTCTTCATCCGTTGCGAGAGGCTTCGTCTTCGGTTTTGAGCGCCAGACTCGTGTGTGGGCGGGGCCATCTGATCCGTCTTGAACTTCCTGATAACCTCGTCGTTGGCCTGCTTCAAAACGGGTAGGTTCTTGAAGCTGAACGCTCCAAAGTCGTCGGCAGGAGAGGAAACAACATCCTTGTTCTGCGTGAGAGGAACAGGAACCGTAGCAGAAGCTGAGATAGGAGCGTCCAGAATAGAAGTGGGCGGCGTAGTATTAGTATCCGCCTTATGGATTGCTCCAGACAACAATGAGAGAGGTTCTTCGTCGTTGAAAGTCTGCAAAACAGCTCCGCGCGGGTCGAAGTAATCCGTAGATTCGGCGTCGGTGACTTGGGGGATGAATGCAGCCTCGGAAGTAGTAACCATTTCCCATTTGATGTCGCTGAAGAATGGATGTTCCTTGACCTCGTGAGCGCCGTTGGCTCCAAGTCGTCGAGCAGGGTCTAACATCATCAGACGTTCCATGAAGTCGCGTGCCTCGGGAGAAACCTCAAGGAAGTCTTCATGCCACTCGATGTGTCCCGAAAGGATGTTTTCGAACAGTTTTTCTGGAGTATCAGCGTGGAAAGGAGGGATACCGTAAAGGAACTCATAGGTGATGACGCCCAGGGCCCACTGATATCACTCCTGGATTAGCAAATGGTACAACGAGCACAGGAAAGAATAGGTAAACACACCCAATCAACAGCCGCGTCGTCGCCCCTCAAACCCAATATCGTCTCGGGGGCGAGATAATCGGGCGTCCCGACGAAACCCTTCTCCGTTGGTGGGGTTCCAAAAGGTAACGAGGGGGTGTTCGTGTTTGAAGCTTGCGAACTGGCATGTTGCCTGAGCTCATTCGTCAATTCCGAGGCGAAGCTCTGCTGTGGGCTGTCGTTCGAGCGATAATTACTTGTATGGGGGCCCACGGTCACAGCTCCGCCACGGCGGGAGAATAAACCAGATACAGACTCAGATCCGCTCGACTCAGAGATGTCATCTACGGAAGCCACGTAAGGCGATGAGCCCATCCTCTGCATTGCTGATGGACGGGGGTTGAAATACGAACTTCCTGCCTCCGCGACATGGGGCGTATGAGTCAT
Source organism: Thelephora terrestris (assembly GCA_015956445.1). NCBI lineage: Eukaryota > Fungi > Basidiomycota > Agaricomycetes > Thelephorales > Thelephoraceae > Thelephora > Thelephora terrestris. Next base: position 1,156,885 of record WIUZ02000011.1, on the reverse strand, counting down.
ATACGCTGCGTCGATGGATGGCGGTCGCGAATGGGGGCTATACCGAGTCCGGTGGCGAAGCCCGCGTTCGGCCAGTAGATCACCCTCGCGCGTCTGCCGGCCCAAAAGTCCGATTCGGCTCAGACCAAAGTCCGTGAGCTTGAGGTGTCCATGCTGATCGATGAGAAGGTTATCTGGCTTCAAGTCACTGCATACAAGAGTGAACATGAGCCTAGATGCACGAATTTCTCCCTTAATGAATCAGAACTCACCGATGAACTACACCTTTTTCATGCAAGTACTCCAGGCCCAGTACGACTTCCGCAATATAGTTCTTGGTCCACTCCTCAGGCAAAGACCCCAGACTCTTGATCAAGGCTGCGCAGTCACCGCCGTTGAGATACTCCATCACGAGATAAAGGTTCTCCTTGCTCTGAAACGTCCAGTACAACTTGGCCACGAATGGAGACTCGGCCTGTTGCATGAGAATCATCCGCTCGGCCTTCACGTTCGTGATTTGATTCTTCGCGATCATATCCGCCTTCTTGAGAACCTTGATAGCAAAGTAGTCACCTGTTGCTTTCTTCCTCGCTAAAAAGACGGAGCCGAATGCACCCTTGCTGATGGGTTTGATGATCTCGAAATCCTTGATTGACGTCGGGGTGGTCCTCGAAAGAGGCATCGAAGAAGTGAGGCGGGGAGAAAGGGGCTGCCCACCTGGGCCCGTCGTGGGAGTACCGATCGGTTGTATTGTAGACGGCCTCCTGCTATGCGATCTCTTCGTTGGGGGGTCCGGAGGTACCAGCATAGGTGAAAGGACGGGGCTAGGATGCATCCCTCCCAAGCCGGGCATCAAGGACTGCTGCGGTGACTTGCTCAATGCGGCTGCAGGTTCAGCCATGTCATGCAAGGGTGGGATGTCATCGATGTGTAATGAAGCTGTGATCGGAATTGCCAATGCCAAAGGTGAGGATACCGAGGAGGGGGTAGATGGCCGCGTGGCGTGGATCTGAGACCAACCCGGTCGATGGGGATCGTATCTGTGACTTGCGGCTGAAAGAGCAGGAGATGACGATCCTATCGGGGTAGGGTCGGCCGTAGGTCCATCTAAGGGTTTTTCGTCGTACTCTGATGCCGTGCTCGAGTGATCGCCTTCGTCTTTCTTCTCGGCCATGGTCTTCGTCTCGATCTCTGTGGTGACAGGAGGTCCAGAGGGAGTTTCGGCCAGAGTTACCTCAGCTGCTGCGTCACTCTCCTCCCCATCATCCTCTCCATCCTCATCCACTTCGTCCATTTCCTCACAATCATCATATTGACTCAGGACTTCCTCAATCTTGACCTCCCACTCTTGCCTGACCTTCTCTTCGTACCTCATCACATTCTGCATCCTAATAACGTTATCCACCTTCTGCCTCATCACTCTCTCCACGTCATCCGCCAACTGCGTCAAAGCAGCATCCTCTATCGTCGGCTTGCACCACGTCTTCAAATGGCTGATCTTACGGTCCGAGCTCGGGGAAAGAAGACGCTGTCGCTCAATAGGCTCATTGCCTTCTTCTTCGCGCAAAGCAGGCATTGAGATCTCCAAAGCGACTTGAAGGATATCGTCCAATTTCTCGAGAAGCTGCCGCTGCATCTTCTTCACGCCCATTTTCTGCATCTTCAGCGGACCCCTGAACATCTGTAGAGGCGAACTAGATCCGGATGAACTCTGTGGGGTGAAGATGGGCACGCCTCGATACTCCGGGGTCTGGGCGGAAGAAGATCTGTCCAGCGAGCTGAGAAGGTCGCGTATCGTGTTCCTCAGCTCCGCTACCGACTCGTTGCAATCCGATACCTCAGCCTCGAGGCGATGGACCTCCACACACGTCTCGTTATGTTTCTCGAAGAACCACTGGGGCACATTACACTCGCAGATCCTGCACAGAATTGGGGAGAGATTGATAGGGCGAGCTAGGGGGAACGGCGTTACAGGTTCAACTCCTAGCTGTTGGTCAACATAACCGGAGGCAGGGGTAGGGAGGGGTTCGTCGCCAACTTCACCGGTTTCCAGATGGGTAGGGGGGACCACAAAGTCGGTGGGAGAAAGGGCTGCGGGTTTGATGACCCACATCGTATGTGCTGGGATGCCGCTATCCCGGTCAATCATGAGCATGCCTTTCCCCTCCATAGTGCGTATGATGGGATGGTCCCTATCGTCGCCTGGCTCCACCTGGAGCTTGAACCGAACTTCGATGGTGTGAGAATCGTCTTCCTGCAATCGTTGTGTGGCGTCGCGGAAGACGCTCCAATCAGAGGGAGACAGCAAATGAGATATACTGGTTCCTTGCAGTTCCTCAGGATCCGTTCTAAGTGACCAACAAAGTATCAGAAAGGCGACGATGACAGTATGGCAAAACAAGGAAGAATGGAGTAAAGCGCCGGGAAACGAAGCTGATCTATAACATGGATTGGATGAACGCACCCTATAACATTCTCCCAGGCGTAATTGATCCACAGGATATAATCTCCATCTAGGTCCAGCTCCATTACGACATTCTGATTCTGGGCCTTTTCCGCCTGTAACCTCAGTCTCTCCGTGGCAAGCACGCGCGCCGATTCCGTGGTGTCCACATACTTGGAGGGTGTCTGACCACTGTCTTCCTTATCTACCGAGCTAGGCCGTTGGGGAGTTGTCGCCATCGAAGAGACAGTAAGCTCCTTGGTGGAATCGCCTCTTTGCCGTTTACCAAGACTGGGAGGTCTCGTCATCTTCAACTTGCTGTCCTCATCTGCAGAGAGTTTGTAGAGATCGCTGGAACCGGTCGTGGATGATTCTCCTTCCTTGCCGCCAGACTCGAAAGCTGGTTTCATGACGAATATGAGAGGCTCGTCTTGTTCCTCTTCCTTCTTCTCATCGAAATTCCAGAACTGCCTCTCTGCCTCCCACCATTCCACGACGCGACTAAGAGAGGCGATGGACAGAAGGACTTGGACATACCAACTCCTGCCATGCCATTCAGGGTGTTCGTCCCAAGCGCGACCGATGTTCTGGATACGCTGAACAAACTGCTCGCAAATCTTCGGCTGCGCAATAAGATGATTGACGCTCATCTCTATCACGTCTGTCGCAACACCAATGATCTCGTAAAGGGTAGTCATGATCGGATCCACCGGGTCATCGATGAGGATGCGAGAAGACCGTCGGTGTTTGAGCTCCTCATGCGTAGGTCTGGGAAGGGGGGATCGAGACCGAGATGCGGACCTTGAACTCTGCCCGGACCTTGCAGACCTCACGGGTATGTGGATGCTTCTTGATAGTCGACGAGAGACGGCAGATCCCCCAGAGTTTGACCAGGAAATCGGAGGGGAGCTTACGTTGGGAGGAGCTTTCTTGGGGCTAGTTGTGTCGGAGGTGGGGGAGCCACTTAGGGTCTGTTTGTCCTTGGGCAGAGTCTGTTGTCGTCGCAGTGAAGCAGGGCTTGATGAAGTGGACGCTGTGGGTGGACCAGGTGACGGAGACCAATGAGTTAGCTCACGAGAATCCTGAACTGTAGAGGATTGCTCTGGGGACACACGTTGACGAGAAACACCATAACGAGGATATTCCAGCTCGGCCTCGTACCCACCATCGGAGCTAGCGTCAGGATCGGCATCGGAAATTGCCAATGCGTTCCTGAGATCGGCAGGCTGGAAGGTGAAGGGCTCCTTGAGGGTGTCAGACCCACGACGAGTGGAAACATCGCGGGCTCTGCCACGGAAATCACGGTCATCCTGGGGTTGATCTACCTCTGAAGTTTCTCTCAGTTTTTCCTCGAAGAAGGCGGTGATGAAGTTGATAACGCGCTGGAGCTCCTTGTCGCACTCCTGCTTGGCGTTCTTGAGCCTACGGGTGACATGTCGTTTGACAAAGGGCATAGACACAGTGTCCGAACGAGAGGAGCCAGGTGTGGGCAGGGAGGGGGGTTTGATTGGGATTGGGGGGAGGACGGATTCCGGGGAGAAGACGAGGGGGGACGGGGGTTGACGACGAGAAGCAGAGTCTGCCATGACGAAGACGGCAAATGAAATCGATAGCAGATGGAAACGAAAAGCAAAATCAGAGACGTAGCATTCGGAAGATGGGCATGACTGTGAGGGAGAGGGAGAAGGAGAAGGAGGAGTGAGTGAGAGCGAGAATAGTAACTAGTCGAAATGATGGCTGATTCAGATATTTCTTTTTATTTATTTATTGTTTTATTCCGCCTCTTCTAAGATCCAACTCGCCCCAGCGACGAGCAATAACATCTGAAGGCCTGAACTTTGGACATCTGAACAGGTACCCTGGGTGGCCCGGCCAGGTCTCGCTCTCACCTGTTTTGATCCGTATCATTCCCTCTCCGACACGCCTACTCTCAGTCTACTCTAATGCTCGCCCTCCTCCGTCGCGCCTCGCCGTTCAGGGTGAGCTCCGTTCGTGCGTTCTCGACCACATGGTCGAATGCCGCGCCCTCCAATTCCATACAGGAGCTTGCAGACCTGGTGGAGGAGACCCAGTCGCGCCTGGAAGAGGAGGCCGAGCAAATCCAGGAATTCTCCCCTTGTACGTGACTCTTCACCCAGTCCCTACCTTTCCGAAGTACTGATCGTTCACAGCGAACTTGAGGACATGGAGTGAGGGAATGCTAAAATTTCCTCAAGCGCACAAGGTTAGAACATCGCCAGCGTGTACACGGTGAGGGTGTAGCAGTAACTTACTCCTTGCGGACAGCCTGTGACCCCGAGAACATTTACAATGCAAGACCGAACAAAGAAAAACAGCTTCCGCAAGCGTCCTTATCTTGGTCCTTCTGCCAAAGTATCCCGTCGCAAGGACGTCTTCCACCAGCTTGGCATCGACCCCCTCCAAGAGTCCCTCAACCCTGCGCTCCTCTCTCACTTTGTAACCGATATGGGTCGTGTCATGGGAAGGGCAGAGACACAACTCACGTGGAGATCTCAGCGGCGGCTCAGTAAAGCCATCAGGAGGGCCAAGATGATGGGAATAATCCCTCTCCATTCGAAGAAAGCCAGGCTCTAGAGCCCTGACACTAGACCGCTTTTGAACGGTGTAGATTTGTCACAGCCTCGGTATGTTTTGGATGCTTCCCGTGCCTCGCCTGTCATCATCACGATACTGACCCAGTGACCAGGCCCCTGTTCCTTCCACGTACTTACTGCTTTAGCCATAACCAATCCTGGTCGTAATTCCATCATTTTCCTGTGCGACGGAGCGCCGCATACGAATCGCCGCAGATAGCCAGTCAGATAAACTGGGTCGTATCACGCGAGATGCTCAAGTTGTCACCTCGGACCCAGAACTGTGGCATTGCATTGAAGATGGTGTTTACAATTACAGTTCCGCGAGCAACATCGTTCCCAGATTTTGGACTACTTGATCCCCCATCGCTTTTTCCACCGCTTCCTCAAGATGACGTTTCGGGTCCTGCTTTCCGACATGTCGGGTCTTGAGCTGGTCGGCCGAAAGCGTTGATTCTTCTTGGACGGACTTGTTATATGCTTCCGACAGTGACAACATTGTCTAATCTCCGTCAAAAAAGTCCATCAGATAACCAACCCCGAACAGAGGTTCTCTCATGACGGACCTTGATCGCTTTTTCATTACCCCCCTTGTGTCCCTTGAAATCTCGTAACCTCAAGCCCTCCGTCCAATTCCTCTTATGCAAATTCATCAGCATCGCTTGCTCCAACTCCGTCTTTCTGTAGTTCACCGCGATCGAGTAGTAGTGCCTGTTCAATCCGTGAATCAGGGCTTGGATGCTGGGCTTGTTTATATGCCCGATATTCGATGTCGTTTGGCGAGGCTCCTGACCGGCGAGGACGGTGTGCGGGTTAATGAGCCTGAAGGCATCAACGACGACTTTCCCCTTGACTGATTGAATGGGGTCGATCACAACGGCGACGGAACGGGATGTGAGAGATTCAAATGACTGCTGGGTGTTGATATCGACACTAGACAACCAACAGCCAAACCCTGGGTGAGAATGATACCACCCGACCACGGATTCGGGCCGTCCGGTCTGCTTCAGCATCTCGAGCATTTTCGTTTGGAAAACGTGATCGACGGATTCGACGGAAACAGTTGTCCCGGATTGGGGCATCGCAAAGACATCGATGACCTGAACAGTGTAGTCGTCCACGAATTCGCCCAGCATCAGACCCATGACTTCCATAGGCACTCCAGCTCGGCCATGTTTCAACATCTGCGGTCCGCGTGAGTGTGGATAAGGGCAATTACAGGTAATACGAACCTTGAGGAGGGCGAGCGACGATATATGCACAACTTCTCCACTGTAAGAGGAAGAGTTTAGGATCGCGCCTCCCTCGAGGTGAAGCTAACAATCACTCACTTATCGGGCATGGTGACATCCGCGCCTCCATGTGCGCCACCCCCAGGAACCCGACCCATCAAGCTTCCAATGTCTGCCGAGTCCATAATAAAAGTTACAGTGGTGGGTTGTCTGGTGGAACGTGGACCACGCAATCGCGTTGAAAGGTGAGAGATGGTTGATGACGCGTTCCGATCTCCGAAGGTGGTTGTTTAGCCTTGTTTACTAAAGCCTTTGGCGCCCGCCGTGGCTATTAAATCAAGATATTATTAAGTAATTAAACTACGGGCGAGCCAAGGCATACTGCAGGCTACTAGACGTATTATACTGTTGCATGTGGTACCTCGATTCTTCAGTTTCATTATCGTGTCCAAGTAAAGCCGTCACCAGCCGGAAATCGAACTCAGGATGATCAACAATCAACCCAGTCAGCAGATTTCCCAAATCCCTGTGTACAAGGTTCGCACGTCCTAACCACCCCCTACTTATCATCCAGGAGGAAACTCCTTTTGGAGGAAAGACGAAGGCCCCAGCTCTGTTCGTGTCCTTCGCTGCTCCCGTCATCTTGTGCTTGCCTTTATCTCCGCGGGGAAGAGTTGAACTAAGAGCGGGGTCATTTTGTCCGACTTCGTCCAGGATATGAAATAGTTGGACCAGTCGAGAACTCCGCCAACCGAGGCCTCGCACATGGATGACCGACGACTTTGGTGCTCGCCCAGTCAACCTTGTTTGGGGTTGGTCCCCAGAAGCGGTACCGTCCTCGGATTCTTCTGAAGACATGCATTCCAGCTGGAAGGCCCCATCGAAGGTCGGCTGAGAATAAGTTTCGTTTTTTGCGCGACAGGCGGTGCGAAATTCCAGCTTCTGGTTTGGCAGTAAGCACATCCTCCAGAAAATGAGGGAATATCGAAACACATACCGCCCGTTTGCGGTTAGCCCTCCGAATCTTAATCATCTTATTGATATCCTTCTTCTTCCTCTTCTGTGCGACATTAGCGTCGTTCTGGGCCTTGTATCTGCTCCGCAATGTCGAAAACGTTTGATCGAACACTATATCCAGATTATCCATCGTGAAGTCGTCATTAGGGACGTGCTTGTAAAGCCCCTTGTTCTCCATGAGGTCGCCTATGACGCGTATCTTCATCCGCGCGTTATGTTGAGATTGTCTGATTGTCCTCCCCCAAACAAACCGAACCGGTTCATTGTCGGCTAACGGTGCCCCTTCGATGTGGTTCGCCGGAAGGGGGTCGTCTTCACCGGTAGACATGAGACGGTTTAGATGCAATCGCATTGCGTGCTTTCGAACAACCCCACAATCAGTAACGAATCTCAGCAAGGGGTGTAACTTCATACCTGTACTGTCAAACAGCGAGTATCGTGGCCGTTGATGCGTTTGGTTGGTCTCGAGGCGCTGGGAAATTCATCGCATTCTGAACTCTCGTCTTCGTCGGAAGACGGAGAAGTAGTTCTTTTGCGAGAACATGGGGTCTGGACACCATCCGTGGTGGAAATACTGTCCGACACCCCATTGCCCTGATATGAAGTAGATTCCATGGAAGATCCCTGGACAAACAAGGGGAAGGACGAATCCTGGTTGGAGAGGGAGAGATGTTCTTGAGAGAGGTCCTGGAAGGGGGTCAACTCGCGGGGGGGTTCAGACACTGTATTTTGTGATGTTGCAGGTACGGCTGCTGTCGCAGATTCAAAGCGTCGGATACGCTCCTTGAGGTTATCGATCTCTTCTTGCATGGTACGAAACCTCCGTTCGTACTCCCCTTGGATCCGGGCTTGTATATCCCGCTGCTCCCTCTCCCAGGTGGATCTCCTGGTCTGTTCCGCTTGCTCGAACTCCCTCAAGTTTGCCAAGATCCGTATGACCTCCCATGTGTGATCAACGGGGGCAGGTGGTTGACTGTAGATTCGTTACTATAATGCAAATGCGCCAACGCCATACAACGATACCTCTGAGATAGCGCAGGCTCGACCACTGCAAGCTCTAGCTCGCTCCTGTGGGGGACGTACTCGTATTGTGGTTGTTGTGGTGGCTGCGCATAAGGGAGGTTCAGGTGATGAAAGTTGGAGTGCGCCTGCCGGTCCTGGTAAACTAGTACGTCGTCGTAGTTCCTCGGTCGGACGACATTTGGATTTAGCGCATCCGAGAGTTCGCTAGTGGGCATTGAAGACAAGACATGGAAAGGCGCTGATCGTGTCCGTATGAGTGGCACACGCCAACATGGGCTGTCTCCTAGCGCCCAGCCACCATCGTCCCTTTCATGTCTCACGAACAGCAAGAGCTGAGTTCATCACCACAGCGTATGTTTCGCTTGTTGTCTCGGGGCATTGCAAAAGTTCACGGACGTGCGCTTAGAATCATATTCGAGCAAGGCGAAAGACTTCGTCGATCTCCATGACCAAGTGCAGGAACGTTTCCGTTTTCCCGTTTCGCCTCCGAACCAGACTGACATTGAGTCTCATTAGACAGGCCTGAATCTACTGGACTCACTTGACTCATTCCTGTCTACGTTTCAAAGGGACTTGGGCGCTGTGTCTGGTCAAATATCAGATTTGCAGGACCGGAGTAAACAAGTGGACAGCAAACTCAAAAGCCGTCGGGTGATTCCGTTCATGAAACCGTCCGACGTCGAGTCGTTTACCGTGCCTTTGGTATAGAGAATCGAGAGGCCTTTGTCGAGCTTGATTGCGGACATATGCCTTCCACCATCACTAATAACGACAATTCTGGACACCGACGTCTCGGACTCATGGATTTCTTCAATTGGAGAGCTGGAACAACACTTGGATACCCTCCAGGCTAGAGGGCGAGTGAAAGCCGCGAAGGATATGGTGGAACTCATGGCCCAAGTGCAACTCGTCGTACGTCCCTCCACAAGGATCCCTATAGGAACGTCCCCTCACTCTCCGCCCAACAAGGCTACGGGCAAAATACGAGCCTTCTTCATGGCAATTCTAAAACCTATTAAATCGAGTATGACCACAAACATGCAAGTTATCCAGACTTCAGTACTTCTGAAGTACCGGCCGTTGTACACATTCCTCCAGCGCCGCGCCGCGAATGTGGCTCTGGAGTTTCAAAGGTCCTACATTGCAGCCGCCAGAGTGTATTATGAAACAGGGTTTAGGCGATACACCCGGAGTCTTTCTTGGATAAAGGTGAACCCGGGAGAATAACTCATGTGCCCTCACCTGATCGTAATTCACGCTTCTTCAGGCACGGACGGTCGAGAAATCAGAAAGTCTCGTGTCTTCAGAGGCAATACCGCCCTTTGACTTGTCGAGGTTGGAGTACGCTCGAATCGATGGACCTGGGGTCGCCCTGGCATACATGGGCGATGATAAGAACCATGTGCGCCCTTCCTCGCGCAAGTCAGACATCATTTTCCCCCTAACGATTCGCGCCGTCCAACAGAAAGCACCTATGGAGTCGCTGCTTCGGTCAGCGCTCCTCGTTCTGATGGACAACACAACTGCAGAATACACATTCATCATCACCTTCTTCTCACCTGACGTGAACCTGATCCCTGTTCGGAAGGAGTCCCCGATGTCTCCCCTGATCGGACAGCCAAGTCTGTCACCAATAGTACCAGATGATGAGACGGGAACACCAGTAGGGACGCTCTCGGCGACGACTTCGACTTCGCTTGTTGCTACCCCCCTGACCCAGGACACAAACCCGAACCTTGCGCACGTCCATTCTTTAGCGCGAGGCGCGTCGCCGCAGTCGAGTCTGCCATCGCAACTCTCCAAGGAGGATCAAGCGGCGTTAGTTTCCGTGTGGAAACAAATTACGGACCCTGCAGTGGATTATATTCAGGTTAGTGCGTCGTTACGTGACCATTGTCCAAATCTCATTGCGGGTTTTCTCATGGAAACAACTCCTGCTCCGGCTACGCTACTGCCTTTTCCGCTCAATGAATCGTCCATCAGACCTTTGTCAAGTCGTTCATGGAGCCGATTCCCCCCATCATTCCACTGCTAACCATGATTCGCATGACGGAAGATGTCGTAAACGAAACCCAACGGCGAGGGTGTGCTCCACTCGAGACGGTACTGTTCACCATGAGGCTGCAGCTGTGGCCTGCATTCCAGAAAGCCATGTCAGAGCACGTGGATCAACTCAAGAAGTATACGGATGGCGTGTCTGGCTCTGGGTCCGTCAGCAGTTTTTTTGGCAGGGGCGCAAGCACAACTGATGCTTTAGTGGCCACCGCGAGTATCAATCTGACCTTCGAGCCTTGATCCTCAATTAACCTTGCCATTAGATCTGCAACCGATACGTAACGATATTTGAAGCCTTTGTCATATTGACAGTTCAAGAAGAGGAAACGATGATATTCTCCAAGTACGTCCGACGTGATCAATCAGGGAACGGGACTGACTCGTCCACACATCTCTAGCTTGCTTCGACTACGACAGGAATTGTCCAAATTGATTCTGAAGCACACAGAGAAGATCGAGGACCTCGCCGCGAGGAGCATAGCACAAGAAAGGTTCTATGGATTGCTCCTCAGTGGCTTAAGTGTGAGATGGTCCGAAGGCTGATTGTGTTACACGTCTGACTGACCGCCCACACAATAGAACGGCCCACGGCCGAGTGCTCACCCCAAGGCACAGACAGAGATCGCATACTGGCGGGAGAGGGAAGAGGAACTCAGAAGGCGGATGGCCTCCACCAGTCACGCTACGAAACAAAGTCGACGCTAGAACGATCGGTACGAACGTGATCCCCGTATTCCCCATTGCTATATGTAATGTGTAATGAATACTTATTAAACCGCTATGAATTTTGATGGAGTGGAAAAGGCCTGCAGAGAAGCGGAAAGATTACCGCAAGCTGTATCATAAACCAATCACCTTCTTGAAGGCAACTTAAAGTCCGTGAATGAAGTTAACTACAACGATCCTAATCCGAGATGGGGTCCCACCCGCTAGAGTTGCGGGGGCAAAGCCGGTATCCTGGAAAAAGGACCATAATGATTAGTTTGTCGCACAACGAAGAAAAATCACAACGCACGGGGATTCGGGTTTATTCAAAGGTGACCTCGACAAGGACCTCAGCGTGCCCTTGTTCATTTTCGGACTCCCAATCCCCAGGCTATCCAAGGCGTCCTTGACGTCCCTAGGGGCGCCAGGAACCTTCTTCTTTTGTCTCGTCGTCGCTGAAACGACTCTCCTCGTCCCGGCGCTTCGTACACTCACGGAGTGACGGAGGGACTCATGACCCTCCGGTGTGGTGTGCTCGAATGTTTTTACTGAGGATGGACGCGGAACCAGCGCTGGGTTCGACATGCTACTCCGTCCTTCAAGCGCGTCGCGGAGTTCGGTCACGCCTACTCCTCGATTGAGCTTTCCGAGACTTTGGAGGGAGAGGTTATCGATGTTCATCAAAGTGGGGGTGACCCGAAGCGAAGAGTTGTTTCTGAAAGCGTTGGGGCTGGCTTGCATTTCTATAGCTGTTTGAGATCTTTGTCAGTCATAAGATGGTATGCGGTGCTTATGGACCTTACAATCTTTGAGGGCAGACTCCGGCGTCCACTTCTTCGACAATCTCGCCTGAAGAGTTGAAGAATCCAGCCCTGTGACCTCCTGTACGTTCGGCGAAGCAACAAGAACAGCCAACCACTCTGCGGAGCTAATTCCTTGACAGGGCCTACACTCTACGCCCTCCTCGAACTCCTGCGCAGTTTGCGGGGGAAGCAAGACCCCAGGCTTCGATTTACCCTGCTTCAGCAAATTTGACGGTGAGGGGAAGTCCGCTAGAGCCTGGGCGGTAGCCATGTCTCAGCCGGCTACTCGGAAAAGACGAGGGCGTGACGTACCATTTCAGCAGCCTCGACAACTGACGCGCAATCCCATACTCTCCCAAGCGTCGACCACACCCTCGCTAACATCTCCTGAAGAGCGTTATACCTCTGTGGCTCCCTTTCCCGATACCCCTTCGACGTCTCGTCCAGCACCAATAACAACGGGACACTGGTTAACAACGCCCTGACGGGTAAGTGCTCGTGCACTGCCACCAGGATATTCAGAATGAGCCCATAGTCCGAGAGAGTCGCGGTGGATGGATTTTCGGATCGCGGACCAGCAGGGAACCAATCCAAGAGACGTTGCATGCCAGAGATATGTCTACCCCCTCCTCGAAGTCCGGCGATCGTAGAACGCCTACTCTGGGGCTCGGAGTGGGATGGTGAGTCTTTACCACCCTCCTCTGCTTTCTCGTTCACGTATCCGTTCGTTTCCGGCTTCTCGGTTCCGTCATTCTTCTCGTCTGCCTCTCCGCTCTTCTCCCCATAGTCTATGATGGATAATTTATGTGAAGAGTCCATCGGTGTTGGAGGTATCACGTTGATCTCCGCGCTCGTAGGCACAATCAAAATGTTGGGTTTTGCGAGTGGGCCGTTATGCGAGGGGGTCGGCGAAGGCGAGGTGCTATTCTGCGCGCCTGTCCCAGCGCCAAGAGACGCAGTTGTGGCCAAGGCATACACGTATGCATGAAGCGCGTTCAGGAACCTCGTCACTGAATCACCGTACATGATCGCCGCCGCGGTCTTCGCCTGCTTCGCAGGTCCCTCGGTAATGCTGCCACTGCGTCTGATCCCATCTGGTCCGGTGTGATCGCCCTTCCTCGGGATCTCGAATTCGATGTACGATACCAGAGCCTGCGTATAGTCCGCGCGAACAGCATAATCGCCATCACAGAGCAGTGTCAGAGTGTCCTGCCAAACTTCGGGGCTGATCTTTGTTCGTCGAGAGGGATGTACCCGCTTATGGCCATGTTCGGCCTCGTCCTTCTGGTTCAACAAGACTGTCGAGATGCCCGGCGTTCTCGGAACCTCGATTTCTGCCGTATGCTTCGCGGAATGCACATCTGCGGCTTGGACGAGCCCGAGTAGCCCTGCGAGTAAACTTCGGATGGCCTGAGTACGTCCCTTGTTGGAAACTCCGAATTTCCGGGACTCGATGGTAACGAGTCGACTGATCAGTTCTCCAGCGAGGTCCTGAATTTGGTCTGCATAGTATACGTGCATTCCTAGTGAGCTGATGCTCTCAACGAGGGCTGGAAGTAATGGATCATCCGGATTGACTGCGGTTCTCCGCAGTACGAGGTTGATGAGATTGGAAACGACATCAGAGGTGGAGATGTTGACGAGGGGAGTTGGGGAAGTGAAAACGGTGATGACCATGGAGGTAAGAGCGGTGTGCATTGGCAGTGAAGTGGCATCGGGTGTTTCCAGTAACCGTTCAATCAGCCGACTGGGGACAGCATAACGGTGTTGATACTGCGCCCACTCCGCCCCAGCCTGCGCCAGCCAGCAACAGTGATCAGTCTTCGTCCAGTTGTTCGTTTGGTCGAGACTGTTGAATGCGGCTTGCATGATGAACCCGATCTGTGCACCGTTTGATTGGGTTAACATGGCCCTAAAGATCGAAAGCGCGGAACTGGCGACATCGGATAAGGAGGGACCACTTTCGCCATCTGTGTGCAGATGTATTGAGGCCGCCCGCCGTTCATTGACCGGCCGCAGTCGGGGTAGGTATGTTGCAGAAGCAGAAGGGTCCTTCAAGGATGTTGCACTGAATCTTTGGTCAGTTTACATAAGTTCACGGGTATGCCACTCTAATGCCCTTACAGAATATCCAATTCTAGGACGTCGACCTGGAAGATTGTTTTCATGACTGCCGTGACGATGGTCGTGATTTGGTCCTTGAAGTAGTTTCTGCAGTTGAAGAGCACCTCCGAGGAGGCCACTCCATGGAGGACTGCCAGCCCAATCAGGCGTGTCCTGGAAACGTGTCACTTAGGGGTCCAAATATAACCGAGTCAACCAACTCATGCCTGTTTCGCACTTCATTATCGGCCGACTTTGACTCCACGGCACTCATGGTAGAGAACACGTCCAGGATAGACATGTACTCCTTCGACACGGTCTGCTCGACGTTGATAACATGACCATCTGTGTAAGCGAGCCAGGCCGTTAACTTTAAAGTAAAGTTAGCTCGAGGTTTGCCATTCTGGGATTAGCGCGCCGGACGCACCACACTCGCAGCCTTGGCCGCTAACTCGAGATCGGATGACAGTGCGTTCAAGGCGATGTTCACAGAGGAGATGAGCGCTGCGGAGAGCTGGGAGATGTCTCTTCGACATTCGTTGACCAAGGACTTGTAGATTGAGAGTGTGATCAGGAGGCTCCTAGAACCACACATGAATGAGCGCGAATAGGTCAGGGGTGACCGGACGTACGCTCTGGCACGGACATTTCCCACTTGTGCCTTTCTTGCTTCGAGTTTAACTCGTTTGTCGAGCTCTGCGGCGAGTTTGGAGACCTTTCCGGGCTTGTTGGAAGCATAATAGAGCAGGCGGGAGAGCTCCTGGGCGTTCGGGACCGGGTTCGTGGTGGAAGGTTGAGGCGGATAACAAGCGGAAATTAATTGGACGTGGTTTGGGGTGAGACGGAGGTTCATGGGCGAGCAGAACGGAAAGCAGAATAAAGACAGTTTGACGGAGTGGAAGGGGGTCTGTAACTACCAGTGGGCGGGGGTCATCAAAGCGTATGGGCGCTTCAGTGGGGCGGTAGGTTCAACCCGCCGCCAATCTCCTCCAATCTCACGGCCATCCCTTTCATGGATTTCGACCCAACCATCCACCCACACAGACGACACAACCCTCTGACAGGGGAACACGTCCTCGTCTCACCACATCGCAACAAGAGACCTTGGCAAGGCCAGACGGAACAGCCGCAATCCACTGATCTCCTACAGTACGATCCAAACTGTTATCTTTGTCCCGGGAACGCCAGGGCCGGTGGCCACCAAAATGAAGCCTACGAACACACGATGGTTTTTGTGAACGATTTCGCCGCGGTGTTGCCTTCTCCTGGGCCAGCTGCGCCTCCAGAACCTCACCATTTATTGAAGGCGGAACCCGTTCAAGGCGGATGCGACGTCATCATTTTCCACCCCAGACACGACTGGACGCTCGCTCAACTTCCCATTCCAGATATTGAGCACGTTATCGAACAATGGTGTGCGGTGTACACTAAGAGGGGTGCGGAGGATGGAATAAAATATGTCCAGATTTTCGAAGTGCGTGCGATCTCAGCTGTAATTTCCTGAAGGACCGGTTTCGCGAATACGCAAGCAGAATAAAGGCTCGCTTATGGGCTGCTCAAACCCTCATCCGCACGGCCAGGTTTGGTCGCTATCAGAAATCCCCTCTGAACCCGCGAAAGAGATCGAGTCTCAGAGCCGGTACGCTTCACGTACAGACCTACCGAGATCTGACGCGCCGAAAGGTCCAGGCGGACGACCCAACCTGATTTTGGAGTATGCGTACTTTGAGGTTAGTTTACCCCGTGACGAGGGGCGAGTAGTCCTGAAGAATGAACACTGGGTTGCGGTCGTCCCCTGGTGGGCAGTCTGGCCATATGAAATACTCCGTACGCGTCGATGACTGTGAAACTTACTTCACCCTAACCAAAAAAAGTCACTCCGTATCACAGGCATATTCCTTCCATACTGCACCTGACCCGGGAGGAGAAAGGTGCTTTTGCGGCGATTCTCTCCCAGTTGGCGAGGCGATACGACAACCTCTTCTCTTGTTCATTTGCTTATTCTATGGGCATCCACCAACTCCCCACGCCCACGGCACCCGCCGACGCCGATGGTGAATATTCTGACATCCATCTACATTTGCACTTCTACCCCCCACTACTTCGTAGTGCCAGCGTCCGAAAATTTCTTGTCGGGTGCGTCCTTGCCTCTCAGCATATCAGGAGGGCTGACGACAAAATTCAGGTTCGAAATGCTCGCTGAGCCACAGAGGGATTTGACTCCTGAGCAAGCGGCTGCCAAACTTCGAGCATGTGACGAGGTACACTATCTCGACAGGCCGAGTCATTTGCGTGAATGCCTCCACGAATCATGACCAACATGACCAACACCATTCGCCTCCGCAATGTAGAGAGCCCGCCTAACATGCCTATATTTTCGTGTAATTTTACGTTCCATCCGCCCAACGGTTGCGTATTTACGAAAGCCGCAGAAGTCCCCCGGTACTCGGGGCACCCTGAAGATCTCAGCCAGGGGTCTAATGATGGAGTAGAAAACCCATCAGCTGTTCGAGATGATTTGTCTGAACGATATGCGAACTCGCAGAAATCATCTATCTGGTGACGAGTCAGCATCTGAGGTAGAGGATTTGAGATTTGGCATGCTTATGTTACATATCGTGATATGTAGGGTTTGGTGATGGTGGTGTGGGTCCCGGTGAAAAGAATTGAATCCGTGTATTGGGAGCAAATTGGCCCGGCTGCTCGTAGTAGCCAGTCCTCCTCCTCCAGCTTACGGTGAAACTCGTTGATAGTACATGTCGACCATATGTCGTTTCCCACCGTAGGTTATATACTTCAATAGGAGGAGTACCGTCTCGGCGATTTCGTGGATGAGCATACGTGGGAACCGATCATATGAAGCCCTTTCTACGAACCACCCGACGTCATCGAACGCTAACCCAGTCCCAGTGTCACGCTACTGGGTCGGTCACGCTACGATCCCAACTATCGCTACAATCCAGGTCATTCAGAGCGAGTCCCATGTCTAACCAGCCGAAGATCCTGTCCGAGGAGAGCCTCCCCTTATCCGAGGCAAAGTGAGATCTTCAACCCCCTCAGTTTCATCTCTGTATGGTTGCAGGGTCAAAGATGAGCGCTGATCCGGGTTTCTTCAATCGTTTAGGTGGGTGACGTTGAAGAAGATTACGTGGCAGGACGACAAAGGCGTGCAGGTGCGGCAAGGGAACGGGAATTGAGGTGGGACTCGCCCCGCAATCTGATTATCTCATCAGCGCTTTTGGGAATCCGCGCAACGTACTACGAGGAAAGCGACCGGGATAGATGGTGCTGCAGATCTCTCGAAAATTTACGAGCATGAAACTGAGTACTGAACCTCTGGCGTTCCGATTCGCGCAGCTGTGGCGATCTTCGCATTGATCCGCTCGAAGACGAATGCATTCCCCTTGTCCACTATCATAATCGAGCAATACCGCCCTCCCGTTGGAAAGTTTGTCGTCGGTGGGTGGCTCAGTGATCATTAGACATAGGACACCGTTGCCTGAAGTACGCTCCTACCTCGTTTTTGTTTGTGCAGAACTCCCAGCAGGTATGGCTATGCGTCTAAGTCGACTCTACTTCGGCATTTTTAACGGTCTTTCAGGACTAATGGATGAGAACGAGACTCCAGAAAAAGCAGCGCTGCGGGAGTTGCACGAAGAAACGGGCTACATCGGCGAGGAGGTCGTCGATGTGTCTCCAATGCTCGCTACTGATCCAGGTTGAGGGGCATCCAGCAACAAATAAAGCGAATAAAATCTTCTGATTTACGTTTTTCAGGAATGACGAATTCAATAATGAAACTCGTCTCAGTCGCTGTCACTTGCAAGGATCAGCTAGAGACGCCAGAACAGAAGCTCGACGACGGAGAGTCGATCACGCTTCGTATCGTGGAACTCTCCAAGCTGAATCAGATTCTCAAAGGTGAGTAGATGGTAGTGTTTCCTGGGGTTCTTGTAGTCTGACACGAAACGGGACGTAGAATACGATTCGAAGGTTCGTGCGGTTCCGTTGTTTCGGGGTGTGTATCGCTCACCTTTACTCGCCTCACAGGAGGGTTATGTAGTAGATGCCAAACTGGCAATGTTCGCTACCGCATATGACCTGGGACGAAACCCCAAGTTCCAGTAGTTGGTATAAATGATAACGCGGCAACACCGCTACTTTGTTGTGGCAGCACTTCTTGTGCACATATGGTCATTGGGACATTTATTCATTGCGAACTAGACGGAGGCTGACGAAATGGTTTCGCGAGTACCCCCATCAGCCACGAAGCTGCCTCCTGGACAATGCGCGCCAGAAGAAGACGGACGGGGACCCAGTTTTGTCATTCCTAGTCTGGCACCCATGGTCCTCGATCATCAAACGAGGACTTTCTATCTGTGTCAGCTCCCATTTGAAGCGCTGATGAACCCTTAACGCGTGAGCCAATTTTCCATTCCCGTTTCAAACAAGTGGTTTCTTCACGTCCTCCCCGAGCCCGAAGCCAAGCATGGTCGTAACCAACCGACCGAGATCATCAGGAGTAAACCACCAAGCAACGGGATCCACAGGATCATACCTGACATTTGCACAGGAATTGCAAAGTTATTGTCAAAGTACCGCAGTAAGTAAGTATGTGCAGCACACCTGGGTGATGATGATCGATGATCGGAGGTGAAATTGATATATGAGAGGGCGAAATGAGCCTCACTGCAGATGCTGAAGCGCTGGATCTCAAAACAGACTCATGGATCCGGATAGGGTATCTCGACGAGGGAACCGCGGGACGTGCGCGACGTAGGGCGTGTTACATAGGGAACGCCCTAGCCCAACTTGTGTATTTGGTGATGTCGAGCATCAGGGATAAGCATACCGATAAGCATTTCCCATGAACAGGGTCTCAATCTAGGCTTGCTCTAGATCGAACGGTGAATCCCACCTTACCATCTTGCGGCTGTGTCGTGGTAAGATTCTGAGTGACGACCATGGGGACTTGACTTGAACGAGGGAATCACGAGGTGAGAGGGCCAAGAATATTAAATAATAAACCTTCATTTCTAAATCAAGATTGCGAGGAACGGGCTAAGATCCAGGCACCCAATGACATGAGAAATGGTCGGGCAATCCGCGGAGATGGGGAGGCCACTGTGAATGGCAGAGCGCCTCCTCGATTTCTCGAATACCGCCCACGTCCCTAGTCATAACAGAAGGGGAGAGAGGACGTGCGGGATGTAATTTGTACCCAAAGCAACAAACCCTGAGAAGATGATCCAGTGGGGTCGACTTGCACTAGCGAGGAAGAAACCTGACCAGACCGTTCTTGGGAAATAAGTAAACCAGTTGCGGATTTTATGCGGAATTCGCGTACCGTAACGACGGAGCGAGGCCTTGGGGCGCTGAAGCTGGATGTGCCACTCACCCTGGCGTAGTACGACTTGGACCTGTTTATGGTCCATGCAGCGTTATTAAGGCGCAAAACAAAATCACGAGTTGAGCATCTTTTGTCAGCACGTTTGAATAATGGACAGGAGGTTACAACGAGCGCTTTGGTCCTTGTAGTTCGCGTAGGGGGTCGTCTTAACGACGGTTTCGCGAACGGGCTCAACGCTGTGCAAACCGGTGTTGGTCTCTGATGGGAGAAGAGCAGTGAGGCCTCTTCCCCTGAGAAAGTGGACAACCAGTGCACTGCGATATGCGGGTATGATATCGGAGTGTCACGTGTCATTCCGTACCTGCCGATCAGTGGGCTTTGAGGTGAGACTTCGTTTGAGGTTGGGCGCTATCCTCGTCCCTTTAAAAGAAAAGCATCAAGCATTGTTTTTTTTTTTGCGACCCTTGTGCTCCAGTGACAGTTTGACTCATGGATCGTCCGGCGGTCCACAGATCTTCTTTGCCTCAGTCGTGGTCTCAGCCGTATCCTCATTCTGCTCCGCCAAACCACAATCATCCCCGCCCTCCCGCTCCCCTATACCCTCATGATCAACACAACCCTTACACCGCTCCGGCGCTCTATCCTACTGTGGTCAGCCAACAAATGCCACATAGGTACGCCCAGCCGGTGCCAAATCAGCTCATTCCTGGGGGTTATGCAGCTCGTCCTCGCGCAAAGTCCTTTGTCGCAGACCACAATCCCTACACTGGACCACCTCCTCCAGTCCCTCACTTTCCTTCCCCGCAGTTCCCCCAAGCCCAACATTTCCCACATATAACTGTGCCTCCCCCCAGACCGCCGGCGTTCCAGCCCACATATCCAAGTTATCAGCCCTCCTCGCCCAGCAACCAAACCCAAGATGCCGTGGTACCCATCCGTCCGGCTCCCATGTCCGCCCGTCGGTCGAGTTCTTCTCCCGCCGTAAATCGTATCCCGCCGCAGAACGCACCACCGCCTGTTCCACCCCTTCCTCCGACTTACCAGTCGAACAACCCCCAAAGCGCTGCTCAACGCACCTCTCCAGTCCATCCACCCCCACCATCAATCCCGATACCATCACCTAGCTATTCGTATCGATCAGATTCGTCTCCGCTGTATGAGTCTCCGTATGAAACAGCCTCACCTGTACCCCCACCTCATTTTCCCACTGGTTCACCTCCTAGATTCGAGAGCGACGTGAAACGCGCACCTGTGGATGACGAAGAGGAAGCGCTGGCACTTGCGATCGCACTCTCTGAGAAGGAATTAAAGGAGCAATCTGGAATGTCCTCCCAGGAAGAGGACGATATTGCGAGGGCGATTGAAGAGTCGATGAAGCACGCTTCATCTTGGAGCACACCCGTTTCGACTGCGGGTGCTGGTCCTTCAACATTCCCCCAGACTACTTCACCAGTTTCGTTCCCTTCCCCGTTACCTGTCTCTGAACCTCCGGTCTCTCCTCAAATGTCCCTTGCTCCCTCACATCCTCCTCATTCCTCGGCATCCCGACCCACCAGCAAAGCGTCGTCGCCGTTAATGCGCCCCGCGAAATCAAGCACCGATGATGATGAGGCTTTCGCCGGGCGGATTGCCGAGGAAGAGGAGAGGTCCGCTGCTGCTGGACCATCTAATCACGGGCCTCAACCTCCTGTGTTTCCGAGCTCCGAGACTACCATATACCCGTCGCCGCCACCATCTACGAGTTCACGGAAACGCCAAGATGTTCAACGACCGAAGTTTTCCATTGTTAATTCCGATTCTGATCCCCCTCCCCCTCTGTATCATCACGTAGTCTCCGCCAGGACATCCGTCCCCGAGAAGTCTTCTCCGATATCGCCAGTCAACCACTCGTCTTTAGGCAGGAGCTCGTCCGCTTCCGCTGTTACACCTACTAGTAGCCGTCATTCGCCTATCCCCGCTCAACCCGACAAGTCACTTGGCAATCGGTCTCAGTCTTTAAATACAGTACCTATCAGCCCTAGCAGTGCTGAGCCGATCCCACCGGTGCCAACGATCCCGACCCCATTCCAAATTGTGGAAGAGCCGTACGATGCGCCTCCAGGGGATTCCCCGAGTTCATCCGCCAACCCCGTTCCAGCGAACTCGTTCATCGACTCACAATTATTATACGGTGTTTGTAAGTCCCCCCGAACCTGCACAGACATGGGGAGTATTGTTTACGACCTTTTCCCTTTGTAGCCCTCGGGTTCAATCCACCTCAGATTTCCTCCATCAAAACGACACTGAAGGGCGGGGTCCCAAATGTTATCTCTCTGCCTACTGGGAGATATGTCCCGTTCCATATCCAGGCACCGGATTGGCGCCACCTTTTGAAGATGATGGCTCGATTGAGCGGGTCTAGAATTGAGCCAGCCGTTGAAGTTTTGGCGGCCTCCAAGCAGGAGCCAAAGCTCCGTACCGTTGTACAATTTGTAAAGGTACGTACCACGTCTCTTTTACGGTAATTGTAT
Source organism: Thelephora terrestris (assembly GCA_015956445.1). NCBI lineage: Eukaryota > Fungi > Basidiomycota > Agaricomycetes > Thelephorales > Thelephoraceae > Thelephora > Thelephora terrestris. The sequence goes on along the minus strand of WIUZ02000011.1, from coordinate 1,135,071 downwards.
TGCTAAGCTGTTCGAAGGTCAACGCCACTTCCCAGGATTGGAGAACCGTCATTTACATGACTATCGACAACCCATCACCCTCGAACGCTCCCCACAAGTTCTCGAATGGTGATGTTAACACCCTACCTTGGTCTTACAACGCGACCCCCCTACCTCCTCTTCTTCGCGACGGCCCAGATACACCGGTGTCGAAATACTATACCATCCCGGCCACTTCGAGCACCCCTTACCCAACCCTGCCCATAAGTTTCCCAAACATGGCAATGTATCTCGCATCCGCTGTCGAGGACTCTCGGAGAATGGCACACGATAACTCGGGTGGGATGAAGCGGTTGGCCAAGACTTTGGATATGCTTTATCCGGCCCAGGTTGAGTTGGGTATGGAGGACGACGAGCCTGACAAGCCTACTGGGGTGGTGAACATGTTCAGGAACGTGTTTGGAAGGGGGAGGAGAGATCAACGACGGAATGACGATAACTATGCGGATTTGGTCACGCCGTTCGTTCCGGAGTGGGGTTGAACGGGCTCGTGTGTGAAAACACAAAGACTATCCATCCCCGCTCTCATTCATTTCATTCATATATAATTTTTTTCCTCATCATCATCATGTTTCCATCAAGCCCTCGCACGTTTGCTCTCTGGGGAGGCGGGACCCTTTCGAATTAGCCCCTCGTTTACGTTCGATCTCTGCTCGCAACCTCGTCATGTTTGCTTTGCGCATCATTTTGTTTGTTTTTGTTTCTATTTGTCTCTCTAGCCTAGTCATGTCATGCCATGTTGAAATATAAGCTATAAAGCATTCCAAAATTTATTCTCTGGGTCCACCGTGGTGGACTTGTGTGTGTGTGCACGAACCTTTGCAAGGTACTGCCCACATGGCATCGCGAATTAAGTCGATCAATGCAATCAGCTCCGGCCAGATCCCCCAGCCAGGAAACGGGATCAATTATACGATTCACGGTGTATAGATACATATGCACAGCGGCAGTCACAAGGCGCAGTCATTCAAATGTTTAGAAGGATGTTTCTTGACACACCTCCAATTCTTCTTTCTCCACAACATCGTAAGGCCTATCATCGTCGAGAGCGCGCGTGCGACGCTGGACGACCTTCCATCTCAAGAACTTGCGCTCTCTCGAGGGGCTATCTTTGAGGATTCTAACGAGCTCTCTCTTGTAAATCACCCGTGTACTCTCCCAGTCCGCGGGGTGGTCATTCTCTTGCGCGAGGTCGATATCGATGACCGCAAGGTACTTCAGCTTCCGGAACAATTTGAACTGCTCCCTGTCGGACTGCGATTCGAGGATTCTCAGCACGTGTGTGGCAAGGAAGCCCACCCCTCCCCCCCGAATGGGATATACTCACTTTGGTGGAGCCGACGACGCCAATCTCTCGAAGGTTCGGGCAGCCCCACGTGACCCCTATGATAAAACGCCTCTGAGCGACTGTTCGATAGGACGACATGCTTCAGAGACCCACAATGTAGAACGTTTCGATCATAGACAGTCACCCCCGCGAGACGCTTCAGTCCTCCGCCATGCGAACGAATGGTAGAAGGGGCATGCGTGTCCATGGTACTGGTGAAGATCAAACTGTCCAGGTTTGGACATTTCCTGACGAAATGGTGACACGCGGGCGTAATGCGCAGCTCACGGATACTCGGGAACACGGCGTATTTTCGCTTGAGCGCCTTTGAGATGGGGGCTCGGGAGCCAGCGCTCAAGATCTCCAACGTCTTCAGGTTGGGCAGTCGGACCAAGCAATCCACAAGTTTGGTGACAAGATCTTCGGGGGCATGAAAGAAGCTCAAATCAACGGAAAAAATACTGAGGAAGTGGCTGTTTGTGAGGGACGAGTTGGGTGTGAAGGATGGACGGGTACGTACCGGACGTGGGCGGCGATCGCCCGGTGATTGGACAAGTAGATGCACTGAGCGTACAAATGTAAGCCCCCGCCTCCAGTCCCAGTCGTGTAGTCGTAACGAGTGTGCGAGACGCATCCCTCGGTATCGGCCCAAAGAAGTGGAAGAAGTCGGTTACGCAGTGACCAGCATGTCATGGTCAGCCTTCGAATGATAATCGACCGTTCGGCGTGTTCCTTCCCCATGCGCGCGTACATCCCTCTGCCATTGTAGTTTTCGCGAATGAAGCTTCGATGGTCTGTAAAGTATGAAAGAACCTCGAGGATTAGCTCGAGAGGGAGGCTCAGAACTGTTCCAACGAAGGTCAGGTATTAATCGGAAATGACAAAGTCTACTGGATACTTGCGCATGCGCGGCATCGGTTTCGCAGGAGGTGAGGGAAAGAGTTTTGGGAGCAGGGGTTGAATGACAAGGTGGCCACCCTAGCGAGGAGATGGGTCGCGGTAAACACCACTCGAAGACATAGAAACAGGTGGCACTGATTTATAGTCCGTGCAAAGTCTTTGGGACTTTGACCAAACTTTAACTAAAAGTGACTTTGATGCACCGGCTCGGTGACTTTTGCTCCCGGCGCCCGATATCTCAATCAGATCAGGTAAGTAAGTGAGAGAGAGTTCGAGGACCCACCCGGGATTGCTTCTGAGTCCAGAGTGCTCTAGGCGTCGTCAAGGAATGTCACCCAAACGTCAATGCTAGCAACAATTCGCTTGCGAGAAAACGATAAAGACGGTAGATGACAACCCGGGTATCCGTTTCTACACGATCAGGGATGTTGTGGGGAACACTTCTAGCTCTCCATTCTCCACGACATCAGTGACTCCGTTGGGGGGATCACGATACCAGTGATTTTCAGAGTGTATCCACCTCAAAAACTTGCGTTCTTGAGAATGGCTATCCTTGAGGACTGGAATTAGAAGCCGCTTCCACTCCTTTATATACCCGTCCCTTCCGTCCTTGTACACTTCATGCCCTATTTCATCCATTTCGTCAGAAGAAAACAGGTGTGTGTCGTAATCAAGTTCCACGACGGCGAGACGCTTCAGTGATCGCAGGGGTTCAACGATCTTGGCACTGGCCTCAGCCTAAAATAGGTACATGAGTTCCTGGATCCCTCGACGCGGGAAACTCACAACAGTTCCGTAGACAATCCCAGCGCAAGCCCTGATACCGATCTCTTGGAGGTCCGGGCAACCCTGCACCACTTTGGTGGCATAACTTAAGTGAATAGAAACCACAACGCGTCTTCAAGCTTACCCAAGCGAACACTGTCCTCGGCTACTCCTACAACGCGCTTCAGCTTTTCCAACCTCTTTCCGTATGAGCTCAGGACCGTGGCACCCCCCAAGGAGAGCTGATCTGGGGCGGACACGGTTTCCACGTTCGGGCAGCACCCGATGAACTTGGCCGTCCTATTACTGATGGCCAGTTCACGCACGCTAGGGAATTTGGCAGATTTACGTTTGAGTCCTCTGGTTATGGGGCTGAGGTGGCTGGCGCTGAAAACCTCCAGGGTCCTTAGGTTGGGCAAACGGACCAGACAGTCGATGAATTTCGACATCAAATCCTTGGGGGCGTATTTGAAGTACAGATCGACGGAGAGGGTCCTGCAGAATGATAATGCGTGAGTTTCACTTATAGATTCAAATGTTAATGTTCACGCACTCGACATAGACGCCAATCGTTGGGTTGAGCAACAGATATGAGCATTGTGCGTACAGACCACCGGCCGGTTGGGACGTCATATGCGGGCCATGATATCGGTGCTTAGGGTACATATTACACCCTTCCACATGTTTCCAGAGAACCGGGAGCAGCCTGTTGCGCAGGTGCCAACAAGTCATGGTTAATCTTCGGATGACCGTCAACCGTTCCACGGCCTTCGGTTCCAGACTTCCGTATCGTCCGCTCTTCTCGTATAGAATGTTGCGATGAGGATCTCCAAAATAGGCTAAAATTTCGAGGATGAGCTCGGCTGGAAGTTTGAAAACTGCGCGGGTCACGTCAAACGGGGGGTCAGAATGCATCGTTGTGGACCTGGGGGCTCACTTCCACTTGTCTGTATGCATCTGGGGTTTACCCCGTGTGTAAGAGGGGCTGCTGAGGTATTCGTCAGTCTCAGTTTAGGCGGCATCGTTGCCGCCGGCGGTCTATGAGAGACTGATGCAAGTTGGGGGAAGAGCCCTCTCCGATCCGATCAAAGTCTGTCAGCTTGTCCCTTCCCGCTCCCCCGTTTCCTCCAGGCTTCCATGATACCCATGTTTATTGGCACCAGACACTATCTCAAGAGGCCAACATCATTCATTACCAGGCGTTATTTCTACAAGTTTTTCACCCTCAGTCATGGGTCGTTTTTGCGGCGTTAACTATCACGGAATAAACTCTCTGCGACAGCTTTACATAAAGTTTCAAATATGGGATCACACCGAAGTTGTCTAAAACATTGACGATCAACGATTCACCCTGCATCCGTGCCACGCAGTGCGCTCGTTTTACCATACGAACGAAGCGAGGGCTTGTTCGTTTGCAATCGTTTGCCGGTTGTGTTCTATGTCTAATTGTGGGCGATGGTTTCACAGATGGCAAACAACAGTCTCGGATCAGATGTGTTACTTTCACAACTCCTGGAAATGGTCGAGAAAGGGTTGGATAACATCTCTGCTACCCTTAGGTATGGCACGGGGTCTCCCAAGCGTTCGTGATGGCTGGCTCACTGTAATCGTTTCTTCTTGGCAGTCCTACCGATGTTGCGACATCCAAGCAGGTTCGAACGCGGGCACCACCGGTGTCAGAGTCGCTGATTCCAATTTGATGCAGATCGATGGCATGGTTTTGAAGATCTCAACGATACTGAGGAAAGCCAGGAACATTAAGAACCGCTTCGCCCCCATAAACCAAATCCCTCCGGAGACTCTCGCCCTCACTGCCACATTCCTTACCAATTCAAGCGACGTGATCAACGCCACAGCCGTCTGCCAACAATGGAGAACAACATTGCTCTCTTTTCCCCAGGTGTGGCGCAAGGCCGGTGGGCGCTTGCCGGAACTAGAAGCGTACCTAGAACGGTCCAAGTCCATTCCTATCGAAGTCGACTTATTTTCCCCGAGCCTGGTCACCTCAATTGTCCCCCACACCTTTCGACTTGTGAATTTGACGGTGTCAGTCAAAGACTCCGCTGGCTTCGAGCAGGTCGCAGGACACCTATGCGAACCCATCCCCACACTTCGCTCCCTAAAATTCTTCACCCAAAATCCCCAACTGTACGCAATCGAGCTTCCCTTAGGTCTGTCTGAAGGCCTCTTTCGGCACTTAGAGTCCTTGGTTTTGTACGGGATTTCGTCGTTTCGCGGATCCCAAAGTTTCCCACACATCACTGAATTATACCTGTGCACGGGTTATCCCACCATCAAATCAACAACCGGTCTCTTGGACACCTTGGGGAAACTACCAGGACTGGTGAAACTCTGCCTAATTTTCCAGGCGGATTGGTACGCCCACGTCCACTCGCCCAAAATTGTCACGCTTTCTTGCTTGGAAGAGATCTGTCTATTCACACCTAGCATTACCGGTCCGTTAGATGAAGGGGCCGTCCCGCCCATTCTCCGATTCCTTGAGCTCCCAAAGGCCAAGGTGGTTTCCATGCAATCCCCATTTCCCATGTCGTCCTCCATCCCTGTCCTTCCCGGTGCCTTATTCAACGAACGTCTTCCGAATTACGCGAAACTCCCGGGGCTACAAATTAAAACCAAAAGGGGGTCCGGAGAGATCATATTCAGGAGTGCTTCTCAAGCAGTACTTGCCTACGACACCGGACCGCTGGAGGACCATCTACGGGAAATTCGACTATGGGGAGGCCTTCCAATCTCTTCCGTCCGGAGGGTGACTGCGGTCCGGTCGGATTTGAGACATGGAAAAGAAGACATATGGTTGGCCGGCCTCATTGGAGAGCTGGAGTTCCTGGAGCTTTTGGAACTGCACGGTGACTGTGGTCACGTTCTCAGGCGGCTCCGTGTCTGGATGGCGAGAGGCGAGGTATCTGTTGGGATCAAGGCCCTCGTCGTCCGTGGTGGAGAATACGCCAAACGCCAGGCATTCAAGTTTGACGGTGTCAAGGGTGCACTAGGACTTGAAAACATGACGGTGACATACATCCCGGACCCTGGTTCACGCGAGGAGTTCTCAGATATTGGGAGCTCGAGCGAAGGCAATTTTGATTCGGATGGTAGTTATTCGGGCGAGAGTGACGAGAATGGCGAGAACGGCGACGGCGATGAAGTTGACGAGGACGGAGATGAGGACGAAGTCGATGAGGAAGAAGATGTGGAAGGCGATGAGAACTGATGAGAGCGGGAGGGACGGTACTGGTTCGGGCAGCCTCGTTTCAAAATCGGTTCTTACCATAGAACAAACCTCTCTGTGAACCCCCGTTCTCGCCGCAACTTTCCCTCGGGATCACACCCAGAAATACAATGGCGCACGCGCGAATTCGTACCGCCTTCGATTCGCGAGAGCTGTACAACGTCATCGTTGAGCTCGCCCCAGGTGAGATGACAAGAGAGTTCGGACGGTTGGCTTGTCACCCGGCTTGAACGCAACATTCACGCCTGTTCGTTTCCAAGGAGCGATACGCATAGTAAAAAATTAGATCTGAAGAAACATCTCACTGTTTGTCCAAGAGGCGAGGGCATTGTTCGACAACAAATCGGAGTGGGCTCGCAGAAGCCAAGGTTGCCCAGGGCAGGAGATAAGGACACGAGCAGACCACTTCGCGGCCAGACAGGGTTTCCGAACGATGTTTTGATGTTTCGGGACTCGGTGTTTTTGTCCATGAAGGTCTTCAGTGGCCCAGAGTTATCTTGCCTACACAAGGCTGATCTATGGACACCACGGCGGTGGAAAGAGCGGGAACGAGGGTTGGACGCTGAGCGCTTGAGCATCCACGCCATGGGGACCATCCAGCTTTACCTGGTGTACTTTGCCAACGATAGACCATTACCGACGTTGATAACCCTAGGTGGCGTTGCATAGAGGAACTACGCGACATGCGTGCCGCTGCCAGGCTCTGGCTGAGGTACCTAAAGTGGTCCTCATTTTTTGAGAGCCGGCGCGTGTTCGCAGTGCGGCATGCCATCCATCATTAATGCATCATCATTGGTTGCTGGTACCGCCTAGAACCCTGGTGTTTGTCGTCCCCATATTCTTCCCGTGTACAACAAGTGGGGGGCTTCTGGGTGTTATCACATAGTCGGCTAACGCACAGGGTAGGTTCGCGTAAAGTTTCAAATAGGGGACCTTACCGAACTTGTCTAAAACCTTGACGGTCAACTATTCAGGCAAGCACTCGCACCACGTATCGCACTCGTCGCGCCGCAGAAAAAGAGAAGGGGTTCGTTCCTTTGCGTCGTTTGCTGGTCGATTTCATGTCTAACGTTGCAGTGTCCGGGGGCGTCTGTTTCCACGTTGCACAGATGGAACACAACCGCCACGGATCAGACGCGCCAATTCCACAACTCCTGGAAATCCTTGAGAAACGGTTGGATAATATCGCTGCCACCTTCAGGTACGCTAAAGTATTCCCCAAGCCTTGGTTATGGTTGGCTTACTGTATAGGTTTTCTCCTTGGCAGTCCTACCGATGCTGCAACATCCAAGCAGGTTCGAGCGCAGGCACCGCCAGTGTTAGGGTTGATGAATCGCTGACTGTGATGCAGGTCGATGCCATGGTCCTGAAGATCTCAGCGATACTGAGGAAAGCCAGGAACATCAAGAACCGCTTCGCGCCCATCAATCAAATCCCTCCGGAAACCTTCGCTCTCGCTGCCACATTCCTTACCAAGCAGCGCGACGTGCTCAACGCCACAGCCGTCTGCCAACAATGGAGAACAACATTGCTCACTTTTCCCCAGGTGTGGCGCAAGGCCGGTGGAGATTCGTCGGAACTCGAGGCGTACCTGGAACGATCCAAGTCCATTCCTATCGAAGTCGACTTGATCTCCACGGAGCTGGTCACCTCCATCGTCCCCCACGCCTTTAGACTCGTGCATTTGACAGTATCAATTATAATACCGGGTGGCCTCAGGCAGGTCGCAGAACACCTATGCGAACCCATCCCCACACTTCGCTCCCTAAAATTCCTCACCAAAAATCCCCATCTGTCCGAAATTAGTCTACCCTTAGGTCTCTCCGAAGGCATCTTCCGGCACCTGCAGACCCTGCACCTGCATGGTATTTTATCGTTGTACGGATCCCCAAGCTTCTCGCACATAACCGAACTATTCATGTGCACGGGAGATTCAACCTACATTCCAATCCGCCGCTTCTTGAGTACATTGGGGCAACTACCAGGACTAGTAAAAGTCAGTCTGCTTTTCCAGGCGAATTGGTACACCGACGTCCCCTCGGCCCAAATCGTGACACTTCCTTGCGTGGAGGAGATTTCCCTACTCACGCCTGACATTACTGGTCCATCAAGTGCAGGAGCCATCCCGCCCATCCTTCAAGTTCTCGAGCTCCCAAATGTCACAGTAATTTCCTTGCGATCCCCATTTCCCCCGGCGCCCACCATCCCTGTCCTTCCCGATCCGCTCTTTAGCAAACGTCTTCCGAATTATGCACAACTCCCGGAGCTACAAATTGAAACCGAAAGTGGGTCCGGAAAGATCACCTTCAAAAGTGCTTCCCAAGCGGTACTCACCTACCACACCGGGAGTTTACGCAATTATAAGCGGGAGCTTCATCTCTGGGGAGGCCTCCCACTATATTCCGTTCGGAGGGTAACTGCGGTCCAATCGAATCTGATGGTTGGCGGAGAAGACAAGTGGTTGGCTGGTTTGCTTGGAGGGCTGGGGTTCCTGGAGGTCTTGGAACTTAGTGGTGACTGTGGTCACGTTCTTAGGCGGTTGCGTCAAGATATGGTGAGAGGTGCAGTGTGTGTTCGTATTGACACCCTAGTCGTCCGTGGTGGGGAATACGCGAAAAGTCAGGCATCAAAGCTCGACGGGGCCAAGGGCGCAAGAGGTCTTGAAGGCATGACAGTGACTTACATTCCGGACCCCGATACATACGAAGAGTACTCGGATTTTGAGAGTTCAAGCGAAGGGGATTCGGATACGGATGGTGAGTACGCAAGTGATGAAAGTGACGAGGATGATAGCGACGACGGGCAAGGATGGTTATGGCGATGGGGAAGATGATGGTAATGTCATCAATTACGACTGTTGAGAAGACTATGCATTAGGTCGTTCAATGGTCTTGTTTGGTCAGTTGTGCTGCGAAGAAAGTCCAGTTATGATAAATGAAAGAACTTGCCACTTCAGGTCTATGACTCGTCTCGGCGATCTCGAGGAAAGAGAGTAATCGGTTTTCACCCATGAAGCAATCCTCTCTGTCCTCGCCGCTGCCTTTCCTCAGCAGTGCACCCAGGATTGAACTGGTACGAGTACAAGTTCGTGCCGCCCTCAATCCCGTAAGAGCTGTACAACGCAATCACCGGGCTCCTCCAGGCTAGGTGAGGGTACAAGGGAGGACTGATACTTGGCTGTTGGACGACATACGTTAGATATCCACGCGCGTTCAATTCCGGGGGCCGTCAACACGTGTAGCGCACCGTGATTAGATCGCTGAGTCTGAACTTGACGGTCCCCATCGATTTGCCCAAGATGTGCGGCGATGGTCCTGCGGCGAATTGGGGTGGCCAAGGCCAGGAGCGTGATGAAGCCGAGGGCACGAGCAGACAGTTTCCAGGAAAAGAATTACCAAGCCTCGGTCATTATTCACCTTCGTTGGGAAATCCCGTGTCGCGATACTATCTCTAGGCTGAAAGTCCACTGAGCACAAGTAGTCCCGAGTCATCCTGCCTATGCGAGGGTGCTCCAGTGATACCACAGTAGCGGGCGAGCGGAAGCGGAGGTCAGACGTTGAGCGTTTGAGCGTCCACGCCGTGGGAGCCGTTGGGTTTCCTTCGCCACAGGAATGGAGACGATAGGCCCAGGTTTCTTGATTACCGATGCTGGGTGGCGTTCCCCGTGGCGTTGGTGATTTACGAGCCGCACAAAATAGGCGGCGCTGAGGTGATAGCCTGGCTTTTCCGAATTGAAGTCACAGCTGAACGCTGCGTGGAGCAGCGCTCTCAAGTTTTACTGAGAGCACATCCTCACGCGGTCAATCTCGGCGATTCTCGCTCGATGTCCAGGAAGAGAGTTGAACTGGGCAGGGCAGGCAGCAGCGGCGAACAATAAGTAGCGAACATTCCGCACAGCCCTCTAGCTCCCCGGTTGTCAGGTGTCGGTATCAGTAAGTATGACGTCGTCCAGGGTCGCCCATAGGTGGGTTTTTTAATTGCGGGAGAGCTCCCTTCACCCGCTCAAAAGTCTCGGGGCCCGCGCTGGCCTGCGTGATCGCCCATATATCGGCTTGAAGCGGGTACCCAGGAGGAGGGATCGTGGGAATCCAGTCCCATTGGCTCACCACCTAGGGCCAGGACCCCGAACCTTGTCGTACCGGTTTTTCAGCCTCGCGGAACAATCCACAAGGCATCCGCAGAAAGGAAGCTTAGCTTGCAACCTGTGGAGTTTACATCTTCTCTTCGCCACTGGCACGCTATGAACTCGTGTACCAGCCGATCGCATATTAGGCTACGCGAGACCTCCCTCAACTCAACCGTCAAGATGGTGCTCCTCCTTGACCTTCTTATCGCTCTTTATCGCTACAGGAGGAACGGCCATTCTAGTCACCCACGTGTTAAACTATTGGGATGCGCCGGATCTGGACCACCCTGTGCCAATTTCTACCATCGAGTCGTATGGTCTGACTAAATTCCTCAGTTACGAAGCTCTGGCTTCTCTCCTTTCTCCAGGTTACTCCCGCAACCTACGCTACAGGGATTGGTCGCAGTAGTTGACGATAAACACATGATCACCACGGGCGGCCTCATCTACCCGAGTGTCGCAGACGCTCCCATAAGGAGTTCTTCTGCGTGCGCCAGGATGTTCACTTGCCTAACACCCCCAAGAGGTAGAGAAATGACCCAACGCACGCCTTAGCCTTCCACGCTGCAGAAGAATTCCGTATATGGTAGCCCCAGAAATCCTATTACACTTTGGTGGTGAACTATTCTAAACCTCTTGCCGAGGGGGATATATATGAAAGTGGACGAATTTAGATGGGATAAACACTCAGTACACCTCCAACACGTATCTCTCCTCCTCCTTGAGACCTTCCAAGTACTCTCCCGCAGATACGGCGTTAAACCCAGTCCCGTTCCTAACCAACGCGTTGACGAGCGCCTCATATACGTCTGGGACAGGCCATGTCGGCCCACACAAATAGAATACTCCTCCACCGGCCCCCTCCTCGCTCTCCAACAAACTCTTAGCGAGGATATCTCCATCCTCAACCATCTTGTGTTGAATGTAGACCTTCTTCGGTCCGTCTCTGGAGAATGCCAGTCCGGCTTTTGTGATAACCCCCGCATCGATGAACGCCTCGATCTCTTCTCCGTAGAGATACTCTTGAGACTGGTGACGAGAGCCAAAGTAGTAGTAGATAGGGCCAATAGGAATGCCTTGCGCCGCTTCCCAGGCCCTGTGTTGGAGGAATGCGCGGAAGGGGGCAGCTCCTGTACCCAGTCCGGCGAGGATAAGTGGTTTTCGAGAGTCGGGTGGAAGCTTCATCACGCTGGGTTTGATGGAGACGGTAACTCTCTGACCAGGTTTGAGCCCTGCAAGGTATCGTGTGCACTGACCGTATCTTGGAGTGCCTGTAGATGTGCGGGACTGAGTAAATGTCGCGTCCTTATAAATATCAAAGAAGGGAACAAACCTGACGGCGTCCGCCAGTCGACGGTCACGATCAACAGATCCACTCTGTCTCCGACGACAGCCTGAGAACTTGCAATACTGTAATGCCTCGGCTTGATGTCCCCCACTAACTCGCAGAGGACTTCAACACCCGGACGGGCACTCTGGAACTGCTTTAGCACATCCGCAAAGGTGACCGTGTCAATTTCGGCCATCTTCTTGAAGGTGGACGAACCCTCGGCGCTACCGATAAATAACAGAGCAAGACGGTCGATTTCGTTGGTGGCGAACGCGGCAAGGTCTGTGTAAAACGATTTGGGTGGCTTGCCGAAGATATCAACTTGTTGCTGGAGTGCCTGGAGAATCGTTCGTGTGTGGTATCGAGTATGTCCTTCAGTTGAAGAGGAAGAAGAGGGGACGGGAAGGGTGACGAGCCCATCGGGGTTGACCCCATACCACTGGCAGAAATCCAGCACCTCTTGTCCATCGTTCCAACCGTGCACACCCAAAGCTTCACCAATGGCGTACTTCAACCCGGTGCCAGAGGTATCAAACTCCAGGTGGAATACATTTCGATCGTACTCCAGAGGAGTGAGTCGCTTATTGACCGTGCAGGTGACCAAGAAAGTACGGTCGGGGATTTCGGGACGCAGGCGGGGGTTTTGGGGGTATGTCTCTGGTGAAATGGAAATGTCCGAGGAAGGAGAGAAGATCGATGGGAAGAGTATATGCTTCGCAGCATCATGCCATGAAGACAGCTTAGCTCCGTTGACATGTGTTTCGCCTTCGACCTGGGTAGCAATTGCGTTGAATACAAATCTCTTGAGAGGGGGGGAGGGGGCCTTGAGAGGGACTGGATCTACGAATTATCGATTAGGGGATAACAGTGGGGCACCACAGATTTTGACTACCTTTGGCAGGGACGGTCACCCTGGACAACTCATCCCACACAAATTCAACCAGCTTCTCTATATCAATGCCCTCGAGATTACTGACTGCCCTTATAAGAGGATTGGCGAGGGCAAGAATTGAAACATCGGCCTTGGTCGCTGCCCCAAGGTACAACCTAAGGAAGGCGATGTAGACGAGGACTGGTTCAAGTGCTTCGGTGACTGCGGCATTGGCGTTGAAACCCAGCTTCTTCACGTCGAGAGCACAAATTTGGAGATTTTTTTTGCGAATGAGTGAAAGCGTCTCGACGGGAAGGTTGGCGATCAATTCTTGAGCGGTCCACGAAGTGACAACGAGGATGGTGGCGCTAGGTTTCGCGGCTTCCAGGACCACATGAGTCTTCAACAATGCTTGATCAAGAACCGCGATGAAGTCTGCTGGTCGGTCCCCGCTCGATGGCGTGGGGGACTTCGCCTTGGCAAGCGTGATACGGTCAAGTGCAATACCGCTCGAACGGGTCAGAAGGTCGTGACTGGTGAGTAACCTGCTGGAGATCAGCGATTTTGGAGTTGGGAAAAACGTTTGCTCGGTGATTTGAGGAACACAAGAGAGCGGAGTTCCTGGTGTACTGTAGAACTGGATAATCTTTGTCGAGGGGGAAGTTGTGGAAACCCGGGGAGTGAAATGGGGAATAATCTCGGAGATGAAATCCTCCAGTGCCGAGATGTCCTCGAGGAACGCTTGTAGACGACGAGGAACAATCCTTTCGCTCCTCACAACGGGTAAGGGACGTTCTCCGACCGCTGCAGAGGAAACAAGGGAGCCAAGGACGTCCGCATGTAATACCCCCAAAGCAGTTTCGAGCGACACATCCTCGAGGACGTGAACATTCTTAACCGTTTTCGGCAAGGTACTGGAGAAACTGTCCTCGTCCCAGGGCCTGAGAACCCTCACAACTACGACAGCGAGACCGGAAACACCCGCGATCAAAGAAGATATCGTAAGGGCTAGTGGACCGTTGAGTACCACGAGGACGGTTTCCGCATTTAGATCACCGTGATAATCGAAAAATTTGTACCCCGCGTCTTCAAGGGCCCGGGTGAGCGACTCCTGGCTGGGGTTGGTAGAGGAGAGGGAGTCAGGATATGGCTCTAACAGGTGTCCGACCTCTCTTGCTGAGCCCCAATGATCGAAGAAGTGAATGATGTGGGAATCACGGATGGTGTATGATAACAGTGCCAAATCAACTGTTTCTTTTGGTGCGGCGGAGAGGAGGACCGCTGCAGAAGCGGGGAGAAGCGGGAGAACAGAGCCGAGCGCAGCCAGGGTCGGAGAAAGCGTGAAATCCTCGCCAATTGGGGAAACGGTCGGGACTTGAATGACGAGTTTATTGGTCGGCGAAGCGGGTGGGAGATAGGCGAGGGAACCGGCCATAGCTTTCAAACCAGCGGGGGTAGTATACGCGGTGACCACATTTTTCCTCTGCAAATCGGAAGAACTGGAGGAATCGTGTGAGAGCCGGCCAAGCAGGGTAAGACCCGCACCCGCCCTGGTTTGTAGGGGGGTCACTGGGGCCATATCTGGCGAATGCTGGACTGCGCCCTTGCCGTCGGAAGTGTTCGTTTGTTGGGTTTGACTCCAGGCTTTGGTCAGGGTGCCGAAACCAACCTGCTCGGCGAGATCGTAGATGAAAACTGCATTTGACCGTGCTGTCCTGGATGCGAGATATTCGACATGATTCGAAGCTGATAGCGTGCGTCCAATAGAAGAATATTGGAGGGGCTTGAGATGAGGAGAAGCTGGAACGGACAACGTAGAGGTGGAGGACAAGGGGGTCTCGTTCCCCGGCTGGTTTGGGTGTATGGCCATGATGGCTTCGAAAGACCGGAAGGGAAGAGCTCACATTTTTTAATCAGCCTCGCCTCCTCCCGTTTGAGTGACGATGTCGCGATCGAATGTAGCGATTGCGCAACAAAATGGCATACCGCACGTGACCTTAGGGGAAGCTAAATCGACGATCAACATGTCGTCAATTCCGTCCCACGACCCGGTCTGATTATCAGTAATTCTTTTGTTTGAATGCCCGTACGCTTCGATAGCCCATCTCAGATCACTCAAATGGGTCTCGACTCCTTCCCGAGGCTCAACGGCTTCCCCATGGCACGCGGGACCCAATATCTGGAATTCACACTGACAGGCAGCGGTCGTGAATGAAGTGATTTGAGAGCGCTTCACCAGCGTAACATGTCGTAACTAGCGGCGAGTGACGGAACCCATACACAAACCTAACTCGACTGGGGCAGGGTTGTAATGAGCCGGTCCGAAGGCGTGGGTTGAGGGCGGACCATATAATGTTTCGCCTCACCTCCACTTTCCTCCATTGCTGCCAGCTCGTGCAGAGGTAAGTAGTCTCTGATGGACCTGTGATAAACTGAGGGGCTAAAGAACTGCAGAGACCTCAACTTCACCAAGTCTCGTCATGGTCGACCCGCACGTCATGGGGGATTCCTACTCTGAACGAGACCCATCTCTCTCCCAGCTTTTCGATGCCATTGAAAGAAAGCTGGACGAGATGCTGGGTGCCTACAGGTATTTCCCCAGCCACCGACGATGCCTTGGTCACTCGCTCACAATTTCATAACAGTTGTTCAGCCGGGGCTCCGTTCGACAAACAGGTTTGAAATGACACCCTAATGCAACCGCATATTTTCTAACCCCTCCTCGATTTAGATGGACGAGATTATATTGAGGGCCTCCGGCATCTGGAAAAAGTCTGGATATCTCAAAAACTCCTTCGCGCGGATAAACCGATTCCCCAGGGAGCTCCTCGGCCACATCCCCACTTTCCTCGAGAACGAAAGGGACCTCATAAATACAACCGCCGTTTGTAGACACTGGCGGACGACATTACTGGCCACCCCTTACTTGTGGTGCAACATCAGTGGCTCTTCGACCTCAAAAATTCGGGCATACCTCGAGCGTTCCAGGTGGCGTCCTCTCAACGTGCGCCTGACATCGTCAAACCTAGCTCGATTGCTCCGCCCACACATCAGGCGTGTGGCCTCCCTACGCTTGGATCTAGTGGGACAATCCCACATGGACCAAGTTGCGGTGCACCTCCCCGAACCGGCCCCGTCCCTGCGAACGCTCAGCATACGTTCTCGTCATGTAGGACACAATTTGGATATCCCTCCCTCTTTCCTCGGCGGCTCTTTTCCGTCGCTAAAAGAAATTCTCGCGGAAGATATTTCTTCCTTCTCCGGCCCCCCCACCTTCCATTCTGTCACCTCGTTCACTCTGCACACAAATTCCGACATCTCACTGGACACTGCAAGCCTTTTACGCACGTTGGAACGACTACCGGCTTTGGAGATCCTTTTCATCGAATTTCGCTCGCGGGGGATACCGACGACCGCCGCCGGAGATCGCATCGTAACTCTCCAGAACCTTCGAACTTTATCACTTCTCTCAACCAATGACATGGGCGGTGCTCGTATGGGACCCGTTCTCCCTGGACTCTACCTACCAAAGCTCGAAAAGCTCGATGTCCATTCACATTATACGCTTGAATCCATCGGCCCCTGCTTTCCTTTATCATTTTCCGGACTACTTCCAAACTTTTCTGAGCTGCCGAAAGCAGTACTCGTTCCCCGCTCATGGTTTACCGAAATCCACCTCCAAAACGAAAGTCAGCACACCCTCGACATCTTCATCGGGCAACTCTCAAGCTTTGAAAAAACGCGCGAGGTCCTTGGAGGTCTTCCTCTGTGGTCCGTACGGTCGCTCGCCATTGAAGTTCGCGATATGGACATGGAATGGCTTTTTGGAATGCTCGGGGCATTGGAGGGGGTTGAGGACCTGGAGATAAGGGGCAGGTGGACTCAGGTACTGCGATTTTGGCGAGGAAGCTGGAAGTGGAAGGGGCTTTGTCCGGCCCTTCGCCGGCTCGTGGTGTACGGTGGAGAAGGCGTTGAAGTTGATCTTGCGGCGTTCAATGATGCGAGGCAAGACGTCGGCCTTCCGTTGACAATAACACATTTAGTTAGTAACGAGGGCTGTTGATGCAACCGTGATACATTGTACGGTACGATACTTTCTCAAGGTCGAATAGTGTGTATTATGCAAGTAGTATGCAGCGATCTCCCTTGTTGGGTTGAAGCATACTATACGTCATAACGAGGTTTTTCACGTGTGAGAATACCATGACATCTGGGTCCAGGTGCTTTTTCCTCCATCATCTGGGTAAACTTTCTCATTCACACGCCAACAAGTTGACAACCCCCTCTCTGGTTCGCAAACGTTGCCACCGGACCACCTACACCACGCCACGAAGGGCGCACAATCTACGTTTGAGCCGCCGCTTTCTCAACTCCTCGATAATGATTGAAGGAAGACTAAAGAAGATAGCTGGCAAGCTTAGAACTTCTTCCAAGTGTTATTTACGTCGAACTCATAAGCTAATCTGCCCTCTTGGCAGAGAGGTAGATGGCAAGGTAGCTATGCAGGTTTGTGCAATGTCACTACCAAGTCACGACGATGAAAGCCAACGCCGGCTGGACCGGTACCTAGATCAGTGATAGAATCGCGAGGACCCCGGCGATGTTGAAGAGAATGGAGAAAATCAAGAACTGCCTTGCGCCTGTCCGTCGGTTCCCTCCAGAAATATTGCCACGTTTACGTTTCTCAAGAAAGAGCGCCACCTGATCGACGCCACTGCGGTCTGCCAACACTGGAGAGAGACGCTACTCTCCTTTCCCCGACTCTGGCGTCACGCTGGAGGTATATCGTCTGAGATACAAGCGTACATTGAACGATTGAAGTCCACTCCACTCGACGTTAGCCTCTCAAATCCCTCGGTTGCCACCCCTTATCGTCCCCGGCGCCTCCTGCCGGTTGGTCAGTCACGGTTTGACCATCGAATTGGGCGAATGGTCGAACTTCAAGTCGACCACTACGTAGAACTTCTGCCCTGTCCTATCCCCACGTTGCACATTAGCTGGTCCCCCTCGTTCGCACTACTGGTTAGAAGTCTCCTCAAGTCCCGGGAATTCTTTCTTTGTACATTCGGAGGTTAGAACTCAAAGGAATCACGGAATTCCGGGTCCGTGGTCCAGAAACCCTCCCCAGCGTCACAGAACTCGTTACACAGCACCAATCGCACATCGATGGACCTGCTCTTGAGAGCCTTGGAACAACTTCCGCTGCTGGGGAGAGTCCACATCAAGTTCCCCTGGTGATTCCGTGCTGAGGAGGCCGAATGGCCACACTTCCACGCGTGCAAGAGATGAGCTTATCCACTTCGGCGTTTGCATACCTTCCAAACGTCCTCTAACACATGCGACTCCCAAAGCTCATATCACTTTGCGTGCAAACATCACGGGGGAAACCTCGAGGGCAACTGCGTCGGTGTCGTGAGTTGGCGGAAGGGAAGACCCCTCTTCGGATTCGAACCCTGGTTCTGGTGATGTGGACCCAGTAGTAGTCATGAGGGCCTTGAGGGGGATTTCTGGCCGAAAATATGACATCTGACCTCTACGTTCAGATATTGTAACCTTGTGTTGGAGTAAATAAGGAAATCGTTTTCAGCTCGAGGTAACGTTGGCAATGCTCTCGATCACGTTTCACCAAAAGTCAATCACCGGAGATCGGAACGTCACGGTTGACGTTGAACGCATAACTCTCCAGCATCCCCGAACCGTTGTCACTTGCGGATACTGCAGCCAAACCTCCCGTGCCACACAATGAAGGAGGCCCCACCCGATCTCCAGCCGCCGCTTTCTCAACTCCTTGACGTCATCGAAGGGAGGTTGGATAGCATCGCTGGCACCCTCAGGTAGAATATTCCTCGAGCGCCGTTCACAGAAACTCACTCCCAGTTCTTCCGCTCGGCAGTGAAACAGATGTCAAGACAGCTGCGCAGGTTTGGACAAGGTCACACCAACGAAAGCAAACTCTGACGTTCGATCGGTACCTAGATCAACGATGCGATCTCGAGGATGCCAACGATATTTAGGAGGATGAAGAACATCAAGAACCGCCTCGCACCCGTCAACCGGATCCCTCCGGAAACACTGGCCCATGTTGCCACGTTCTTCGCGAAAGAGCGCGACTTGGTCAACGCGACTGCGGTCTGTCGACACTGGAGAGAAACATTACTCTCCTTTCCCCGTCTCTGGCGCAACGCCGGTGGAAATTCACCAGAGATAAAGGCGTACATCGAGCGATCCAAGTCTACACCGCTCGATGTTAGCCTCCTATACCCTTCGTTTGTTGAGTTCGTCATCCCCCATGCCTCCCGACTGGCTGGGTTAACTGTCCGGTTGGTCAAATCATCAAACTTCAGCCAGATTGCGGAACGGCTGCGAAATCCCCTCCCCATGCTGCACACCTTCCGCGTCACCGTCATCCCGCCTCACCCACATGCGTTGGAATTCCCCCCAGATCTCGACAACCCATTCCTTTCACAGACGAAGAAGCTGGAATTGAGAGGAATCTCGACGTTCCTTGGACCCCAGTCCTTTCCCAACGTCACCGAACTCGTACTGCACACGATCAGATACGTTTCGACGCCGATGGACCGGTTCTTGAGGACGTTCGAGCAACTTCCGTCGCTGGAGAGGGTATCCATCACATTCCACGCGAGCCTATACACCAACGAGGATCATCGGGTGGTCACACTCTCGCACGTGCAGGAGATGAGCCTGTCCGTGTTCGCCGACCACGTGACGGATGCACACCTTCCAGACATCCTCCAATACCTCCGGCTCCCAAAGCTCACGTCGCTTTGCGTGCAATCATTGCCAAGGTTGACGTACTATCGCCCCATCTTTCCTCACACGACGTTCCGTGAACACCTCCCGAACCTTGCTCAACTCCCCGAGTTGCAAGTCAATATCGGCATGTCATCCGACGAAGTCACTTTCCGAAGCCCTTCTGGAGCGACTCTGAAATACCTTGCGGGGCCATTATCGGACTACGAGTCCCACGAAAGCCGAATCTGGAGACAACTCCCTCTTCGTACCGTGCGGAGGTTGACTGTGAACATGGGCCACCAGCTGATCGGCTCGGAGTTCGACTGGCTTAGCAGGTTGTTGCAGGACCTAGAATTTTTGGAACATCTGGAACTCGGGGGTGAATGTGGTGAAGGGCTCCGGTGGTTGTGTGGTGAGATGACGCAGGATAGGATGCATTCTGGCGTTGAAACCCTCACCGTACGTTGCGGGGAACACGAGAGACCCCAGGCGCTCAAGTTGAAACGCTTGGCTGATGCTGCTGGTGTCACCACGACCCTGATCTGCGCCTCAGATCCCAGAGTCCATGAGGAAAGAGAGGCGGGGACGAGTAGAGGGGATTTGGACGACGAGCGGGATGAGGTTCGGGATGAGGAATAGCCCACAGACGTACCTGGTTTGGATCGAATTAAGATTGACCTTTGCTTGCGCATATACGATAGGTTTACGCTAAGCCTGGGGAAGACCCCGTTGTTTCAATGGTGCTTCAAGCGTGATGCATCTCTCGTTCAATCGGAGTTACGGATCTCCTAGGGCTGGTGAAGGAAGGTCCTCTGAGGACGGAATCGGAGAGGCTCCGCCCCACGACTCAGCATCCCATTACACACGAACTAAACATCCATAGTACAAAATCACGACATGATTTCAAGAAATAATTACAGCTATTTGCGTGTCGATAGGCCGCCTTCCAAAGGTACCTGCGAACGCGCCCGCATTAGTTGCACAACTTTTAAGGAAGGGTCCGTAAATGTGTGTGTGTGGGTGGTACAGCCTTTGAAACCCTGGCCTTCCTAAGTGGTTTTCACGGGCTTGATTTAAATGTAACTTTTTTTGAAGCTGCCCAATGAGGGGGCGGTACTGAGAAGCCGTGGGAAATGAAACCCGTAATGATAGGCGCTGAGGTCGGTGTGGACCACTGCGGGCGCAGCTGGCTCTCCAGCCAATCATGATCGACGGAGCAGAGGAATGGATGAGTGACCTCGCTGAGACGGAAGGGTCGAGGGAGTTCAGGTATGTATGTGTTCGAAGGAGTTCTGATTCATTACTACAGAAAACGTAACCGGTATTTTGCGACAGTAAGAGATTTGCAAGCACCCAGGCTTCCGAACTGAGCCTCGATCACCCGCGAATCGCCAAAAAAATCTGACAGCCCATCCGGAACACATGGTATCGACGATTTGATGTTGTTTTCTGGGCCGCGCTCACAGTAATGAGCAGTGCGTGGAGGCCGCACCCACCTGGCGTAAGTAACGAAGCGTTGGGGGTGGTGAAAGTGAACGAAAAGCTAGCAGTTCGCTGACCAGATGATAGTGTAAACGCCGAGAATTGGGGAGTTGGTTAGAGCCACCGTACCGCCTCGGCGAGGCCTCATGGAAGTCTCGGTCAGCTCTAGTTGGCTCTGAGACCTGCATGGGCGCCCTCGATGTGGGGTCCATTATGGCGTGCTGAGTGGCAAACCTACAACGATGTGTGTATCGGGAAAGCGCCGCCCCCGATCCTGGCGAGCTCTCCGGTGATCTGAGAAAAGGAATTAAAAAATCGAAACTTCGTTCGGCCTCTCGGAACGACCCTAGTTTATTACCGAGTGGCGGGGGCGGGAACGCTGAGTAATAATACTCTAGGCGCAGTCGAGAGGCAGGGGCTGTGACTCGTGCCATAGAGCCACACTATAGGCCAAAAAATTAGAATGAGCGAGAACCGGCCTGGAGCGTTCCTAAGCGAGAGGTAGACACGGCAAATCCGTGATGACCACCCGAGGCCGCCAGATGGAAATCGGGTTCGTGCTCAGGGGGATCTTCACGCGGATTGGTGGAACAATCGCGCGGGTGGGGTAAATAAGGGGTCGCAGCCGATTTACCGCGCCCCGTACGGGCCCAGAGCCCGCGTTTTGAAGAAATTCAGATATTGTTAGGATAGATCTGATATGAGAACGTCCGTGGTGTCGAGATGCAGGTGATTCGTGAGGTGTAGAAAGATCTGGGCATCCTGCCTTGTAGCCGCATGAGCGACGGTAGCTCTTGGAGAGGGGGGCGCACGACGCCTTTTCAGCCCCAGCCAATGGGACGGCCTGGCTCAAAGTCAAGGCGGGAGCGTTCGTGGGAATATCTCTGATTCGTCCCCTCCAATCAGCTTCAGAGCGTTAGTCGGAGTTTGCGCGGACGTCGGACGGATTTGGAATGGGTCAACAGTGATTTTATTCGGAACCCAGGAGAAGAGATGACTAGTGCTGAATAAAACAGAGAATACAAGGAGGAAAGATGAGAACGAGACGTATGCGGAAACGGACTAATGATTATACGCTAAACTACGAGGTGTGGATTATGAGAACGGGCGGAAGGTGGGGGATCGGAACATCATCGATAACCTATCAATCAGATTTAGATTAGCACCTGGGCCTCTACGTCGCAAGGGAACGGGGAGTATTCACCTGAAAGATCATACGACGCGCTGCATCTGCATATCGCGGTCTCGGTGATAGCGTTTAACCATGTTCGTGACACGTTCACAGCTCTCCATCCGTGACTCGACCAACTCGGCGAACATCTCGAGGATCCGCTGACTGGGGCGGGAACCCTGCTGTTTAATGATGGGTGGGGTGATGCCGCCGAGTTTGAGTCGAAGGTTGCTCTTCTTCCTGTTCCTCCTCCTCTGCTGAAGATCCATGGACTTTAATTTTGGGCTGAGCGGCTCGGCTTTGATGGAGGCGTAGTCAGAGTCATCTGAGAAGCCGGCGACAGAGGAGAGAGCGGAAGGAGAGGATCGTGGAGAGGAGGAGGAGCGAGAGTCGGCGTCATCGGAGTCGGCGGAGAGGGTTATTGTGCCCTTGACGGTGGAGGCGAGGGCGGACTCCAAAGCGGCACGGGTGTGATGTGTCCAATAGCGCTCTTGTTGGTAAAAAGCGGTCAGGTTATTCAAGAGGGCGAGGGAGTTGTTGATTGGCTCAATGGAGAGCTGCCTCGCGGAAGGCGATTGGGGAGGGGTCGGGAGATGGGCTCGTTGCATTGTTTCGCTTGTGCTGGGAGAGGGGGAGAAAGGCGAAGGCGATGGGGAGACATTTTCCAGTGAAGCCTTTTGATTGAAAGCTGGTCGGCCTCGACCAACTCGACGAGAGGTCGAGACCCAACGTCCAATCACCTTCTCCTTCCATTTATGGTAATGATATCTTATTTTGGTATCCGTCCAATCAAACCATCCGCCCACGATCATTGGCTCAAACCTGTTCCTTCTTCAAATCCGATGCATCACGTCCGCTTATCCACCTGGCTAGCAATACTTGCGGTTCTCGTCTGTGGTCTAGACGCAAAGTCTCTCTATCACAGACTTTACCACCCCACTCTCGCGCCCGACGCGCAGTTCTCTCTACGTGGCACTCTGCATGATGGCGCGGTCGCTGATGCGCCCAGCCTCCAGACCGATCTCGCGTCGTTTTCAGAGTTCATTTCTCAGCTAGACACCGTAGAAAAGCTGAACGGGGCTCTATACCAGCTAGCTTTTGAGCGAGAGTCTGATCTGTCCCCGGAAACCCGGATTATATCTTCCGTAAAGGCTGTGAGCATGTGCTTTCATAGATAACCTGCTGCAAGCTCGAATTAATCTGTTATAGTGTCACTTGCCTACCGCGTCCTCCGACACCATCTTCCTTCATTTAACCAGCAGCGGGGAACCATCTGCTATCAGCTACTTCCTTTCCCCTGTCCCGGCTGATGGCGGCTGTTCTTCCAGTGTGCAGGTCGAGACTCGAGGGATCAAACCTATCCTGTTCCCGAACACCACGGTTAATGTCCAGAGGCCGAGACTTCCGCCCCTGTGCGTACCTCACCCTATCTGTCATCCTGGCCTCCCTCTCTCGACCAGCCAGATCCGGCTCCCGTGCTCTGGTTGGTCCGCTGGGGTGACAGCTTGGCAAATGTGTGTCTATGATCTGGAATCTGATCGAACCTGACTCTAGCCCGGAATTGCGCTCACCTCCACCTCTCACCCCTGAAGGCCAGGTCGTCACTCCTGCACCCGAGAAGACGTTCCTCCAAAAGTACTGGATCTATATTCTCGGCTTCATGGTTATCCTCGGTCAGTACAGTTTCCGTCCTTCCAAACGCCGTCTCACATGACATGGGAATTGTAGCCATGGCACCTGCTCCACCCGAGGAAGAGGGCGGGGCGGGTCCAGGAGGGTCTGGACGAGGCGGGAGGTGAAGGCGAGCCAATGGGAACTCGAATCGCTCCATCCGCATTGGCTACTGATGGGATCGGTCCAATGATAACGCATCTGGGTTGATTATGTAACCATTTGGGATCACATCGAAAGCCATTCGGGATCACATCGACCGCTCGTTGCCTCCACCCAATCAGGAAGCACCAATCGCTAACCCGGCATGTAGATCATGATCCGGAAATCCGTCGAGTTCAAACTGTTGCGTGCACCATCGTTGGCTCAGGTACACCCTACTGTAAAGGCTGACGAGATGCACTGTGATCCAAGCTAGCGAAGCAGCCTTGCTTAGAGTTATGTTTTTTTACGTGCGATGCTGAAAACCTGGTGTAACCCTCCATGATTGCGCAGAGCTCCCTTGCCTCCTGATGCCGTGTCCTTCACGTAAAGCCACCCCGTGTATGGAGGTTCGTAATGAAGCGAGGCGACAGCAAGGAAGCAGTCGGATATGTCTTTGGTGCCATCGATACCCGCGCTTTCGAGGAAACCGTCAGAGAAACATGGTCGCCTGTATCTCGGGAAAAGATTCGATGAAATTCAGGCGGCGGATGACCCGGAGCACTCCTTTAGCCTCGAGTGCGAGGATTGGAGATGGTCTTGGGCGCTTGTGTGTAGTCGAGGAGCCAATGAGAACTTTTCTCACGACCCCTCCATCCAGGTGGATCTCGGCCAACCAAGACGCAGCCTGGACGGCGTTTTCTTCGGGCGAAAGGAAATTCATGGATGGCTCGGTGGTTTTTCATTTCACACCTCCAATCAGATGTTATGAATTCGCTTTCGTAACCGTCCCAGGGAACTCCTTTCCCTGAAATCCGTAAGTTTGGGTTATACATGAAACATTTTTTTGTGGAGACGAGATAGCCACGACGATATGCTCTTTGTGGCGGGACGCGGGAAGGGATTGACCTCAAGGGCGGAGAGCTGCCAAGAGCCACTAGCGTCCCGATTTTTAGGGATGATGACCACATGTTTCCGAAACGCGGGCCAACCACAGAGCGCGGGGGTGGACACGTGGTGAGCCAATGGGGGTGGATTCCCACGATCCCTCCTCCTGGGTACGGTCCGAGCCATCTTGAGACCTAGACGCTTCTACGCGCTCGCTTTGACCAACCCAGCCTCCTTTTTTTGCGCTGGGTCTGCTGGTCAAACTGCTTTCGGCGGAGCCAGTTGTACACGCGCTTGCTCTCCTCTTATCTACTCCTAACTCACATGTTCGATTTATGCTTCGCTCGGAATCTTCGAGTTTGTTTCACAAGGCATGTATCAATGCCTTTGTCTTGCAGTGCAACCGCACGGGCGTCGCCGCGTATTTGTGTTATTGAACCCTCGGTTTACATTGGTCCCATTCTCCGAGCCAGCGGTGAATTAATTTGCGTATCCCCATGGGCCATGTCTGGAACGGCGAGTCTCTGAAGCCCTTCGGCCCGCCTCAAACCGATTTATGGGCGATCACGCAGGCTAGCGCGGGCCCCGAGACTTTTGAGCGGGTGAAGGGAGCTCCCCCGCAATTAAAAAACCCACCTATGGGCGACCCTGCACGACGTCATACTTACTGGTACCGACAATTGGCAACCGCAGGAGCTAGAAGGGGTGTGCGGATTGTTCGCTATTGTTCGACGCTGCTGCCTGCCCTGCCCGGTTCAACTCTCTTCCGAGACACCGAGCGAGAGTGATCGCGTGAGACATGCTCTCTAATAGCCCAATAGAACTTGAGAGCGCTGTTCCACGGTCGCCTCGAACACGACTGTGCGCAGCGTTTAGCTGTGACTTCAATCCGTAAAAGTCGGGCTATCACCTCGGCGGCGCCTATTTCGTGCAGCTCTTGAGGCTTGAATCATCAACCAGCATCGATAGTCAAGAAACCTGGGATTATTGTCTCCATTCTTGTGGCGAAGGTGTGTGAGGTAAACCCCGATAGCTCCCACGGCGTGGACGCTTAGAAGCTCAACGTCCGACCCTCCGTTTCCGTTCTTCCGCTACTGTGATGTCCCTACGCCACTTTTTCTGAGCAGAATTTGAGCCTCGGGATAGTCTCCAGGAAAAGAACTACCGAGTCCCGGTCATTATTCACCTTCGTTTGGAAATTCCGGGCCCGTCTCGCGATAATGTCTGCTCGTGCCTTTGTTTTCATCACGCTCCTGGCCTTGGCCACCAAAACTCGCCGTAGGGCCATCGCCGCACATCTTGGGTAAAAGATGGGGACCGGGCACCTTCTGACCCACCTTCAGACTCGGCGATCTGATCACGGTGCGCTACAAGCGTTGATGGTCCCCGGAGTTGAACGGGCGTGGAGGTCCAACGTAGGTCGTCCTACAAGCTAACTATCAGTCCTCACTTGTACCCTCACATAGGGAGGGGCCCGGTGATCGCGTTGTAAAGCTCTGACGGGATTGAGGACGGTACGAATTTCTGCTCCTACCAGTTCAATCCTGGGTACACTGTTGAGGAAAGGCGGCGGCGAGGACAGAGAGAATTGCTTCATGGGTGAAAACCGATTACTCTCTTTCCTCGAGATCTCCGAACGACCTAATACATATAGTCTGCTCAATAGTCGTAAATGTTGTCATTACCATCACCTTCACCAATCCCGTGACCATCCTCGCCCGTCGTCGTTATCATCCTAGTCACTGTCATCACTTGTGTAATCATTATCCGAATCCGAATCCCCCTCGCTTGAACTCTCAAAATCCAAGAACCTTTCGTATGCACCGGGGTCCGGAATGTAAGTCACTGTCATGCCTTCAAAACCTATTGCGCCCTTGATCCCGTCGAGCTTTGATGCCTGACTTTTCGCGTATTCCCCACCACGGACGACGAGGGTGTCAATACGAACACATACTGCACCTCTCACCATCCGTTGACGCAACCGCCTAAGGACGTGACCACAGTCACCACTAAGTTCCAAGACCTCCAGGAACCCCAGTGCTCCAAGCAAACCTGCCAACCACTTGTCTTCTTCGCCAAGCATCAGGTCCGATTGGACCGCAGTTACCCTCCGTACGGAATAGATTGGAAGCCCTCCCCAGAGATGAAGCTCCCGCCTATAATTGTACAAACTGCCGGTGTGGTAGGTGAGCACTGCTTGAGAAGCGCTTCTGAAGGTGATCTTTCCGGACCCACTTTCGGTTTCGATTTGTAGCTCCAGGAGTTGTGCATAATTCGGAAGACGTTTGCTAAAGGACAGATAGGAAAGGACAGGAATGGTGGGCGCCATGGGAAATGGGGATCGCAAGGAAACTACTGTGGCTTTTGGGAGCTCAAGAACTTGAAGGATAGGCGAGATGGCTCCTCCACTTAATGGACCAGAAATGTCAGGCGTGAGTAGGGAAATCTCCTCCACGCGAGAAAGTGTCACGATTTGGGCCGAGGGGACGTCGGTGTACCAATTCGCCTGGAAAAGCAGACTGACTTTTACTAGTCCTGGTAGTTGCCCCAATGTACTCAAGAGGCGGCGGATTGGAATGTAGGTTGAATCTCCCGTGCACATGAATAGTTCGGTTATGTGCGGGAAGCTTGGGGATCCGTACAACGATAAAATACCATGCAGGTGCAGGGTCTGCAGGTGCCGGAAGATGCCTTCGGAGAGACCTAAGGGGAGACTAATTTCGAACAGTTGGGGATTTTTGGTGAGGAATTTTAGGGAGCGAAGTGTGGGGATGGGTTCGCATAGGTGTTCTGCGACCTGCTTGAGGCCACCCGGTATTATAATTGATACTGTCAAATGCACGAGTCTAAAGGCGTGGGGGACGATGGAGGTGACCAGCTCCGTGGAGATCAAGTCGACTTCGATAGGAATGGACTTGGACCGTTCTAGGTACGCCTCGAGTTCCGACGAATCTCCACCCGCCTTGCGCCACACATGGGGAAAAGTGAGCAATGTTGTTCTCCATTGTTGACAGACGGCTGTGGCGTTGAGCACGTCGCGTTGCTTGGTAAGGAACGTGGCAGCGAGAGCGAAGGTTTCCGGAGGGATTCGGTTTATGGGCGCGAAGCGGTTCTTGATGTTCCTGGCTTTCCTCAGTACTGACGAGATCTTCAAAACCATGGCATCGATCTGGGTCAAATCGGAATCAGCGGCTCGTTGATTCGAGTCAGTCTGACACCCGCGTTCTAACCTGCTTGGATGTCGCAGCATCAGTAGGACTTCCAGGAGAAAACACTACAGTAAGCCAACCACAACCAAGGCTTGGGAATATCATACCGTACCTGAGGGTGGCAGCGATGTTATCCAACCTTTTCTCAACGATTTCGAGGAGTCGTGAAATTGGCGCGTTTGATCCGAGGTGGTTGTGTTCCATCTGTGCAACGCGGAAACAGACGCCCGGACACTGCAACGTTAGACATGAAACCGACCAGGAAACTACGAAAAGGAGAAATCCCCTTCTCTCTCTTTCTGCGGCGCGACGAGTGCAATACGTGGTGCGGGCGCTTGCATGAAGGTTTTTAAATATGCGGTTGGTTGGTACATGAGTCCCAGTAAAAAGTTCGTTGACCGGCACGGATCGGTATGGATCCTGGTTGATCGCGTAGACCCCGGGCGACCCCGAACGAGGTCCATCGATTTGGCCGCCGTTTTCGACGAATTTCAACATGCGTCTTTGCACTTCGACGACGTGTGCGCGCCACCATAGATAATTATAATATGTATAATTCCCTTAAGGTTTCGAATCAATACGACCGAACAAAATTCACCTCGTCAAGAAAAACTTCTCTAAGTCCAAATCCTCTGACATGATCTCCTCATGAACGTTTCGGCCTCTGTTCTGTTTCCACGGTCCAGGCGCACAATAAATGTAAATAATTATCTTTGATGAAGTGTACTCCCGAAGACAACAAATGGTGCAAGCGTCCAAAGCATCATAAGAAGATTGAAAGAAATCTTTACACTGGGGATACCAACAATAAGTAACCCCATTTGCGCGGGCGACCTCTCGCGAAGTTGATTCCCAGCCACGGTGCAATCTTTTATATCATACGTCATCGCGATCGGCGATCCTCAAACATAAGTTAAAACAAACCAAACCCGACTGCCTCCCTCAAACTCCTTTTGCCCCCCAACCACTTTGACGTCGTCAGCCGCTACTGTGCCCCCTCCTCCCTCCTCCCATTTCCTACGATTTTGCCCACTTTTACTGCTCCTAACGTAACAGCCACACAGGCACAACCTCCAGGCGATCATTTGCATGTCAAGATGCTGCCGCCTATGTAGACAAGTGAGCACGACGAGGGAAGTTCGGAACGACACGGGTACAGTGCGTAAAATGGTTACTTGACGTGGTATCTCATCTAACCAGTACCTCATCCCACTTTGTTTTGTATCTAGGCTCGGCTGGACGCGAGGATATGTCGTTTCACAGCAATCCTCTCAATGGTGTATGTCGATCACGTGCCTCCCTGGCAGAACGGAAGGCGCAGAACCGTGCGAGGACGCAAGTCGGAGAGGAACTGTATTAATTATCTCACATTTGTGTACTAGTCTACATAAGTCGCTGTAGATCTACAGCAATCAACAAATGTCGTTCCGAATCGAATGCAACCGATGGAAGCAAGTGGCGGCGCGCATTGCAACAATAAAAACAAGTCGACAGTAGTCAATAATGGTCGCCCCAGGTCACCCGAAGTCGACCAGAGTCGTTTATATTGCACGAAAATAGGCGTAAAAAAATATGCGTTACGCAGGATGCACAAAAAATCTACGGAGGTAAATGAAATATTCGATTTTTGGACTCCCATAGACCCCGGTCGACGGGCGCTTTACCATCGACGGGGATCACCGGAAGTCAACACACGTCGTGAGAACTTTTTACTGGGCATGAGTTCATAGCGTGGTGGCGAAGAGAATATGTAAACTTCACAGATTGCAAGCCAGGTTTCTTTCTATGGATGCCTTGTGGATTGTTCCGTGAGGCTGAAAATCCGGTACGAGAAGGTTCAAAGTCCCGTCCCTAGGTGGTGCGCCGGAGCATTCCTGTGGAATGCCAAACTCGTGCCAAATGCCTTGGCATCGTAACACATCATAGCCGCCATGCATACATATACACGTGACGGGAAGTTGTCTAGTAAAGCTTCGGTCATTCAGAGCCCTGGCGAGACCAATCTTGGGCTTGAGAGTGGGTCGTCCGGCGGGTGATTGACACGAGCGGCCAGCTTACTAGAATCCAAAGTAATGTGTTGACCCAGCAACTGACTCTTTGAAATCCTGGGTCCTTTATGCATATGAGTCAGCGCCCGAAGATCAATCATCACTTGGGCGATGCATTCAACGATAGTACAACTCCGAACCTCCACGCAATCGACTGATCACCCGGGTTTTTCTTGCCTTACCTTATAAACCCTTCGTTGGGAATATGTTGAGCCGAGTGCACGAAAGCGCGTCGGCGCGCTTCCGTGAAAGCTCGTTAACTTGGAAGGGTAAGCGTGTATGGAGAGTCAGTTCTACAAAAACACAACCGCACGATCAACCGCAAGGAGTGAGAGACATGTGCGACGTGCGATATCCATAATGTATCCAACCACAGCTTTCCGGAAGGTACGGAAGTCAACGACGTTTATATTCGCATGGTTTGAGGATTTTCCCTTTCGACATAAGTTTCTCCCAATCTTTCTCCGTCTTCCCCTTCCTGGGAATCCTCTGGAATTCGAAAGTCGTAAAGTGGGTGTTTTTCTCGTTCTGGGCGGAACGCCTCAGTGTAAGCGGAGACCCGTAGGGGCAGATGTTCAATACATACCTTCGATTTGAGCTTGAATCCGACTGACGAGATGAGGGAGACGAATTGCTCGACGTTTTCAAAGCGGCTCGAGACCTCGGCGATCTTGAGTCGCCCTCTGCGTCACACCGTTGGCTCATTGTGTGAAAAGGGTGAGCAACAAACGAGACACACGTTGGTTTAAGAATCCTCCAGGCTTCACGTATACATTTCGGCCAGTTCGAGCCCATGAGGCTCAACGTGCATACAACCATGTCCACGATGTGACCCTCTCCTACCCCTTCGTCGGGTTCCGAGCCCGGTAGAGGAATGCTCGCGCATATATCTGCTTGAATCACATACATCCCGTCAGGAACGAGGTCATATGACAATACGTTCAATCCATGTGGAACAAGGGCGCGAGCTAGGGCAGCATCTCCGCATCCAAGATCCGCGATTACCGTTCCATGAGGACAGGTTTTCAGCTCATTGATGTAATCGTCCACGGGGTTCGATGGCCACGATTGAACCTGCTGGCGAAAGCCTGCGTGATACTGCGTGTCCGGTCGTAATTGTTTCGGAGATGAGAGAATGGGGGACGTACTTCTTGGAACATGCTTGGGTCATCGTGCATCAGTTCCACCGCCTTTTGGCTATCGGACTTGTATAACGTTTCATTGATCCACCTAGAGTGAGGTAAAACGCGTCAGATGTCATAAAACGAGGAGGAATATGCGCCTTTGACGGGTCCATAGGGAATAATGGATAACGGGTTGTATTATTGTAAATCCACGACTCACCTGAAACGTGCACCGTCCAATTTCTTTTTCATTCCCTTCTGAAAGGTTGTGAGGTTTTGACCCGCGGAATCTGCCATATCTTTGGGATTTTGTGATGTGGATTTGCCTTTCTCTTTGGACTTGGGCAACGTCTCAGTTGGTTTCTTTGAAGGCTTTTTCACATCCTTGGTTTTCGCCTTCCCTACAGAGTCCTTTTGCGGGGTGACAATGGTAGGGCTATTGTCCGCAACTCCTTCAGAGGAGTCAAGAATTTGTTTGCCTTTGTGCTTTTTCTTCGGTGGTCGCTTCACTGAATCGACTCGGCCGAGGCTGTTCACCAGTTTTTCGAGGTTGACCTGAGCAGACTCGATTTTCTCCGACGGCGCATCTGGATCGTACGGTCTCTTCCGTTTTCCAGACTTTTTCGAGGATGACGACGAAGCAGGTTCTGCCGAGACCGACCAGCCAGGAACTTCGAAGAGCGGAGGAGGCATGTTCGATTGAGCTTTCGGAGGCTTTATTATCCCTGCAATCGCAGCGCTCCCACGAAGCCTTTGTTGCAAGAAAGGAAAATGTCGATTTGCTACGGTCTATCCCCTAACCCTTGTCCACGTCCACCCAACAAAAGATAAAAAACCGTTATCTTCTCCCCCCTCGTTCTCTCCAGAACTCAACTTCCATGGCGTCGACATTTGAAACTCTGATCGCTGAGCTGACGAGGGATGCCAACCGCGTCCAACCTCAGGACGCTCTTCAATGGTGCTCTAACTGGTTCCAGCAGCGTCTGGAGGAACAGAGGACCCGCAGCCGCAACGAAATCTCTCGACTTCTGAATTACCGCACCTCGCTACCCAACGACCATTTTGTGGACACCCCGATTCAACCCAACCGCCAGCTACTGGAAGATTCCACGGCCGAGGCGGTGTCACCTTACTCCCGCGCTCCTCCCAGACACCGACAGTCTCTCGCGAACATCAGGGGTCCCAGTCCGTTTGGAACCCTTAACGTCCCAGGAAACGCGTTACTAGAGGAGAATGCGGAAGATTTACTCGCTCCTCCTCCGCCTACCTTCAACCTCGAACCCAACTCGCCAGTAGACTCGATGCTAAACTCCGGCCTGTATTCCACTTATCAAAACACGAACCAGAGCCCAGCTCCATCCCAGTTCTCCCCTTCCGGACCCGGGGACTATCTCCTTCCTCCGTCTTCCACGATTTTCGCCAGACGAACGTCCGTCAGCGCAGAATCCATTGCTGTCGATAGCGAAACCACAGAACCCCTGCCGGTGTTTTCGAAAACCCCTGACCAACTTCGCAGGATTAGAAGTTCGATTGCGAACAACTTCATTTTCCGGGATCTCGACGAGGAGCAGGAAACCGGAGTGTTGAATGCAATGCAGGAGATGAAGGTCGAAGCTGACGAGATTGTGATACGTCAAGGGGACGTCGGCGAGTACTTTTATGTCGTTGAGTCTGGACATCTCAACTGCTACATCCGCCCGGAGCCCCTTCCACCATCCTGGCTATCAGGTAAACTGAGCCCGACATCCCTCCCCACGGAGGAGAAATTCCTTCAACCGGATTACCACCCAGAATTTGGAAAAAAGGTTGCAGAATGCAAACAAGGAAGCTCGTTCGGAGAGCTGGCTTTGATGTACGGACACCCCCGAGCGGCCACCGTATTGTCGGTCGAGCAATCGACGCTCTGGTCTCTGGATCGAATCACGTTCAGGACGATCATCCTCAAAGCTGCACACAGGCGGAGGACGATGTATGAGCAATTTCTCTCGTCGGTCACCCTGTTGTCTTCCCTTTCGTCCGAAGAAAAGAGCAAAATTGCCGATGCCCTGGTTAGTAGGGTCTTGGCAGATGGTGAGGATGTGGTAAAGCAAGGAGAGATGGGTGATACCTTCTTCTTCGTCGAGGAAGGAGAAGCTATCGTTACGCAGACACAGTCTGCGGAAGATAGTCAATTGAGGGAAATCACTGTTGGGCACCTTGCGAAAGGAGATTATTTCGGAGGTAATGGGTCCTCTTCTTCGCCTTCGTCGGCATGTGGCTAACTTGCTCTTGCATCAGAGCTTTCGCTGCTTCGCCTCGCACCTCGCGCTGCGACGGTCAGCGCAGTCGTCCGCACTGATCCGTCGAAGCCGAAACTCAAGGTTGCAGCGTTGGATGCCCAGGCGTTTACTCGACTTCTCGGACCGCTCCGTGAGATCATGGAGCGAAAGGCCGGAGAGGCATATGGTCCCCGATACTCTACCAGGTAAAATAACTGCTTTTCTCTCATGCCTCAGGCAGTTTATTGATGTTTATTTTAGCCGCAGATGACCCAACATCTAAGTCCGTTGTCCCCTCGTATCTTATCTTTCGCGCTGTCTTGTAGCAATTCGAGAATCAGACAGTTGTACACGTGCTATACTGTAGCAAGTAGCCTTTGTCTCAAATTCATTGCGGTGTTGGGGTCCGTTGACGTCTTCGTGGGTGTTTGCTGGGACATGCAGGCTGCAGGCTACTCCTTTCCCCTTCCTGGCATCGAATCATAGTATAACGAGGCGGAGTTCATTCGACCGTCTTGTGCACTGAGTTTCGGCGTCTTGTACGGTCATTATTCGACATTCAGGTGTAGCTCAAGCGTATGTTGACTCCCAAAACCAGACTCGTTGTTGAAACATCTCGCCTTGATTTTTACAAATCATTACATGGATACCTACGACCTATGGGAGATAACGGCAACAGAGCAGTGTTAAACCTGCATGGTATGGTGTACAAACAAACCTTTTTACGAGGAGGTTAGTGTTTATAAGAAGGGAGGTCGCAGGGTGGAATCATAACGGATTTGCGCGAAACTTTGTGAAGGCCCCGGGAATGGTAGTGCGCAATACGAGTTGTCGCTATGTGTTTTGTTCTGAACAGGGGCATTGTATCCGGCCTGATCCCAGACTTGGGAAGGAGCCTCGTGTTAACGAAGGAAGTCTTGAGCGACTTCATTGTCATGAGCAATGGTGGCGGGAGTGTCGTACAAATGGTTGTTGATGTCGTAGGAAGTGTTGGCCTCATAAGGAGAGGCAGTGTCGTGACATCAAATCTCCCATTCTCTGATTCCTTCCTATTGGTTGCTCGACTCCATTGTGTTCTGGACTCTTCTCGGCCTCGCAACTGCCTCGAGGCAACCTTCACCCTGGTCACTGGACCGCTTCTATTGCTCCTTGGACGTTCTTCCCCGCTTCACATCTCCTCCCGGGACACAGGGTTCAGCTATCTTTTCTCCATGGGTCATGGACCATACATCGTGACAATTCTCCATGGGTCATGGGCCATGCAACGTTGTACAACGCATTGTACAACCCATGACCCATGGGTAATGGAATAGTATCCGTTGCCCATGCCCCATGGGTTGTACAATGGTATCTGTTGCCCATGCCCCATGGGTTGTACAACACTATCCCTTGCCCATGCCTCATGGGTTGTACAATGCTATCCTTTCCCCATGGGGCATGGGTTGTACAACGCTATCCAATTCCCATGCCCCATGGGTTGTACAACGCTATCCGTTCCCCGTGGGTCATGGGTTGTACAACGCTATCCTTTCTCCATGGGGCATGGGTTGTGCAACACTATCCATTTTCCATGCCCCATGGGTTGTACAACACTATCCATTTCCCATGGGGCATGGGTTGTACAACGCTATCCAATTCCCATGCCCCATGGGTTGTACAACACTATCTGTTCCCCATGGGTCATGGGTTGTACAACGCTATCCATTCTCCATGGGGCATGGGTTGTACAACACTATCCATTCTCCATGGGGCATGGGTTGTACAACACTATCCATTTCCCATGGGTCATGGGTTGTACAATGCTATCCATTTCCCATGCCCCATGGGTTGTACAACGCTATCCGTTCCCCATGGGTCATGGGTTGTACAACGCTATCTGTTCCCCATGGGTCATGGGTTGTACAACACCATCCATTCTCCATGCCCCATGGGTTGTACAACGCTATCCTGTCTCCATGGGTCATGGGTTGTACAACACTATCCAATTTCCATGCCCCATGGGTTGTACAACGCTATCCATTTCCCATGCCCCATGGGTTGTACAACACTATCCTTTCCCCATGGGGCATGGGTTGTACAACACTATCCATTCTCCATGGTGCATGGGTTGTACAACACTATCTATTTTCCATGCCCCATGGGTTGTACAATGCTATCCATTTCCCATGCCCCATGGGTTGTACAACACTATCTGTTTCCCATGGGGCATGGGTTGTACAACACTACCCATTCTCCATGCCCCATGGGTTGTACAACACTATCTGTTCCCCATGGGTCATGGGCTGTACAACACTATCCAATTCCCATGCCCCATGGGTTGTACAACGCTATCTGTTCCCCATGGGTCATGGGTTGTACAACGCTATCCATTCTCCATGGGGCATGGGTTGTACAACGCTATCCATTTCCCATGCCCCATGGGTTGTACAACACTATCCATTCCCCATGGGTCATGGGTTGTACAACACTATCCATTTCCCATGGGTCATGGGTTGTACAACGCTATCCATTTCCCATGCCCCATGGGTTGTACAACACTATCCATTCCCCATGGGGCATGGGTTGTACAACACCATCCATTTCCCATGGGTCATGGGTTGTACAACACTATCCATTTCCCATGCCCCATGGGTTGTACAACACTATCCGTTTCCCATGGGGCATGGGTTGTACAACACTATCTGTTCCCCATGGGTCATGGGTTGTACAACACTATCCAATTCCCATGCCCCATGGGTTGTACAACGCTATCCATTCCCCATGGGGCATGGGTTGTACAACACTATCCAATTCCCATGCCCCATGGGTTGTACAACGCTATCCATTTCCCATGCCCCATGGGTTGTACAACACTATCCTTTCCCCATGGGGCATGGGTTGTACAACACTACCCATTCTCCATGCCCCATGGGTTGTACAACACTATCTGATTCCCATGCCCCATGGGTTGTACAACACTATCCATTCTCCATGGTGCATGGGTTGTACAACACTATCTATTTTCCATGCCCCATGGGTTGTACAATGCTATCCAATTCCCATGCCCCATGGGTTGTACATCACTATCCAATTCCCATGCACCATGGGTTGTACAACAGCATCTTGTGCCCATGGGGCATCAGTTGCAGAATGGTGTCCTTTCTCCATGTCCCATGGATTATATCACTATTCCAGGAAAGGAGATACTTTATAAATCAACCATTAGCTGTGTGAATTTGAAAAAATTAGACTCTGTTTGTATGCATGATAGACCATATATCAGTTTGTGGCTCTAACCTAATGGAAACTAAACTTAACCTGATAATAGCCACAACCTAATCCCCAATCTAACCTGAGCCAATGTAAACTTGACCCATGAACCTAAGCCTAACCTAATCCTAAACCTGGTCTAATCCCAAATCTAACCCTAACCTGACCTGACCTAACCTAACCTAACCTAACCTAACCTAACCTAACCTATACCTAACCTAACCTGGTATGGGCAAACCTAACCTACCTATCATGACCTGTTTCAGCCTAATGTCATGTATGCCAGCCAAGACTAACTTCACCCAGTTGCAAACATATGACTTGGGTCACAGGACCGTAAAGCAAACTGCAGTCCCCTCACTCTGTGCCCAACCATCCCATAAGCCCACAGACGCACATATATATCATCAGCAACTCAGCATCATGCTTATCACCCATGTTCAACCACAACCACTCTCACCCTTTGTTCTGTGCTATCTCAAAGCCTAACCATAACTCTAGCTCACCCACCCATATTAATCCTTGTGTGGAATATGTTATAAGTCTATAAACCATATGTTTGTAGGCCACTTGCTTGTGGGCCCAAGGAGGTGGATGAACTTGAGTTGTGGTTTGTCTGTGAGATGGCACAGAACAAAGGGTGAGAGTGGTTTGTGGTTGAACATGGGTGATAAGCATGATGCTGAGTTGCTGATGATATATATGTGCGTCTGTGGGCTTATGGGATGGTTGGGCACAGAGTGAGGGGACTGCAGTTTGCTTTACGGTCCTGTGACCCAAGTCATATGTTTGCAACTGGGTGAAGTTAGTCTTGGCCGGCATACATGACATTAGGCTGAAACAGGTCATGATAGGTAGGTTAGGTTTGCCCATACCAGGTTAGGTTAGGTATAGGTTAGGTTAGGTTAGGTTAGGTTAGGTTAGGTTAGGTTAGGTTAGGTTAGGTTAGGTTAGGTTAGGTTAGGTTAGGTCAGGTCAGGTTAGGGTTAGATTTGGGATTAGACCAGGTTTAGGATTAGGTTAGGCTTAGGTTCATGGGTCAAGTTTACATTGGCTCAGGTTAGATTGGGGATTAGGTTGTGGCTATTATCAGGTTAAGTTTAGTTTCCATTAGGTTAGAGCCACAAACTGATATATGGTCTATCATGCATACAAACAGAGTCTAATTTTTTCAAATTCACACAGCTAATGGTTGATTTATAAAGTATCTCCTTTCCTGGAATAGTGATATAATCCATGGGACATGGAGAAAGGACACCATTCTGCAACTGATGCCCCATGGGCACAAGATGCTGTTGTACAACCCATGGTGCATGGGAATTGGATAGTGATGTACAACCCATGGGGCATGGGAATTGGATAGCATTGTACAACCCATGGGGCATGGAAAATAGATAGTGTTGTACAACCCATGCACCATGGAGAATGGATAGTGTTGTACAACCCATGGGGCATGGGAATCAGATAGTGTTGTACAACCCATGGGGCATGGAGAATGGGTAGTGTTGTACAACCCATGCCCCATGGGGAAAGGATAGTGTTGTACAACCCATGGGGCATGGGAAATGGATAGCGTTGTACAACCCATGGGGCATGGGAATTGGATAGTGTTGTACAACCCATGCCCCATGGGGAATGGATAGCGTTGTACAACCCATGGGGCATGGAGAATGGGTAGTGTTGTACAACCCATGCCCCATGGGAAACAGATAGTGTTGTACAACCCATGGGGCATGGGAAATGGATAGTGTTGTACAACCCATGATCCATGGGAAATGGATAGCGTTGTACAACCCATGCCCCATGGGGAGCAGATAGTGTTGTACAACCCATGCCCCATGGAGAAAGGATAGCGTTGTACAACCCATGACCCATGGGGAACAGATAGCGTTGTACAACCCATGACCCATGGGGAACAGATAGCGTTGTACAACCCATGACCCATGGGGAACGGATAGTGTTGTACAACCCATGGGGCATGGGAAATGGATAGCGTTGTACAACCCATGGGGCATGGGAAATGGATAGCGTTGTACAACCCATGGGGCATGGGAAATGGATAGCGTTGTACAACCCATGGGGCATGGGAATTGGATAGTGTTGTACAACCCATGACCCATGGGGAACAGATAGTGTTGTACAACCCATGGGGCATGGAGAATGGGTAGTGTTGTACAACCCATGCCCCATGGGAAACAGATAGTGTTGTACAACCCATGGGGCATGGGAAATGGATAGTGTTGTACAACCCATGACCCATGGGAAATGGATAGCGTTGTACAACCCATGCCCCATGGGGAGCAGATAGTGTTGTACAACCCATGCCCCATGGAGAATGGATAGCGTTGTACAACCCATGACCCATGGGGAACAGATAGCGTTGTACAACCCATGGGGCATGGGAAATGGATAGTGTTGTACAACCCATGCCCCATGGGGAATGGATAGCGTTGTACAACCCATGGGGCATGGGAATTGGATAGTGTTGTACAACCCATGCCCCATGGGGAATGGATAGCGTTGTACAACCCATGGGGCATGGGAATTGGATAGTGTTGTACAACCCATGACCCATGGGGAACAGATAGTGTTGTACAACCCATGGGGCATGGAGAATGGGTAGTGTTGTACAACCCATGCCCCATGGGAAACAGATAGTGTTGTACAACCCATGGGGCATGGGAAATGGATAGCGTTGTACAACCCATGCCCCATGGAGAAAGGATAGTGTTGTACAACCCATGACCCATGGGGAACTGATAGTGTTGTACAACCCATGACCCATGGGGAACGGATAGCATTGTACAACCCATGAGGCATGGGGAACGGATAGCGTTGTACAATCCATGCCCCATGGGGAACAGATAGCGTTGTACAACCCATGGGGCATGGGAAATGGATAGTGTTGTACAACCCATGCCCCATGGGGAATGGATAGTGTTGTACAACCCATGGGGCATGGGAATCGGATAGTGTTGTACAACCCATGGGGCATGAGAATCGGATAGCGTTGTACAACCCATGCCCCATGGAGAAAGGATAGCGTTGTACAACCCATGCCCCATGGAGAAAGGATAGCGTTGTACAACCCATGACCCATGGGGAACAGATAGTGTTGTACAACCCATGGGGCATGGAAATTGGATAGCG
Organism: Thelephora terrestris; assembly: GCA_015956445.1. Lineage (NCBI taxonomy): Eukaryota > Fungi > Basidiomycota > Agaricomycetes > Thelephorales > Thelephoraceae > Thelephora > Thelephora terrestris. Next base: position 1,095,322 of record WIUZ02000011.1, on the reverse strand, counting down.
TTGTACAACCCATGCCCCATGGGGAAAGGATAGCATTGTACAACCCATGAGGCATGGGGAAGGGATAGTGTTGTACAACCCATGGGGCATGGGCAACGTATACTATTCCATTACCCATGGGTCATGGGTTGTACATAACGGCGTGCGCAAGATAAGATGGGTAAAAACAGATAGTTCATTCGAGATAAATAGCTAGCTTTATATACAGTTGGGTGGTGTACGCGTAAGCTACATATATCAAAGAAGTGAAAGTGACAAAGAGAACTGGATGCAAGACGAAAGACAGTGAAACATATCAAAGCGCCACATACAACCTCAAAGAGTCGGGCCGATCCTCACGGCTCATAGCCGGGCCTTTGGCACGGGATCTGCGTTTTCCAACACTCCCCCTCAAACCTTCCGAAGGCCTAGGGCCGACGCGAAGTGTTTGGCCTTGGCGCTTGGCAGAGCTTTCGTGAGGGTATCGGCGACCATATCTTCGGTAGGGCAGTAGTCGATAACAATCTTGCCGGCTTCTATTACATAACGGATAAAGTGAAATCTGATGTCGATGTGTTTCGTGCGTGCGTGAAATTGCTCATTGCGAGCCAGAGCGATGGCGGATTGGGAATCGGAATGGAGAGGCATCGGGCCTTGGGGTTGGTAGACTTCAGAGATAAATTCTCTGAGCCAGATGGCTTCCTTGGCGGCGTGGGTGGCGGCAACGTATTCAGCTTCGGCGGTCGAGAGGGTGACAAGCGATTGGCGTTTCGAGCTCCAGGACACGGCGCCTCCATCAATAAGGAAGGCGAATCCGGAGATGGCGTGTCGGTCCTCGTTGGACATTCCGTCAGCGTCGGTATAGCCAGAGATCGAAGGGCCTTGCTCTCCGTAGACGAGCCAATGGTCACGTGTTCCTTTGAGATAACAGAAGATTCGTTTTACGGCCTCCCAGTGTGGTTGTCCGGGGTTGTCTGAGAAACGCGCGACTTGTCCAACAGCGAAGGAAATGTCGGGACGGGTTCCGACAGCGGCATACATCAGAGATCCGACGGCTTCTCGATAAGGGCGTCCGGCCATCTTGCCGATGTCAGCGGTGGTCGTTGGACAGTCGTTTCGAGATAAGGTGGAGTTGGCGACGATGGGGATGGATAAAGGCTTGGCGTCTTCGAAACCGTAGCGAGTAATGATAGAATCGATGTAGGAGCGTTGGGATAGGGAGATGGTGCAGAGTTCACGATTCCTCTTGATCTCGAGTCCGAGCATCCAGTGAATCTCACCCATATCATGGATCTCGAGGTGTTTTCGAAGTCCGTCTTTCGTCGCTTTGATGAGGGCAGAATCCGCAGCGGTGATGGTGAAGTCGTCGATGTGGGCAAGTAGGATGGTGGTGAGGGTTCCGTTTTCGCGGCGGAAAAACACTGCGTGGTCGTGTTCAGATCGGGTTAGACCGATATCTCCAAGGACTTTCCGGAGGACTTGGTACCATCGGCGTCCACTCTGTTTGAGTCCGTAGAGCGCCTTCAGGAGTCGAAGGACGTAGCCGTCTTTGCAGATCTTGATCTCGCCAGGAGGGGGTTTCATGTAGATGACTTCATCGTCGTTGAGTTCGCCGTAAAGGTAGGCAGACTTGACATCCACTTGATGGATCTCCCAATCTAATCTAGCCGTGAGTGCTAGAACCGTCCGGATCGAGACCATCCGCGCGATCGGGGCAAAGGTGTCATCGAAGTCGACTCCGTGGACTTGCGTGAATCCTTGGGCAACCAGTCTCGCTCGGTGAGATGTGACGTTCCCATTGGCATCCTTCTTGAGTCGGAAAACCCACTTGGATCCGACGATATTGGCTCCTTCGGGTTTTGGAATGATTTTCCAAGTATTCCTCCTAATCAGCTTCTCGAGCTCCTCCTTCATCGCCTCCTCCCATTGCGATCTATCCGGCCTTCCGTAGACTTCCTGAATAGTCCTGGGTTCCATTCCTTCGTGGAAGGAGATCGCAGCGACCATTGCGAGTTCCTCTTGTCCGGACTCCCCCTGAGGTTCTTGATCTTTAGAAGGGGTGCTTGTCTTGTCTCTGGGTCGGAGTCGGGACTCGAGAACGTTGGACTGATCGTGGTAAGCTTGATACCAGGGTCGTCTTGCGGGTGCCTTTACGGCTGGAGGATTTCCGGCAGGTTCGGGATTAGGAACAGGCTCCTCGAGGGACTTAGATTGCTCGGCAGGTTCGTCGTTCGAGGTTTGACGTTCGTCAAGGTTTGACGTCTTGACAGCTTCCTGATCGCTCTGATCGACAGGTTCTTGATGGACTTCGACGGGTTTGGCGGTGACTTTAGAAGGTTCTTGAGGGTCGTCGAAATCATCAAAATCGAAATCGGTATTCTCTATCTCCCCCTCGAGCAGCGGCGGGTCAGGAGCGGGCATAAAATTGACGTCGTATTCCACAGAAATGGTTCTCCTGGTGGGCCAGTAGATCCTGTGCCCTTTGCTCGAGTCGTCGAAACCAATCCATCGGCCTTCCTCGGCGCGTTCGCGGATCTTGGACGTCTTCTTCGTCACCCAGCAGAGGCTCCCCCACTCTCTCGTTCCCTTCAAGCTCGGCTTTTCTCCATACAGAGCCTCATAAGGCGTCATTCCATCGAGGGCTTTTGCGGGCGATCGGTTTCGGATCCAGACCGTGTGCTTAAGCGCTTCTCCCCAGAGCGATGCCGGTAGTCCGCTTGTGGATAGAAGGGCTCGAACGCCATCGAGCAGGGTGTAGTGTGCTCGCTCCGGGACACCGTTCTGGCCGTGAACGTCGTGGACCGAGAAGCGATGAACCGTTCCTTTCGACTTGGTGTGTTGCAGAAAGTCACCGGAAGTATATTCTCCTCCCTTGTCGGACTGAAAGGTTTTGATGTCCACACCGAACTGGGTCCTCAGCCACGCTTCGTAATTCTGGTAGTTGGCGAGGACTTCTGACTTCTTACGCATCAGATCAATCGAGATCCAACGCTTCGCGTCGTCAACGAAGATGACGTAGTACTCGGCGTGCCCAACGGTTCGCGTAGTGGCAGGTCCCCAGACGTCACTATAGATGAGCTCTCCGAGCTTCTCGGATCGCTTCCCGGTGCGGGAACTCGGGATCGGCTTCCTCTTCGCTTTCGCAAGTAGGCAGGGTTTGCAGGGGGTAGGAGGTTCTTCTTTCAGCCTGATTCCAGCGATAAGACCTTCGCTGACCATCTTCTTTAGAGTCGAGTGGGCAACGTGCCCATGGCGTCGGTGAAGTTCATCGAGGGTGAGTGTCTCAGCACTCAGGGCGTAAAGGGGGTTTTCTTCAACTCGATAGAGTCCACGGGATCTCGGGATCTGGGCGACAACTTGGCTTTTTGGGTTCCGGATGACGCACTTTCCATCCTGGAAGGCCACGGAATAGCCGGCCTGATCAATTTGGCTGATGGAGATGAGGGTGCAGCCCATGTTCGGGGCGTAGAGGACGTTGCGGAGACGGATTTTCGTGGGCGTTGAGCCGTTCGGTGCGTAGACAATCATATCTCCTTCACCAATCGCTGAGAACGACTCTTGATTTGCGGCGCCAATAGATTTCGGTGCGATTGACCGATAATTGATTAGGCGGTGTCGATCAGGTGTCATATGTCGAGTACACCCGGAGTCGTAGATTTCCGTGGAAGGTGAGTTGCTTGTCCGTCGTCCATTCGATGGCATCGCGAGGGCCTGTTCTAAGGTCGTTTCGGTGGGAACAGGGATCTCTTCAGGATAGGAGGGGGTTTCTGGCTCCAATGCCACTTCGTCAGCAAACACGCTGGTACCTTGGGCCATAGCCATCCAGGCTTCCTCAAATTCGTCCTCCGCTATCGCAGCGGTTTCCCGCTCTCTCCTTTCCCCATTTCCGTTCCTCTCGTCTCGCTTCTCTCCTCGGGGCTTCCTGGGGCTCGGGCAATCGGCGGCCTTGTGCCCTTTGCCTCCGCAGTTGAAACAGGTGAATCTTGACTGGTCTCTGTCGCCGGTTCCTCGGTCTCCTCCTCCGCCTCCTCCGCCTCCTCCTCTGGAGTTTCCTCTTCCTCTGGGACCTCCTCGTCCTCGTCCTCGGCCTCTCCCGCGTCCTCTCGCGTCGGCGTGCAAGGTGATCTCGTTCGATCGAGCTCTTCCTCCTCGGGGCTGCATGCTTTGTCGAGCCTCGTATTCTTTGCGAGCGATGTCCTTAATCTCGGCTGGCAAGGTAGGTAGCTTCATTTTTCGATTTATGTTGACCGTCGACGATATTATGTTGGAGTACGACTGAGGTAGGGAGCGGATGATCGCGTCGACGTAATCCTCGTCGGGAATGAGGATGCTGCGGCTGGCAAGTTGCTGGTAGATGGATTCCATATCTTCGAGGTGGGCGATGACGTTGTCCTTCTCGTTGCAGACCATCTGGTAGAGGCGACCCTTCAGATTTGACTTTTGGTGCTCGGTGAGTGCCTCGAATCTCGTTTCGAGGGCTTTCCACATGCCGCAGAAGTGCTTATCCTTTGATATATCGATGTAGACAGAGGTGGGGAGTACCTTTGCTAAAGCAGCTATCGCTTTCGCGTTGTCCTTTCTGCAGGACTTCATTTCTTCCTTCCACCGGCTCTCTCCTTCCTCCCAAACGTCCATACGCTTCTGGAGGTCACTCTCGTCTTCTCCATCCTTCTTGGATGGCTTCGGTTCGACGTCTTCGTACGTCTCGGCAGGGTAGTTCTCGGGTTTGTAAAGTCGTTCAAGGACATGGCCATCCATGAAATTCGCGAACAGGATCTTGAACAGATGCCAGTTGGTGCCGTCGGGGTCAAGTTTGGGGACAGTGGAGAGGATAGAAAAGTTAGAATTCGAGTCTGACATGGTAAGTGCGCTCCTCGAGTGTCGGAAAGGGGTAGGTGGTGCAGAGGGGTCGTCTAGCAATAACGAGGGTCGTTGGGGTCGGCGAAAGTAGGTCGTCTAGGTCGTTTGACTCGATGAGCAAGAGAGTTACAACGCCGGGCTCATAACCTAACGGCGTGCGCAAGATAAGATGGGTAAAAACAGATAGTTCATTCGAGATAAATAGCTAGCTTTATATACAGTTGGGTGGTGTACGCGTAAGCTACATATATCAAAGAAGTGAAAGTGACAAAGAGAACTGGATGCAAGACGAAAGACAGTGAAACATATCAAAGCGCCACATACAACCTCAAAGAGTCGGGCCGATCCTCACGGCTCATAGCCGGGCCTTTGGCACGGGATCTGCGTTTTCCAACAGTACAATGGTATCTTTTCTCCATGGGTCATGGGTTGTACAACGCGTTGTACAATGTTGCATGGCCCATGACCCATGGAGAATTGTCACGATGTATGGTCCATGACCCATGGAGAAAAGATAGCTGAAGGGGCTCCCCGGGAACCCTGTTTCGAATCCTCGCGTTCTGCCTTCTTCCACTCACTACTTGACCCTCCAGAACTTTTATATCCCCAACACCTTGTTCCCCTCGCCTTTTGCCATCATTTCAACCCTCATTCTAGCTCTTTGCCACATCACGAAAACAGTTTTTTCACGAAGTGTCAAACTGCCTAAAGTGATCGAAAAAGAGCACGAATGGGGCAAAACAGGGAGAAAGGCCATTGATTGCTGAAAAGCCCCCAAAGTGACTAAACCGGTGGGTCCAGTCTCCGTCACATGGTAAGAGGAACGTAAAATGAGAACTTCCGAAGAGAGGACAGCAACCGTGATCCGTGTGACGTGGCATTCCAGAGGTCTTCTCTGATATTTTCACGCATTCCTCTCTTTCCCCAAAACCTCCACCACGCCTGCGCTCCTTATCATTTTTGTCAAGTCCTTTCCTTGTGCCATTGTATACTCAACTCTAGTACTCGCCGCTGTGATATTTCCTTTGCTGTTTAGGTCCTGCACTTATGAATGTTGCCACATTCCCCATGCCAGGGTTGCGCGGTTACCATCCTGGGCTCGTGTGAGGTTGACGAGGGTATAAATTCACAAGAGGGATTTGACGGTAAGTCTCTCTTTTCAGCTTCTGAATATTTACTGATGCCTCGCGTTCAAGGGTTTGTGGCTGAACTGGTGCTGTGCAGTTCCAACCATGCTAATTGCAGTCGCAATGGCCAGCTCAACTGTTTGGGCCAGGACGAGCCGATTCAGAGCGCTTTACACGTGCTGGCTTATGCCTCCACTTCCCAAGTGCATCGAGACCCTCAAGAACGTCGACCCGACCCAATCTTCTTTCGCCCGCGGTATCTGCTTCGCGTTACACGATGCTCGGCCCCTCAAACTTCGCAAAGCTGCCCTCTTCTTCCTTGCTCTCATCGCTGAAAAATGGTTCAACACTCTTGACCCAATCATGACGCCCGACGAAACAAAGTGTTTGTGTGTAGATTGGGCCTCCGCTGTTGACAAAGTTGGACACTCCACTGAACAGCTCATTGCCTCAGTGTGCTCAGAACAGTGGCAGTTTACCCCAGAGGATGGGATTGTTCTTGAGGACGACACACTCACTCTTGTTTCAAAGGAGCACCAGCCTGAGGTATGTGTTTTTATGTTCTCGGCTCCTCCTTGCCTGACTAACTATTCTACAGAAAAACACCCCGCTGAATACCACTCTCATCCTCTCGTGCGGTTTCCAGGCTCCGCCGCTCACACATGTCACGTTCCCCCGCCATCTCCACCGCCACCACCTTTGTGTTCCCAGACTTCGTCGCCCCCGCAATTCGGGACCGTGCCACCCCTCCCTCCTGGCATCATCAAGTCTGGCGACCCAGAAGCCAACGAAGAGGCAGAACCAGAGGTAGTGGTTAACATCGAGGCCATTGACAACAACGAGTACCACAGCCCTGCTTTTTGTAAATATCTTGCTGCATTAGCTTTTAATGTCCATAGTTGTTGTAGTTACTACAGGATGTGCGCAATAAATTGACTTTCTTCCCAAACTCCTAAACATGAATGGAAGTGAACCAAACAACTGAAATTCAAGCTGTCACTTTGGGCACTTTTGCCGCCTTTGAGGTCACTTCAAAGAGCTTGAAAGACGGAACCGCGCGGCGCACACACTTGCAAAGCGGCATGAACCTTTGGCCACTTTTCAACTTTCGATCACTTGAAAGTTGATTAAAGTGATTCTCGTTTCCATGATGCATCGCTATCTATTGCAATTGACTCCTCCTGCAATTGATCTCCAGTTATCTCATCGTTCTACGCTCTCGTCCCCGCGATTCCTTATCAATCGGAACTTCCCAGTCGATCGATTAGTTCCATTCCCCGCGCTGTTCCGTTCTCTGGGCATTTGCCTCCATTGCTATCTTCCGCTCTCGAGTGCTGTTCTCCTGCGCTTTCTCCTGTATGACATGGCTTTCTCTCGTTGCCGTCGTCACCCCTTCGTCATTGTCCCTGTAGTTACTCAGCCTTCGTCATTGTTGCCCCCTAGTAGTTACCCCTCTCACCAAGTTTTCCTTAGTTTTGCTTTTCCGTTCCCCTTCTCTCTCACAGACTATCCTTGACACTGCCTATTTAGGAGATTCTTTGGTTTCCTTTATATACCGTGTCTTAGATAGCCTGGAATGCATCGACTCAGATCCCCCAGTTCAGTTCCAGTCTGAGTTCTCCAGTTCCCCGGTTCGCTCTCCAGTTCTCAAGTCAAGTTCTCTGTTTCCCTGTGTCTTAGTGCTACTCCTACCAGCCTACCTCTGCTACTCTACGACATCGCGGTGTGTCAGGAACATGGTATTTTTAAACTTTTTATAACCCGCTCTTTCTTCGAACTCTTCTTATCACTTCTTATGTTTTGAATGCTTCGCACTCCTTATCCTTCACACCAATCATTCGAAACACACACACGCGCGTACTATTCCCAGCGAATCCACAACGAGCTATACAAGTGCTATCCAATCCCATCAAAAATCGACTCTATCTACGGCAGGCCTGAAGGTCATCAACTGTCCATCCCGGAGATCGTAGTGCTGGCCCCTCCTTGCAAGGACCTCTCCGAACATGGCATCACCATCTTCGGCACTCAGCTGAACGACAAGTTCAAGCCGATAGGAAGAGATACCTTCGAGCGGACCGATCAGCCTCCCAGATGTCACCGAACTCTGGAACACTTGGTCCCACATCGCCATCACTGGGTGACTGCTCGACAGCACTATCGACGTAGTCGGCAAGCGACCCTCCGTCTCCCTCGTCGGACCCCTGGGTGGGATCCTGTATTGCGAGTCTACGCTGGTGGCGAAGCTGGATCTCCGACTCGACCTGTCGGTAGGGACGGTTGACCCGATAGCGGAACTCTCGTCCCCCACCTCGACCAGACTGGTCACCATCCGACTCAACTGGACGCGGATAAGGGTTAGCCGATGGAGCCATGCGATGAGCAACACGGCGTCGAGAGCGTTTACATCGCTGCCCTGTTGTCACCAGACGTACCTCAATGGCCCTCGGAACATCTTCGGCCCAGTCGACCTCCATGACTTCATCTTCGATCTTCACCATCCGACTGATCGGCTGCAAAAGGCAGCGAGGACAGTTCTCCTTGTCGGAGGCGGCCAGAGTGGAAGCCGGAGCCGGAGTCGGAACGGGAACCGCGTTCTCAATCGGAGGCGTCGCATAGGACGATGGGTTAGGAGATGGGAGTACCACCTCGTCGGCGTACTCCAACTCGAACGGAACATCGGCGGTCCCCTGACCAACCAATTTGGGACCCTCCTTGCAGTTGCAGGTTTTGTCCTGTAAGGACTCGACCTGTGCCGTCAACACAGCCACCACGTTCTCGAGTTCTTCGGTCTAGGAAATGTCAGCTTCCATCATTCTGAGCAATGATGAAAGCAGCATTACCTTTTCATCCCTCCTGGCCAATGCCCCCTTGATGTTGTTGTCCCTAACCTTCAACCCGGCGATCAACTCCTGATGGTTGGCGACCATTGCCTCCAACGCCTCGTTCGTTCCTTGTTGGAAGGCTGCCAAGGTCTCCTTCATCTGAAGACCCTCCGCTGACAGACGAAGGACGTCTGCCTTCGCCTCTTTCACTTCGCGCTCCAATCGTTCAACCTAGGCAGTCTGATTAGTCGAGAGTCATACTCGAATATTCAGACAGAAAACCTACCCGGCTTTCTCCCTCCCGAACGAGCGACCACAAAAGGCTAGTGGAAGCGGTAGCATGACGGACAGCCCTGGGAACGGTAGCTCCGTGTTCCAACAGGTCCTGATCGTAGATCCCCCTCTGCAGGGTGTACCAGAGCTCCTTCTTGATTGGATGCTCCAGCTCCCCGAACCTACCCCTCATCTGGAAGGCCACCTTCTCGGCGATTATGGTACGGACCCAGAGCTCGTCATCCCAGGTCAACCCCATCAAGTGAGGGATCGTCTCCCTGAGACGTTCGGCGTCCACTTCCGTGACGACCTCCAAGATCTAGAAGCCGTTAGTTTAACATCAACGCCGAAAGAACGTAACCTCTACCTAGAGGAAGGCGTTAGTGCTAGCACACAAAGCTCTAGGTCTCCCCCATACCTGGTCATCCGTGGTATAGGGAGTTCCCGCCGCACAGGCGTAGGTCTTGCGGTTAGCAGCACGACGGTCGATACGGGAGATGGTGGAGATGCCGTTGGCGACTTTGTAGGTATGGTTGTTTGGGAAGGACATGTTGTGGTAAGATGATGGGGAAGTTGTTGGTGTTGCTGATCAAGGATGGCTCCAAGAAGACGTCCTTCTTATAGCCTAGATCGGTGATCCTTCACGTGACCTACCTCGACGAACCTCATTGGTCCGGGTCACATCAACTTCCGCCCCTGTACCATCATCGTTGGCTTACTACATCAAGCTGACACCTCGGCCCGCGGGACGGCCTTGGAAGAACTTCGTTCCGGAACGCCTAGAACGCGCATGCACTAAAAATAGGTCTCAAGACCCTGATGACCCCTTTATGACATCACGAACCCCTTTTTACGACCCCTCATGACCTTACGATTACGATCAACCCTGGACCCTGATCACACACGTGGACAGTCACATCACAGTCTCCTAACCGGAGGAAGGAATCGCCGTTATCCGTAAGGAGTGCCTTAGACTCCTTCTGGTTAGCCAAGCGAATGTGGAGTAGCCGTTAGCGTGAAACGCCGGCGAATCTGTAATCCCTCATGTCCCATGAGTCTAGGCCCGACCTCCTCATGTTCGGACGTACGTTGAGGTTGCCACTAGTCCGTGATGCTGTTACCGCCTACAGACAACAAGGGATGTTGAATGTCTCTACTCCCGAATCCAGCTGGCAGAGGCCATGTAAAGGGAGATTGACACCTGGCCCTTGGGTGAGATCCCCAGGTACGAACTTTCACGACCCCATGCTCCTATTTCCGTTTTGGACTAGTGTTATCTTTACCCCTATGTTTCATGCGGACATTCCTTATCTTTTATACAATCCTTCACACGCTAGTAAGGCCCTTTGTCTTTTATTCTCCCACACGTCACCTTTGTTCGCTTCCCTTACTTAGCGTTCTCACACTCCTTATCTCCCTTTGTTCTGGACTTAATAAGGGTATATTAGGGTATTGACGTCATGGCCACTCCTTTAGTATAAGTAGCAACTGTGGCTGTATCGTAGTACCTTAGTTTTGTTACCTCAGGAAATCCTCTGCCCTTCTCAGCCCAGTTGCAGTTAAGGCCAAGTCAGAGTTTCTTGTTTGATCCAAGACATCCCCATCTGCTCTCCCTCCCGCTCTGCGCGTCAACTGCGCCTCGTAACTCTAGACTCTCAGCAGTCATATTAGAATACCTCGAGCGTCCAGTCGATCAACTGGTGGAGTCATCAATCCTGCTGTAGGGATCAACCCTTGCTTGTTAAACCGAACGAAGTACGGTTTAGGTTGGGTTTCTCTTTAGGATTTCGACCTGACTTGTAGTGACCTCGGACAACCTACCGGAAGAATAGAGACGTGATCGTTCTCTCACAAGCTAGTTGGACTAGTGAGTACTCTGCGGAGTCGGCTCAGTGAACTGGTAGTTGTTGGGGTAGAGTGGCCCTGACACGGTGATTCTCCATCGCAACTCTCTGCAACCTCTGTTCCTATCCCTCTCTGCTTTGTCTCAAATCTCGCGCTTTACTCTAGTTGCTGTGGTCTTCCCCGGCAATTCCCCAGACATCTTCGGGCATCTCTGAACAGATCTTCTGTTCCAGTGGTCGTACAGAACTCAACACTCAACCAGTATCTACCTCAACTGCTTGTCCACTCTTTCTAGGGTATCCGACTACCCGGAGTGTTCAGCGAGTTCAGCGGTGACAAAGGGGGTGGCAGTAGCGTTGAGAGACATGATAACAGAGGTTGTTTGTAAAGGGGGAAGTTGTTGTGAGATTGTGGGAGTGGAAAAGAGACGATGAGGGGAAAAGACCAAGAGACCCCACAGAATATATACATCCAGAACAATGAGATGCTCAAAAGGGTAAAGACAATAAACCATTATCCATTGATGTCCTAAAAAGGATAAACAAACCCTCAGCCCCAATTGCGATCCCATCAATCCTGGGAAATCCCCACCCGATCATTGTCAGTGTGCTGAATTTTACCCTCTTTTTGAACCATTTTCACACCCAACTTTCGCCTACTTTCCTTACCTATACCCCTTTCCCTTATCAGTTTCTTCACTCACGACGCACACATCATCCAAGAACACGGACAAAAGACACAGATAATATTGCACTGGCACACCCACAACAAAGACACAAGACGACCAACCGACGGAGTTGAATCCGCACGGACTCTATGGACGAGGACTAGGGCGTACAAACCCTAGTTGTCAAGACCTAGTTTGCCAGTACTCCTCAGCACTGGCAACCTCCTCCTCCGTCCCCTCCGAGGCACTCTCAATGACTTCCTCGTCGACCATCTCGACGACCTGAGCTTCCTCCAGACGATGAGCTACGGCCAGCTGAACTTTGGTGCGAAGGCGGCTCCTCGCTGAATCGACCATAGTCTGATCCTGAGTCCTCTGTGCTGACCAGCCCTCCACCCTCTCAGTCAGTTGAGTCACCAACCTCACGGCCTCTGCTGCACGCAGGACTGACGAGAGCATAAGGTTTGTCAACTCGTTCACGTCGACGGACTCTACCGGGATTAGCTTGCCGTGATCCAGGCGACACTGCAACATCATCGCGTCGGAATAGGATGGTGGATTCGATGTCTCCTCCCTGGCGGACAATGTCGGGATTGCTGGGACACATTCGATGGGCTGGATGACGAGCACCGTTGTAAGGAACCCATCGACGGGCACGAATGGAATACTGTCCACGCACCGGAGACACTGGGGGCAAGGAGTCACTTACCCAGCGATTACATTGTGATTACATTGTGATTTTTTAGACAATGTGTCCAGCCTGTGGCCAGGAGTTACATGTTGAGTTCTTTTACAAAGTACCCATCAATGTGACCACAATGTGGCCAGTGGGTCCATCTTGATCACTTTCACAAAGTACCCATCAGTTCGATCACAATGTGCCCTGTGGGTCCATGCAGGATACATTGTAAAAGTATCCATCAAAGTGGCCACTGGGCACTTTGTGAAAGGAACCCCTGTGTTCTTTCACAATTTTGCTTACAATGTGTCCAGCATACACCTGAGCCACTCATTGAGAGTTCTTTCATAAAGTATCCAGCAATGTGTCCACAAACTTTTCAACCAGATACTCAATGGTTTCTTTGAAAGTTTGTTGTGAAATCCAACCACATTGAGAGTTCATTGTGAAAACATTAAGAAGAACCCCCTGGGGACATTGTGGTTGCATTGCTGGGCACCTTTTGAAAGAACTCTCAATGAGTGGCTCAGGCACCCAGTAGGATACATTGTGAACAAAATTGTGAAAGAAATCAGGGGTTTCTTTCACAAAGTGCCCAGTGGCCACTTTGATGGATACTTTTACAATGTATCCTGCATGGACCCACAGGGCACATTGTGATCGAACTGATGGGTACTTTGTGAAAGTGATCAAGATGGACCCACTGGCCACATTGTGGTCACATTGATGGGTACTTTGTAAAAGAACTCAACATGTAACTCCTGGCCACAGGCTGGACACATTGTCTAAAAAATCACAATGTAATCACAATGTAATCGCTGGGTAAGTGACCCCTTTCCCCCAGTGAGAGACTGAAGGAGGCGGAACCGGAACGGCCACCTCATTCTCCCCCGCGTACTCCAACTCGGGTGAACTACTAACCGGGTTGACTGCCGTCTCCTCAGACGTCTCATGGATGACCTCCTCTCCGCCATCGGTACACGCCGGCGTGTGGTACGAACTGCCAGAGGCTGGCAAAGCCATCCTGTCCGGAATCGACTTGTCATCGGACTCGTCACGGATGGCCGCCACCGAACGAGTACGGCAGTGGCACAACCGCTCGCTCATGGATTCGACCCGAGCACCCAGCAGGGGCAAGGCATCATCCAACATGTCAACCTGAGAAGTGGAATGAGTTTCCTCCGATAACTACGGGGGAACATCACGCCAACCTTGGTGTCCAACTCGTTCAAAGCCCTTCTATGACGGTTGAGCTGTTGGTCAACCTCAATCAAGTCCCTCTGTATGGTGTCGTCTCGTTCTTTCAACGACTCGACCAGTCGGTTGTGTTCCTCTCGCATCGCCAGCATCTCACACTGGGGGCAGGGGCACCTGGAATCAGTGATTACATCTTGATTACATGGTGAGTTCATGTGCACTTTTCAATGATTGTAATCACCGATTCCAGGTTGATTACATTTCAAATGTTACCTTGACATGTAATCCAACTGTTGCCACCAACTCCATTTCAAATTTCCTCAAGATGTTCCCAAGCAATGTTTCCTGAATGTGCCCAGTGGGTACATTGTGAAAACATCTCATGTTTTTGAGTGCATTTAGATTACATCTCAGACAATTGAAGAACATGCTGATTACATTGCAGTATCATTTTTGCTGACAGGTTGAAAGCATCCCAGAAACATTTGGTGAGAACATTTCAAATGGAATTGGTGGACATTGGTTGGATTACATGTCAAGGTAACATTTGAAATGTAATCAACCTGGAATCGGCGATTACAATCATTGAAAAGTGCACATGAACTCACCATGTAATCAAGATGTAATCACTGATTCCAGGTGCCCCTGCCCCCAGTGTCACTCTCGAACGTCACACGAAGCATGTCGTTCATTAGGAGGAGAGTCTTCTTGGTGTCCAGCATCTCTGAGTACATCCTGCGAGCATCGTCCTTCGCTTCCTTCACCTCGCGCTTCAAACGCTCATTCTACAAGGCCAATCAGTGTTATCCCACAAGTGGGATGCACAGATCGACTCACCGCTTTCTGTTCCGTCCGCAATAGAAACCAGAGACGGTGACCAACGGCTGCAGTGTAGTGTTGAGAGCGAGTAGCTCCAGGCCACCTTCCTGGGCCATTTCCTAGGTCGTAGATTCCCATCTGCAGAAGACCCCACAATGCTGACACTACAGGAGTCTCCCACGGCATGCGCAGTTTGGTATCGAACGTCACCCCATGCATTGACTCTTGCAGCTTGTGGTCGATCAAGTTGTGGAACCACAACTTGTCGTCCATGGTTAAATACTTGGGAGGATTAACGATCGTCGCCTCCAGTTGACGAGCATCCACCTTGTTGGCGACTGCAAAGATCTGTGAATGCGATGTCAGTTGACGCCAACCACCGGTGTGCGCGTGACAACGCACCTCTCGATAACTGGGGTACGCCACACTGGGAGCAGGAAGGAAGTATCCCTTATTTCCTACGGATCATGGGCATAATAGGATGAGTAGTTGGTTGGTAGGAGTGTTGGTTTAGGAAGAAGAGTTGATGGATCCATCGATAGCGCTCGCGCCCTATTCGCTATTGGGTCGGTCCATCGTTTCACCGGTCCAGACTCCCCATACATTTGCCTGGACATTCAAGCCCCACTCGGTCTTTTGTTACCCCGATCAGACGAGCTGACGCGTCGTCCTCCCATTGGTTTGTCTTCACATGTGATATTGTTCTTTGCCATTCCTTTCCCACACGACGTCATGACCCCTTTTTGTTTTCTCACGAACCCTGACCCGTTAGTCATTCCTTTGTTATTTCTATTCTAAGTTCCGGGCCGCTTACTGTTCTGGCTTACTCTCGGCCCTTCTTTACTCCGAGTTATTATTAGATAGGGTTATCTCTGTCCCGGCCACTCTCCTATATAGGTACCAGTAGAGTAGCTGAGGATTCTCCATCTTTGATATCTCGGGGAGTCCTCTTCTCCTTGCAGCATCGGTGTATTTGCTGTAGGCCACTGAAGAGCTTATCGAGTACCTCTTTGAACATGTTTGCTCTCCTCTCTCTCTCGGACTTGTATCAAGAATCGGCGAACGCACTTACAAAAAGGAGTTCCTTGTCGCTCTCTTGATCAAGCACCAGTTTGAGGCGCCATCCTCGGGCTCTTACATCTGCCCTCAGACGAAGATAGGGATCTGTCAGATAGAGGCTCGGCACTCCTGCTGTGAATTCGGACAACCTACCGGAGAACACTCGTCCATCGCGTTTTGGACCACGTTGTCACGAACACGTGACATAGTAGCTAAGATCACACAAGTGATTCAAGACATTGGTCTTATTCGCAGTGGTAAAAGTACAAAGGCGGCTAACAAATACTATAAAACTAAACCAGGACAAAAGGGTCTACGTCACAAGTACAATCCTGGGGAAACGGACAATGATGGGCAAAGTGGTGAGGGTTGTGTATGCTCTGAGGACAGTACGAGTACACTCGAGTCACCGGATCCTGCCAACAATCCCGGCACCCCAGAACGTCATGCTGGAGACTCTCGTGCATCTCTCTCTTCACGTCCGTCAATGCCTCGCTCACCAATACGAACCCATAGCGGTCCTGGAGACCCGCTACCTCTACCTTCAACTTCATTTGAACCTGCCATGACTTGTTGGAGGGACGACAACGTTGACCAGAACGAGTCATCGGACTCTTGCGACTCTTCTTCCTCTGGGACCTCTCCACCATCTGACGAACTGGGGCAGGACTCCAGGGAGGGGATGGAGGGAGAGGAACACCCCGATCCTGGTGGTGGCGAAGGGACGACTGGGGACTTGCAAGGGGGGTCGGTGCAATAAGCCCCTCGACATTGGTGTCTGAAATATCGGAAGAGAGACGCCTGGAAAGGTTCCCAATGTTCCAAAGCAAAGTGAGAGAAGTCATCATTCAGACTGTTCATGGTGACATACATAAGGTCCACGCGTTTCTCCAGTTTCGTAATCCTATCCTCCCTCTCCCTCTCCATCGCATCCAACAAAGGGGGAACACCAGGGGCCCGCATAACCGTTCGGTTAGGGTCTTCATACCCGGCCTGGTCCCAAAATTGAGGGGGAGCATGGTGAGCGGTCAAGAAGTCGATGGCGACTCGATTGTCATGAGCAATGTTTGCGGGGGAGTTGTAAAGGTGTTGTTTGACCTCATAAGGACGGTCGGTCTCAAAAGACGGAGAGAAGTCAAAGGGAACCGCGTTAGCGTTGAGGACAGTAGCGTGGGCGGTGGAAGACATAGTAGGGGAAGGTTGTTTATGAGAGGGAAGAGTTGTTAAGTATTGGTGGGAGTGGAAAAGAGGCGATGGAGAGAAAAGACCAATAATCCCACTGGATTATATACGTCCAAGTCGATAGGACACCCAAAGAGGGAAACAATAAAGCCATCACTCATTAAAAGTCCCAACTAGGGTAAACGAACCCTCAGCCCCAATCGCGATCCCATCAAACCCTGGGAAATCCCCACCGATCATGAGAAATCCCCACCACGCTTCTATTGCTACCATCGATCCAGAGAAATCCCCAGCACGCTTCTATTACTACCGTAAAACATGAGAAATTCCCTAATGCTTCCATCAACTCGTTCCTCTCATTGTTCCCGTATTAGTAATTACCATTCGTCACCCTAAGTTCCCCTGACCTGACTCATTCGACCTACCCTAAACTACGCACAGACCATGTTGATCCCTGTTTGGTTCATTGTAGAATTATGACTCCTGTAGAGGATTAGGTATATAAGGAAGAGCGTTCGCTCCTTTCTTTTCCCCATTCCCAATCTCTTCTGTACTCCTCTACCCACAACCTCAATAAACAAAGTAAGCTGAGGAATTCTCCTCACGCCTTACTCCTTCTGACTCATTCAAAAGCAGGACGTATCCTGCTAGTGTATGTTCAGCGCCCCTAACCCATTCCCCTCTACCAGCCCTATTCAACGTCCGGTCATACCAGACGCTAGGAGATCTATCTGGGAGTATAAGCTCATCAGAAGTCTTCAAGTAAACCGAACCGCCAGTTTACTCACCCATTTCCCTTATTATCGTCCCTTCGCAGCTCTCAATTCCGGAGTCACCACTCCTCCTTTTCTCTTAGGAGCCAATCATCAGTTCCTTTGGAACTCCGACCTCACTGAGAGCATCCTAGCAACCGTTTACTTCAGTATAAGTCTGGCCTTCTACTTCCCCAACCCCCACGTTCACCTTACCACTAACATTCATACCCATTCCCCAGCTATTATTGTCTTGTGGTGGGAAATTCCAACTGAATTACCTTATTCGGTTATAGAGTATCTCATAAGCTTTGAACGCCTCAGCGACCAAGACTTCGACCTGTTCATTCAGCAATTGAGTCAATTCTGCCAAGACTATCACTCACCCGTCCATCCTTATCAAACTGAGTCACCACTCGCTCTTGACGTTCCTCCCTCCCTCATCTCCACACCCGGAACCCCCCTCAAAGTTCGACCCAACACTCCTCACCCGTCCTCTAATCCTCTAGTGCCCCTTAAACAGTAAGCAGGCCCACAACCCTGACACACGTAGACTTTGGGTGGATATAGGGAAGTCGTTCCCCCTTTGCCCCATTGACTCTTGTTGGTTGGAGTTGCGACTCACCAACAGCACTGGTACCTGAAGGGCAAAGAGTGGCCCTGACAATCATGGGAAATCCCCATTGTATTCCCATTGACTCATTCCCTATTGTTCCCCATTTGTATTTACCAGTAGTCGTCCTAAGTTTCTCGTCCCTGACTCATTTGCCCTGCCCTAACCTGCGCACAGACCATGTTTGCTCCTGTTTGACTCATTGTATGATTACTAAACATGTAGAGGAATGGGTATATAAGGAAGAGCGTTCGCCCCTTTCTTTCCCCATTCTCGATCTCTTCTGTACTCTCCTACCAACTGTTCAATAAACAAAGTAAGCTGAGGAATTCTTCACGCCTTACTACTTATCTAACTCACCTAAGCAGGAATTCTCCTGCAAGTGTATGTTCAGCACACCAAATCCTTTCCCCTCTAACAATCCCATCCAACGCCTGGTCATCCCTGACGCTCAAAGGTCTATCTGGGAGTATAAACTCATCAGAAGTCTTCAAGCTAATAGAACTAGTGATCTATTAGCTCATCACCCTTATTATCACTCCTTCAACACCCTTGACGCCAGAGTCACCTCCCGCCATTCTTGCTTGGCGCAGATCATCAATTTCTGTGGAAATCCAACTTTACTGATAGTGTGTTAGCTACTGTCTACTTCAGTATTAGTTCCTCTTTTTATTTCCCCAACCCTTGCATTCACCTAACTACCAATGTTCATACCCATTGCCCTGCCATCATCGTTCTTTGGTGGGACATCCCAACTGACCTCCCCTTCACTGTTATAGATTATCACAACAGCTTCAAATGACTTAGCGATCAAGACTTTGAACTGTTCATTCAACACCTCGTTGAATTCTGCCAAGATTACAACTCTCCCATCCATCCTTATCAATTTGAGTTTCCACTCGCTCTCGACATTTCCCCACCTCTAACCTCCACTCCCGGAACTCCCTTCACCAAACCCCACCCCAATACTCCTTATCCCACTAATCTTCTAGCACCCCCACAAACAGTAAGCAGGCCTTCAACTCTGACACGTGGTATATATATCTATCTACTCTATTGATGTCACAACTATATAGCGTGACTGATGCAGGGTCCGTGCGACGGCTTAAGGCACGTGCGCATCATACCGATCAATTGTGTCACTGATATGACACCGTCCCTTCGGGATGCTTGTTCAGTGCTCTCCAGCATTGGCTCTCACTCAAAGCAGTGGAGCCAGTTGACCCGTTGCCAGGCACAGACCTCTGGTTCAACAATTATAGATATTGAAACAATTGTTGAAAATAATAAATTTATTCCTTATTTAATTTGTGCTTATAATGGTACTGAATATATCAAATCATTTTCAAATAATCAAAAAGAATTTATTTTCTAATTTTCTTAAAGGTTTATTAAGCTTTTTCAAAGTTGATAAAACTTTGATGGCTTATGCACATAATTTAAGCAAATTCAATTTTATTTTCATTTTAAATACCTACTACCTTTAGGTAATGTTGGGCCATTAGTATTTAATGGGAAATTAATCACAATTAAACTTAAATTAACCAAAGTTTCTGGATTCGAAAATAAAACAATTATATTCAAAGATTCATTTTTATTACTTCCAATTTCATTTAAAAAAATAGAATTATTATTCAAGGTTGGTCTCTCTTTTTTACTACTTCTCCCAACCCTGTGGCAAGGCCGAAGGGTTGGTTCCTGTTATTCCTGTGTTTTGTCCCCCCTCTGGCATGACTCCCTCTGCCTATTGAGTCTGGTTGGCCCGTGCTGCCACCTGCCCTTACTCTTGGGCTCCAGCTGAAGGACCACCGAAAGTATCCCTCCCAGCTGGCCACCCTCCCCCTTGTTGGCACGCCTTCAATACCGCCTCAAAAAAGCAGCAATCCATCGGACCACTAAGAGTTTGTAGGAGAGCATAAGACACTGTTCAAAGATGCATGCTCATTCTGCCAAAAAATAGGCAGAGTACGTTTCTAAGGCCGAACATAAGCCTCCCGCCTGCTTTAATTTGCTTGAACTGAAGTTTTTCGGATACCATCATGGCTGACATTTCCATTGACACTGGGGGCAGGGGCACCTGGAATCAGTGATTACATCTTGATTACATGGTGAGTTCATGTGCACTTTTCAATGATTGTAATAACCGATTCCAGGTTGATTACATTTCAAATGTTACCTTGACATGTAATCCAACCAATGTCCACCAATTCCATTTGAAATGTTCTCACCAAATGTTTCTGGGATGCTTTCAACCTGTCAGCAAAAATGATACTGCAATGTAATCAGCATGTTCTTCAATCGTCCAAGATGTAATCTAAATGCGCTCAAAAACATGAGATGTTTTCACAATGTACCCACTGGGCACATTCAGGAAACATTGCTTGGGAACATCTTGAGGAAATTTGAAATGGAGTTGGTGGCAACAGTTGGATTACATGTCAAGGTAACATTTGAAATGTAATCAACCTGGAATCGGTGATTACAATCATTGAAAAGTGCACATGAACTCACCATGTAATCAAGATGTAATCACTGATTCCAGGTGCCCCTGCCCCCAGTGTGAAGAACTGACTGCCCAGAGGGGCAAAACAGCAGTGGTTGAGGCCATCAAACTGAAGTTTGAAGAAATGTGTGGGGACAGCAACCTCCACATGCCCTACTCCTGCCGGGTGTTGGACTCCCAGGGCAAGTTTTTGCTCTAATACGCCGCCCGCAGGTACCTTGGGGTATGTGCTGCCCCTCTTGGCCATGTTGGGTTCTGATCTCCTCTCTTAGGAGGAACACATAATTGACAGATGCAACATAAGTTAATTTGCCTTTTCACTTCCCGTCTTCCGCTGACATAAATTTTCCAGGCTCCCATTGTTGAAAGGGCCCAGTGGGCTACCCAGGTTTATCATCACCACTGCCCTCCCAAAATAGTGTCCATTGTCAATGATCGTCATCACCAGGAGAGTGCAGCGCAGGGCGATTTTAGGTTTACAGTGGCAGATCCAATCACCATGGAGGAGACGGATATGGTTGAACCTGTTGGGGTCACTCATCATGTGGATTGTTGGCGGGCACAGGGCCACAAGGTACTCTTTTTTCCTTTTGCCAGCTTATGATTTTGGCTGACGTCAACCTCAGCCACTAATCCCCTCGAGGGCACGGGCTCATGGCTCTTATGTGGCAGTCAACTACACACTGGGGGCAAGGGGTCAAATACCTGGTGGGTACATGCTGACCACATTGTGATCACAGTCAACAAGTAATCACAATGTGCCCAGTGGGGGAAATTTGAATACATTCAAAATGTGCCTGGCCATGTGTGTCAGGAACATGGTATTTTTAAACTTTTCATACTCGCTCTTTCTTCGAACTCTTCTTACCATTTCTTATGTTTGAATGCTTCACATTCCTTATCCTTCACACCAATCATTCGAAACACACACATGCGCGTACTATTCCCAGCGAATCAACATGGCTATACAAAGTGCTATCATTGTCCCATCAGAAATCGACTCTATCTATGGCAGGCCTAAAGCTCATCAACTGTCCATCCCGGAGATCGTAGTGCTGGCCCCTCCTCGCAAGGACCTCCCCGAACATGGCGTCACCATCTTCGGCACTCAGCTGAACGACTAGTTCAAGCCGATAGGAAGAGATGCCTTCGAGCGGACTGATCAGCCTCCCAGATGTCACCGAACTGCGGAACACCTGGTCCCACATCTCCATCACCGGGTGACTGCTCGGCAGCACTATCGACGTAGTCGACAAGTGACCCTCCGTCTCCCTCATCGGACCCCTGGGCGGGATCCTGTCTTGCGAGGCGAAGCTGGTGTCGGAGTTGGATCTCTGACTCGACCTGTCGGTAAGGACGGTGGACCCAATATCGGAATCCTCGCTCCTCACCTCGACCAGACTGGTCACCATCCGACTCAACTGGTCGAGGGTAAGGATTAGCCGATGCGGTCATACGATGGGCAGGACAGTGTTGAGAGCGTTTGCAGCGTTGCCCCTTACACTGGGGGCAGGGGCACCTGGAATCAGTGATTACATCTTGATTACATGGTGAGTTCATGTGCACTTTCCAATAATTGTAATTGCCGATTCCAGGTTGATTACATTTCAAATGTTACCTTGACATGTAATCCAACCAATGTCCACCAATTCCATTTGAAATGTTCTCAACAAATGTTTCTGGGATGTTTTTGACCTGTTGGCAAAAATGATACTGCAATGTAATCAGCATGTTCTTCAATCGTCCAAGATGTAATCTAAATGGGCTCAAAAATATGAGATGTTTTCACAATGTACCCACTGGGCACATTCAGGAAACATTGCTTGGGAACATCTTGAGGAAATTTGAAATGGAGTTGGTGGCAACAGTTGGATTACATGTCAAGGTAACATTTGAAATGTAATCAACCTGGAGTCGGCAATCACAATTATTGAAAAGTGCACACGAGCTCACCATGTAATCAAGATGTAATCACTGATTCCAGGTGCCCCTGCCCCCAGTGTTAGTCACCGGACGTACCTCGGCGACCCTCGGAGCATCTTCAGCTCGGTCAACCTCCATGACCTCATCCTCGATCTTCACCAACTGATGGATCGGCTGCAAGGCGCAGCGCCCACAGTTCTCCTTATCGGAAGCGGCCAAAGTGGAAGCTGGAGCCGGAGTCAGAACGGGAACCGAGTTCTCGATCGGAGGCGTTGCATAGGACAATGGGTTAGGCGAAGGGAGTACCACCTCGTCGGCGTACTCCAGCTCGAACGGAACCTCGGCAGTCCCCTGACCAACCAACACGGGACCCTCCTTACAGTTGCAGGTCTTGTCCTGCAAGGACTCGACTTGCGCCGTCAACACGGCCACCACATTTTCGAGTTCTTCGGTCTAGAGGAAGTCTCTCAGTCATTGCATAAACCTGCAAAGGCTGAAAGAACCTTTTCATCCCTCCTGGCCAACGCCCCCTTGATGTTGTTGTCCCGAACCTTCAACCCGGCGATCAACTCCTGATGGTTGGCGACCATTGCCTCCAACGCCTCATTTGTTCCCTGTTGGAAGGCTGCCAATGTCTCCTTCATCTGAAGACTCTCCGCTGACAGACGAAGGACGTCTGCCTTTGCCTCCTTCACCTCACGCTCCAATCGTTCAACCTAGGCAGTTTGATTAGTCGAGAGTCATACTCGAATATTCAAACAGAGAACCTACCCGGCTCTCTCCTTCCCGAACGAGCGACCACAAGAGACTAGTGGAAGTGGTGGCGTGGCGGACGGCCCGAGGAACGGTCGCTCCGTGCTCCAACAGGTCCTGATCGTAGATTCCCCTCTGCAGGGTGTACCAGAGCTCCTTTTTGATCGGATGCTCCAACTCTCCGAACCTACCCCTCATCTGGAAGGCCAACTTCTCGGCGATTATCGTACGAACCCAGAGCTCATCGTCCCAGGTCAAACCCATCAAGTGTGGGATTGTCTCCCTGAGACGTTCAGTGTCCACTTCTGTGACGACCTCCAAGATCTAGAAGCCGTTAGCTGGACATCAACGCCCGAAGGAACGGACCTCTACCTAGAGGAAGGCGTTAGTGCAAATACACGAAGCTCTAGGTCTCCCCCATACCTGGTCATCAGTGGTATAGGGAGTCCCCGCTGCACAGGCGTAGGACTTGCGAGCAGCGGCACGGCGGTCGATGCGAGAGATGGTGGAAATGCCATTGGCGACTTTGTAGGTATGGTTGTTGGGGAAGGACATGTTTTGGTAAGATGATGGGGAAGTTGCTGGTGTTGCTGATCAAGGATGGCTCCAAGAAGACGTCCTTCTTATAGCCTAGATCGGTGATCCTTCACGTGACCTACCTCGACGAACCTCATTGGTCCAGGTCACATCAACTTCCGCCCCTGTACCATCATCGTTGGCTTACTGTATCAAGTTGACACCTCGGCCCGCGGGACGGCCTTGGAAGAACTTCGTTCCGGAACGCCTAGAACGCACGCACACTAAAAATAGGTCTCAAGACCCTGATGACCCCTTTATGACATCACGAACCTCTTTTTACGACCCCTCATGACTTTACGATTACGATCAACCCTGGACCCTGATCACACATGTGGACAGTCACATCACAGTCTCCTAACCAGAGGAAGGAATCACTGTTATTCGAAAGGAGTGCCTTAGACTCCTTTTGTTTAGCCAAGCGAATGTGGAGTAGCCGTTAGCATGAAACACTGGCGAATCTGTAATCCCTCATGTCCCATGAGTCTAGGCCCGACCTCCTCATGTTCAGACGTACGTTGAGGTTGCCACTAGTCCGTGATGCCGTTACCGCCTACAGACAACAAGGGATGCTGTATGGTCTTTTATCTCGGAGCCGGTCGAAAATTGCACGAAGCAATGAGAGGTTTTCACCTGACCCTTGGGTGTGATCCCCAGGTACGAACTTTCATGACCCCATGCCCCTATTTCTTTTAGGACTAGTGTTATCTTTACCCCTATGTTTCATGCGGACATTCGTTATCTTTTATGCAATCCTTCACACGCTAGTAAGGCCCTTTGTCTTTATTCTCCCACACGTCACCTCTTGTTCGCTTCCCTTACTTAGCGTTCTCACACTCCTTATCTCCCTTTGTTCTGGACTTGATAAGGGTATTGACGTCATGGCCACTCCTTTAGTATAAGTAGCAACTGTGGCTGTATTGTAGTACCTTAGTTTTGTTACCTCAGGAAATCCTCTGCCCTTCTCAGCCCAGTTGCAGTTAAGGTCAAGTCAGAGTTTCTTGTTTGATCCAAGACATCCCCATCTGCTCTCCCTCCCGCTCTGCACGTCAACTGCGCCTCGTAACTATAGAACCCCAGCGTTCATATTAGAACACCTCGAGCGTCCAGTCGATCAACTGGTGGAGTCATCAATCCTGTTGTAGGGATAAACCCTTGTTGGATAAACCGAACAAAGTACGGTTTAGGTTGGGTTTCTCTTTAGGATTTCGACCTGACTTGTAGTGACCTCGGACAACCTACCGGAAGAATAGAGACGTGATCATTCTCTCACAAGCTAGTTGGACTAGTGAGTACTCTGCGGAGTCGGCTCAGTGCACTGGTAGTTGTTGGGGTAGAGTGGCCCTGACAATGTGAGTCCAATGTACCCATCAATGTGATCTCAATGTGCCCACTGGGGACATTTTGATTGCGATCACAATGTACACATCAATGTGAACTCAATGTGCCTGCTGTGCACATTTTAATTTCTTTCACAATGTTCCCATCAATGTGTTCACAATGTACCCAGCTCATTACATAATAGTTTCTTTCACAATGTTGTCCACAATGTGTCCAGCATGTGGCTGAGCCACTCATTCAAAATTCTTTCAAAGATTACCCAGTGATGTGTCCATAATGTCCCCAGGGGGTTTTTTTTGAAGTAATCACAATGTAATCTCAATATCTTTTGATTTCACCATGAACTTTCAAAGAAATCACTATGTGTATGGCTGTACACATTCTAGACACATCACTGGATACTTTGTGAAAGAAGTTTGAGTGAGTGGCTCAGCCACATGCTGGACACATTGTGGACAACATTGTGAAAGAAACTATTATGTAATGAGCTGGGTACATTGTGAACACATTGATGGGAACATTGTGAAAGAAATTAAAATGTGCACAGCAGGCACATTGAGTTCACATTGATGTGTACATTGTGATCGCAATCAAAATGTCCCAGTGGGCACATTGAGATCACATTGATGGGTACATTGTGATCACAATCAAAATGTGCCCACTTGGCACATTGGACTCACATGGCCAGGCACATTTTGAATGTATTCAAATTTCCCCCACTGGGCACAATGTGATCACTTGTTGACTGTGATCACAATGTGTTCAGCATGTACCCACCGGGTATTTGACCCCTTGCCCCCAGTGACACTAATTACAAGGGGGTCACGGACAGCCAACACATGAAAATTTCTGGCCTGGTGAAGGCAGTTGAGCCAGAGTTGCATGGCCAACTGACCTCCTTGTTTGACAAAGGAAAAATTGACTCCGGAAGAGAAGGTTGTTTTTTGGGGAAGGTCACATTGTGGAAGGTGCAGGTGGGCTGCCACCTGGATTGGCTTGACTTGCTCTCTGCTTCCACGCCAGGGGGAAATTTTTCTGGAGGTGCAATGTGCTTCCCTCAGTTGATTCTCAAATTAGTGTACATCTTTTCATCTACATCTTATTCGCCTGATTTTCAATGTTCCCCATTTAGCTATCAACCGGGAGATGTGATTATCTGTTGAACAGATATTCTCTACCATGGAATCCAGGAGTGGACAACTGAAGTTGCCATCCGATCCAAGTCTGGAGTCACCCCTGGCAGAGTGGTGTGGGTGTATTTCACTCATGCCCCTTCAGCCAAGGAGCTGGAGAAGCAAGAAGAGAATATCTACAGGGAGTTCAAAAAGTATGATTTTGCGTCTGGTGAAAAAAATTGAACATCCTGCATTCAGCCTCATAGATTGTTGAATGTGAATTTCCCCCCTATTCACTTCTGACCAACTCGCCGTCAATATAATCATGGTCAGTTTCCCCACTCATGAATCAAAATATTGCACTGAAGTCCTCTGCGCCTTCCACCTTCTGGCTCAATCTTCCCTAGGACATGAAGATACCCATTGGGACTCTGCGGTCTCTTGTTGGGATTGTTGGTGTGACTGACCACAAACAACGCGATAAACACATTGACTGTGATCCACACTTCCTCATCCTTGTTTCAGTTCACCGTCACTCACTGGGGGCAAGGGGTGGTATCCTGGTCTGGAACACTGCAAGTCCATTGCAAGGAAATGGATAATGTAACTGGCCAAAACCTACCCGGTACATTGCAAACACCTCTCAATTTTCCAGGCCAATTTCCTTGCAGTGTTCCAGCACAGAGAATCTTTGGCACATTCTCAGTGCTCCCATTAGGTTATCCATGGGTACATTCTAAATTTTCCCAAAGAAAGTACCCTCAATGTTCCTGAGTGGCTCACTCAAAGAAAATTCTCAGTGAACCCTCAGTTCTCCAGATCATGTGACTGCAGTGTTCTGATTAGGTAAACCATGGGAACATCTTCAATTTTCCCAAAGAAAGTACCTGTGATGTTCCTGAGTGGCCATTTGCAGTGTTCTCAAAGTGCAATCACAGTGTTCCTGGTCAGGAAAACTGCAAGAACACTGCAAGAACACAAGAAAAACTGGGAACACCACAAGTTCATTTAAAATGTTCCCAATTCTCCAGTGTTCTTTCACTGTTCCCAAAATTTTCCTGACCAGGAACACTGTGATTGCACTTTGGGAACACTGCAAAGTGCACTGCAAATGAGCCACTCAGGAACATCACAGGTACTTTCTTTGGGAAAATTGAAGATGTTCCCATGGTTTACCTAATCAGAACACTGCAGTCACATGATCTGGAGAACTGAGGGTTCACTGAGAATTTTCTTTGAGTGAGCCACTCAGGAACATTGAGGGTACTTTCTTTGGGAAAATTTAGAATGTACCCATGGATAACCTAATGGGAACACTGAGAATGTGCCAAAGATTCTCTGTGATGGAACACTGCAAGGAAATTGGCCCGGAAAATTGAGAGGTGTTTGCAATGTACTGGGTAGGTTTTAGCCAGTTACATTATCCATTTCCTTACAATGAACTTGCAGTGTTCCAGACCAGAACACCACCCCTTGCCCCCAGTGACTAGCGCTTACTCTCACGCCCCGCTGATATTGATGGCATACCTCTTGTCGGAAAGGAGAGCAGTATAGGCTCTGTCATGCTCAAGATCAAACTAGTTTGAAGAATCGCTGATAGAGTTGCAAACTCCCCACAGAAGAAATCATGTTCCAAAGTAGGAGCACCACAGTGGTGGCTGGCAATCAACTCTGATAAATAATGTTGCGATCATCAATGTTACGCCTGAGGTTATCAACTTCGAAGAAAATGAGGGCCTGATCCAGACGTCTCCAGATTCACTGTGGCCGCATTCAAGCCAACGCTGAGCATGTACACCGGTTCCGTTGATATCTGTCTTCGTTCCATCCGATATACGAGACTTGGAAACCAAAAGTGGGAGTGAAGCAGGTACCAGAAAAAGTTTGGACGGAATATATTACAAGAGTCATACGAAAAAAACGATTGATGTTGTGTAAATGTTCTTTAAGAAACCGTGGAAACTGCACCCATATCCTATTCCATCACCTTATCCTCCATGTCGGCACAACACTTGCAATCATCCTCCACAACTTTGATGCTCACGTCTTTGCGGAACCTGTTCTCATGCTGAAGGTGATCTTCTATGACTTCCCCAAGAGTTTCCAAGATGTGGGGAATTTCACATCTGGCTCCAGCGAGAGTCAGCTCGGCGAGCAATTGGGGGTAGTGGAGTTGTCGAACCACCTCGAGAACAGAGTGGTTAGAACCTTCAAGTGTAAGTCTTCAAAGCGTGTGCATGTTAGCTCCCGTGGTTCCAATGTTCTCGTCGGCAGGCATGGTCCAAAGTCTGTTGAAGCAGACGTCCCGTAGATGTGGATTGGAGTTTAACAACACAACCAGTTGTTCGACAGAGGGCAAAGCAGGTACACCTTGGCTCTCAAAAGTGATTGCAAGGGTTGTCAACACACTAGTGCACGTGCCCACGAGTGCACAGTCCGTGATGTGTGTACCTGTGGAGAGATAGAGGTAGGTGAGTTGTGGAAAATTAGATTGTGCCATGAACTGGGAGGCGTTGATCAAACATAGAGTGATCGTCTCCATGTTGGACATGCAAAAGTTGTCAGCGTCAGGGGTTACAGTGCTGAGGATCTCTTCCAGAACCTCTCTCCTCTCACTCCACAATTGAATGGAGCGCACTGTGTTGTCCTCTGCCCGTTGCCGGAGTGAAGCCAGCATAGAAGTAGGCAAAGGGGGCCCTGGGCCCTCAACCCAGTAGCCGTTCAACACAATGTCCACAGGGGTGGCCCTGGAGCGGTGGAAACATTGGAGCCAAAGAGCAAGAGTATGCCCCCAAAAGCTCCATATTCAAGGATTCTAATGGGCCACTTCATACCAGTGATGGCAAACCACAAGGAAATGGTAAGAACTCTGGTGGGCTCTGGGGAGGTGACACAGCTGCTGAACAATCAACAAGCAGATGTATCCCAAGATTTTGGGGGGTACGCGTATGAATACATCCAGCAAAGTGTTGCACGCTCGTTGTGGGCGTGTGGTGTTCCCCTCAGCAATGGCTTTTCTGTTGTCGAGATCACGGATGAGGTCCTGGTTGATCTTGCACTCCCTGTTTGTCACCGTTTGAGCCAAATCCCACCTAGTTTTTTGAAAAACACTCACATTTGTGGGGTAATCCATTGCTCAACTGCAAGACCCTGAAGCACAGAGACGTGGCCATAGAGGTTGGAATGTGTGTCAAGTGGGCGAAAGGGTGGAGAACAAGGGGCATTGGATTGATGAGCATGGTAAAAACCCTGCCTCAGGGGACAGGAGCTCCAGGCAAAACCTACGTATAGGATTTCATCATCGTTCACAGATCTTCCGGAGAGAGTGGGTACTTCTGACACCACCCCCTGGACATGACATCCGAGTCCATGTTGGACGTGTACACCGTCCTGGTCGTTTGAGCCCCGAGTGAAATGGAGGTGCCATACCATACCGTTTCCCCCACTGTATTGTTATGGCTTCTACGCCATTGTTCCAAGTTGCATGGCGAAGCCATGTCGTGATTAGGGTCCGCCGACCATGGGAAAGAGATCATGCATTACGATCTCCACGGATGCATTCAGGAGAAAAGCCAACCCAGTCTGTTCTCAATGTGATTAAGCCAGACATTTTAGAGTGATAAAACATTGCTAGCCAATGATTATTGGAAGGGGTTTGTGCGTACAACCATATGGCAGTACATTTCCACACAACTACATTAACAATCAAATTTTACAAGTCCTATCCTGTGCATAAAGTGAAGTCAGTGATATGTACGTGTTGACACCCGGGAGTCAACATACAATTTCAAAACCCTTGCAGAGATAGTGAACCACTTTCAAATGTTCACACTGGCGGAACAATCCGTCAGGTTGTTTTGAAAGTTGTAAAGCCATGCTGACTTGCACCACCTGTTCAATTTCAAAGGAACTGGGGTGAACTTCGTGTCTAATTATCTCACTGTTGGGATGTTGAGCTTCAGCTACATGTCTTGTAAAGGTGCCTTACCCGCCAGGAGCAATGTTATCTCTGTAGAACATCACCTCGTTCTCGGAGGAGAAGAAAAAGTGACCTTGTCCAGCCCAGATGGCTTCCTGGAAAGGAGTGTGATTTTCTAGTGGAGGTATGTCCACCGCATGTGCTCTAGGGAAGACAACATGTAGGCAGAGGGGCAAAAACTGTTTGTCCATCCAGGTGCCAATGCGTGAGTTTGGTTCCCCTTTCTGGAAAAGTTCCTCACACTGGGGACAAGCCCCTAATTACTGACCAGGTACTTTTTGAGTACATTGTAGTTCCATGTCCGATGTACTAACACTTTGCTGGGCAAGGACAAGCTGAGTTCTTTCAGAATGTACTAAACAATATAACTACTAATTCCCAGCTCAGTGCATTGTGGGAACATTCAAAAAGTACTGAATCATGTGACCACAATGTCCCTAATCAGTAATTGTTTACTACTTTTTGCTTGTCCCAAAGAAAGTGATCAACAAGTACCTGCGCTGCACATTGTGGTTTCGGTCAAGATTTACTGGGTCATGTGACCACAAAGTACCAAATTGGTGAATGCTGAGTGCTTTTAAAATGTCCTGAGCCCATGTGTCCAGATTTCACACGAGTGGCTCAAAGAAAATGTGATCACAAAGTACTGAGACTGGGTAAATCTTGAACACTTTTTGAAAGAAACCAAAACATACTGAATCGTTGCACAGTACTTTTTGAACGATTCAGTATGTTTTGGTTTCTTTCAAAAAGTGTTCAAGATTTACCCAGTCTTGTCAGGGCCACTCTACCCCAACAACTACCAGTGCACTGAGCCGACTCCACAGAGTACTCACTAGTCCAACTAGCTGTGAGAGAACGTTCACGTCTCTATTCTTCCGGTAGGTTGTATAAGGTCACTGCAAGTCAGGTCGAAATCCTAAAGAGAAACCCAACCTAAACCGTACTTCGTTTGGTTTATCAAGCAAGGGTTTATCCCTACAACAGGATTTGATGACTCCACCAGGTGATCAACTGGACGCTCAAGGTATTCTATAAGATGAACGCTGGGGTTCTATAGTTATGAGGCGCAGTTGAGGCGCAGAGCGGGAGGGAGAGCAGATGGGGGATGCCTTGTGTTCAAACAGAAAACTCTGACTTGTCCTTAACTGCAACTGGGCTGAGAAGGGCAGAGGATTTCCTGAGGTAACAAAACTAAGGTACTACAATACAGCCACAGTTGCTACTTATACTAATGGAGTGGCCATGACATCAGTAAACCTAATATACCCTTATCAAAATAGAAAGGGAGATAAGTAGTGTGAGAACGCTAAGTAAGGGAAGCAAACAAGTAGGACGTGTGGGAGAATAAAGGACAAGGGCCTTACTAGTGTGTGAAGGATTGCATAAGAGATAACAATAGTCCGCATGAAACATAGGGGTAAAGATAACACTAGTCCTAAAAGAAAAGGGGCATGGGGTCATGAAAGTTTGTACCTGGGGATCACACCCAAGGGTCAGGTGGAAACATCTCATTGCTTTGTGCAATTTTTGAGCAGCTCCGAGATCTGGGACCATGCATCATCCCTTGTTGTCTGTAGGTGGTAACAGCATCACGGACTAGTGGCAACCTCAACGTACGTCCGAACATGAGGAGGTCAGGCCTAGACTCATGGGACATGAGGGATTACAGCTTCGCCAGTGTTTTACGCTAACAGCTACTTCCACATTCGATGAGCTAACCAGAAGGATCCTAAGGCGATGCTTCTGAATAGTGGCAATTCCTTCCTCCGGTTAGGAGACTGTGATGTGACTGTCCACGTGTGCGATCAGGGTCCAGGGTTGGTCGTTATTGCGATGTCGTAAATGAGTCATCGGGGTCATAAAGGGGTTCATAAAGGGTCGTCAAGGTCGTAAGACCTATTTTTAGTGCGTGTGTGTTCTAGGCGTTCCGGAACGAAGTTCTTCCAAGGCCGTCCCGTGGGTCAAGGTGTCGGCTTGATGTAGTAAGCCAACGATGATGGTACAGTGGCGGAAGTTGATGTGACCCGAACCAATGAGGTGTGTCGAGGTAGGTCACGTAAAGGATCACCGATCTAGGCTATAAGAAGGACGTCTTCTTGGAGCCATCCTTGATCAGCAACACCAGCAACTTCCCCATCATCTTACCAAAATGTCTTTGCCAAACAACCATACCTACAAAGTTGCTCAAGGGATCTCTACCATCTCCCGCATTGACTGCCGTGCCGCCAACCGCAAGAGCTACGCCAATGAGGCGGGGATCTCCTATACCACTGATGAAGAGGTTGGGGGAGAGTTTGATGCTTTTGTGCCATTCTAACTCTTTTCCAATAGATCTTGAAGATCGTCCAGCAGGTGGACGCCGAACGTCTCAGGGAGATGATCCCACATTTGATGGGGTTAACCTGGGATGATGAGCTCTGGGTCCGGTCCATGATTGCTGAGAAGACGATCCATCAAATGAGGGGTAGGTTCAGGGAATTGGAGCATCCCATCAAGAAGGAACTCTGGTACACCCTCGTGTGAGGGATCTACAATCAAGATCTGTTGGAGCATGGGGCAACTGTTCCTCGGGCTGTCCGCCATGCCACCACTTCCACCACTCTGTTGTGGTTGCTCGTTCGAGAGGGGGAAAGCTGAGTAGGTTTTCTGTTTGGATATTCGAGTATGACTCTCGTTGACCAAACTGCCTAGGTTGAACAATTGGAGCGCGAGGTGAAGGAGGCGAAGGCCGACATCCTTGGTTTGTCTTCAGAAGGTCTCTTAATGAAGGAGACCATGGCCGAGTTCCAGAAGAAGACGAACGAGGCGTTGGAGGTGATGGTGGTCAACCATCACGGGCTAGTCGCAGGCTTGAAGGTTTGGGACAACAACATAAAGGGTGCCTTGAATATGAGGGACAATTACCTGGATAGGCACTCAAAGGGGATTGGGGATGAGAGCGTCAAGGTAGACATCTTTCAGCCTTTGTGATTGTACAATGACTGAAGGATGTCTTTCTAGATTGAAGAACTCGAGGACCTAGTTTCCGTGTTGACTGCGCAGGTCGAATCCCTTCAGGACAAGACCTGCAACTGTAAGAAAGGTCCTGTCTTGGCTGGACAGGGTACGGTCAATGTTCCATTCGAGTTGGAGTATGCTGACAAGTGTCATCGTCATGACTGCTATGCCCTTACCCTATTCATTTTTTCACTTCATGGACACTCTTTCTCACATTAAATAGTCCATTCATTCACCATTTTCCTTCTATTCACACTAAACGGCGACTATGATGATGGTTATATTCCAGAGACACCATGGTTTACTATGGTATCTAAGGAATGGCCCTGGACTGGGCGCGGTCCATCGCCTCCACCTCTTTGGCTGCCACTATCAACTCCGAGACCGGGATGTCCTGGAGATCGCTCATCCAAGGATCCAAGATAGACCGGTGCTCCTCTGGAGGTGGTATAGGAGTAGGCGAAGGAGAAGACGGCATGGAACCATCAGTCCTCGGGACTGACTGGTAGGACGTCCCACCAGACCCGCTCGCCTCAGACTCAATTGGCATGAGCCACCCCTTCCCCAATCTGTCCGCACAGCTGTAAGGCCCATGCTTATCCTTCCCACGACGAGCACGCTGTCCTGTATGCGTAGGACCCACTGGTGACCGACCCTCATCATCTGCCAAGGCTGATGGATCTTCCGGAGACCCACTCCCATGAAGGGCGACCAACACCTACAAGACCCCAAGTAGTTCTAGACAAATAAGAACGGACTAAAGGTCCTACCGCATTCAAGGTAGACTCCATAGTGGTCACCCTACTCGACAAACGGTTGACAGTCCTCTCCAGATCCCGACAACGCCCTTGCTCAGTTTCCATTGATTCCTCCATCTCCCAAATCTGTCCTCGCAACTGATGGTTCTCCCGATTCAACATGTTGTTGTAATCAAACAACATCCCTCCCATCGCAGCAGCATATTGGATGGACCTAAGAACATCAGGGTTCGCCATCAGCAACTCCTCCTTCCCAATGTCAGTCAAACCTCGTTCAATGTGAGCACGAAGCCGCAGGAATTCGTTACCCTCCTCCTGGGCGTGGATGATCGTCAAAGCCCAACACCTATTGACGAAGATCATGTCAGGCAACCACAAGTTGGCCTGGTCATCCATACGATCCAACACCTGGTCCCTGATCTGCTCCTCTTCAGGATAGATCTCATCCAAGTACTGGGGACAATGAGGACGAGTGTAGATTGCGGTATTACCACGGGTGATCTTGGTGAACGGAAGATACGGCGCACGGAAGAAGAAATCCTTTTGACAGACGGAGTACGGATCAATCGGCTTGCGCGCATCAGAGCAAATCAAGCGTGGGTTGCAGGTGCTGGACTCCGGTGGGTAAACCTTGCGAGTCCTCTCTGGAGTCAACACATTGGCCTCCCTGGACGCCAACTGAAGCTTGTTGATGATAGTGGTGCTAGCCGGGTTAGTGGACCTGGGAACTTCGATCAGTATATGCCACACGTATGCTATGCAACGAAAGATGCCCCCACGCAGCACGGCTAGTGTTTCCCTTCATGGCAGCAGAGTTGGCAGAAGAAGACATAGTGTTGATGAAGATTGGCTGGTTAAGCAAGAGAGTAGAAGAGAGGTTGGTAGCGACGAAAGTCACTGAGGAAGCAAGCCCACGCTCCCCAACCTTAAATCCTATCCCAGCCAGCCAATCATCAGTCTCCGGCCGGAACCAAGGTGCCACGTCAGACTTAGTCACCGTGTCACGAGACTGCGCACAGACCAGCTGAGTCACTACTCAATTGGTGCTGATTCATTTGTTCCCACACACCAATTGTGCTTATGTTTCAGCCTGTCCATTCGGCCCGCTTACCACATTTCCGCTTAGTCGTCATACACCCTTTTTATCCCATGTGATAACTTCATTCCCTCATGATTGCGTCTTATTCTGACCAACGTTCGTTATTTTATGCCATCCTTGCCTCATCCTTTGTTCTGTTTATGGAAGTTACCAGACCTTTAGTCATGCCCCCTCATGCCCCACGCTCCCACACATTCATTACCTTTCATATTTTTCTAAGTCCGCTTTTGAAATATTTTTGTAGCAGGCGCTCAGCCAAATTCCGCATTAGTGGACGCGTTTAGTCACTCCTAAAGCAGAAACCGTCGCTACAGTATATAAGGACCTGTATTTCCTACTGTACAGAACAAGCTGATTATTGCAGGTTAACTCCTCTTCCTTAGTGTGTCCTGAGTGACCCCTAGGCCTAGCAAGAGGCTATCTGTAAAACGTCAAAGAGAAGCCCAGCATCTCTTTTCTGTATTGAACCAGCGAATCAAACCGGATGCCTCTTTGAGGATAATCTAGTGAGTTCAATCTCCTAGTTCTTGTGGGTTGTTTGGGCAGAGATAGTCTAGCATTATCCTCATAGCCTTGTCAGTTGCCTAGTGGGGACACCTGAACCGTATAGAGTCGCTCAGCTGTAGCTAGGGCAAGAGGGGCCCTGATAACAAGGTGGTATTCCCATCGCCTAACCCATCGTGCTATGCCACGCCTCCGGTAGAGAATGTGGCTCCCATCCCTACTCTGGCTCCGGCTTCTACTCTGGCCGAGTCTGACAAGGAGAAGTGTGTGCGCTGTCCGCTGCGGCCGGTCAGTCAGTTGGTGCCAATCAAGAACATGGTCGTTGACTGAGCCAAAGATGCTCCGAGGGTTGCCAAGGTATGTCCGGTGACCCGCCGTCTATTTGCGCGAGCTTCGACTCAAGCTCCAGTTTCAGCTCCTACCCCGTCTATCTCGAGGAACCCCCTTATGTGAACTGACGATGAACAGGGGATACTTTTAGGGGACCTCCATGGTGGCAGAGGATCAAGGCCCAGAGAGTTCCTGTGAAGGTGGGTCCTAGGTTGTACAGTGTCAAGGAACTCCAAGCAGCAACTGGGGAACAGTTGCGAAGAAAGCGCGAAGGTGGAGATACCAGAAGAGAGCTAGAGACAAAGCAAGAAGAACAGAGAGATCACGAGAGTTCCAAAAGAGTTCCGAGGGGTTCCGAAGGGAAGATTCGACGAGGGGAGCAGAGAACACTAGGGGAAGACACTGAGGAAAGCAAGAAGACACTGGGGACGATGAGGGGACTAGAGCAAAGCTTCAGACTAGGAGGAGGGGAACATGGCTGACTGGACTTCAATAGGATGGAGCACAATGATCTCCGGAGTAGCTAGTACAGGATATATATACTAAGGTCTGCTCTGAGAAGGATCCAGAGAAGAAAGGAGGGAAACTGCGAAATAGGGACCTATGATGCAATGGCGAAGTCATAGGGGAAGAGGAGAAAAGGGGAAAGTTGTCATGAAAGGGGAAAGTCATCATAAAGGGGGAACTAAGCAAAGGGGAAAGTCTTCTGGAGAAGAGGAAGCTCCAGCGAAGGAGAGGAAGCTCCAGCAAAGGAGAGGAAGTTCTGAAGAGGGAGAGGAAGCTCCGGCGAAGAGGAAGTTCGCAAAGAGGAAGCTCTGGTGAATAGGAAGCTCTGGCGAAGGAGAAGAAGCTCTGGTGAAGAGGAAGAAGTTCCGAAGAGGAGGAGGTTCCAAAGAGGAGGAGGTTCCAAAGAGGAGGAGGTTCCAAAGAGGAGGAGGTTCCAAAGGTTCCAAAGGCGGTTGCGAAGGTTGCGAAGGGGAGGAAAAGCAAAGAGGAGGAATGAGGACTGAGGACAGCAAACCTCAGAATCCCACATCCCCAGAACTGGAGGCACTACAATGACCCCTCAATCGGTCACAGGGGTGTCACGCCCACTTGACGTCCTGATCATCGAGCCGTCCCCACGATCCCTTTGACGTGCGTCATCACACACTGTTTCTGCCTCTGTGGCCGTCCTCCCCAAACGGCATGTGATGTTGAGATCAGCTGATGGCTCCAGATCCCTGATCACGTCCCGATGACACGTCCCCTCCTACGGTCCGGTTCCCCTCCGTCGAGCCACGTGTCGACCCATCTCCTCGCTCGCTTATCACCCTCAACTGCTCCCGATCTTGCGCCCTGGTACAATCTTTTGATCTCTAGCTCGCGGACTTCCCCGTTTGGCCTTGCTTTGCATGATCACCCCATCCTCCCGGTAACGCCTACCCCAGCATCGTTCCAACTTCCTGACATACCGTCTGGTCCCCTACCCTGCGTCGGACTCGTGTTTACCCCTTTCTATTTACCTATTCCTATCTTCCCACTGTTTCTCCATTTTTTCGCGACTTTCCCATCTCTTTCGCATAGATCGCACTGTCTTTACCTATAAATACCCTGTATTAGCTTACTGTCAGCATGCTGAATTTTGTTCCCTTTTTGAACCATTTTTACACCCAACTTTCGCCCACTTTCCTTACCTATACCCCTTTCTTACCTTATCATTTCCTTTATCACGACTCACACGTCACCAAGGAACACAGACAAGGACACTGATGATATTACACACGGCGCGCAGCGAAGACACAAGACTACCCAGCCGACGGAGTTGAATCCGCCCGGACTCTATGAACGAGGACTAAGGCGTACAAACCCTAGTCGTCAAGACCTAGTCTGCCAGTACTCCTCAGCACTGGCAACCTCCTCCTCCGTCCCCTCCGAGGCATTCTCGTCGACTTCCTCGTCGACCATCTCGACGACCCGAGCTTCCTCCAGACGATGAGCTACGGCCAGTTGAACCTCGGCGCGCAGGCGGTTCCTCGCTGAATCGACCATAGTCTGATCCAGAGTCCTCTGGACTGACCAACCCTCCACTCTCTCGGTCAGTTGAGCCACCAGGCGAACGGCCTCCGCTGCACGCTGGACCGACAAGAGCGTAAGGTCGGTTAAGCCGTTCACGTCGACGGACTCCACCGGAATCAGCTCGCCGCGATCCACGCGACACTGTAGCATCGTCGCATCGGAATAAGACGGTGGATTCGATGTCTCCACCCTGGCGGACGACGTTGGGATTACTGGGACGCATGCGGTGCGCTGGACGAAGTGCCCCGCGATAAGGAACCCAACGACGAGCACGGATAGAACGTTGCCCACGCACCGGCGAGATCGACGGAGGCGGAACCGGAACAGCCACTTCGTTCTCCCCTGCGTACTCCAACTCAGGAGAACTGCTAACCGGATTCACGGCCAGTAGTACTTATTAAAATCATTAATGTTTTACAAGTTTTTCTCATAAATTTGAATGATTTTTCTCATGAGTTTTTTAATGCCACAAGGGGGCCAATTTTACTCATAGACTTTTAATGGTTTTGTAAGGGGGCTGAAACCCGGCTACTGGGCCTACCTGGGCTTTCCTAATATGGCAAATAACCGGAACGGGTGATCAGTGGGGATCCGGCTGATCGGGTAGTCTCTCTGGCTTCCCCGAGCGCCTACGCTTAACCCCCACATCAAAATGATAATTGCGCGCCTTTCGGGTATATTTCTTTTCCCCCTGGCGCTCCTCCGTGTCTCGGCTTATTCCGGTACATCAAAACAAAACCGCGCGCCTTTCGGAAGCACCTCCCTGCTTCCCACGCGCTTCGGCACACCCCGCGGCATCAAAACAATAATCACACGGCTTCCGTGCCTCCTCCCGCGCCTCGGCTCATCCCGCGGGATCAAATATCCACCCCCCCCAAAAAAAAAAAACCACCCGCATCCTGCCACCGCCCCACGCGCATTAAATTAAATAGGTAGACTCGGCAGATAGCTTCTTTAATAAAAAAATGCAGGGAAAAATAAAAATAAAAATAAAAACCAGCTTTTTTTTTGCCGGGATCCACCCTGGGACTAGCTGCAGTGACGCCCACAAAAAACCGTCCAGAAACGGCTCGATTTGCAGCCAGGGAGGCGCGTTTTCGTAGGGAATGCCTGCTGGCGGGACCGGGTTTCTGAAGCGCCCAAAAGCAGCGTGGTGTGGGGCGCCCGGTATTCGCTTTTTTTAGAAATCGCGCAGTGGATTGGGAGGTAATATACATATCTATTATTCCCGTCGTGTCCGAGAGCGTAATCTTATGTTTTTGACTCTCCGTGCCCTGGTTTTTCGTTGCCACGGAACGCGGCACGGGTTTCGGGCGCCAAATCCGCACGCGAAGCGAACCGGTACTCAAATGCCACATAGCGGGCCCGCAGCTCTCTTTTTTTAATTTTATTCAAGTAGAAGGGGTAGATAACAAGGAGGACTAACGTTTCCGTTTAATCCGGCTCTATAAATTCAATTATTCGAGCCGTAGCGTCCCAATTTCTTGGTGCCAGCTCACTGACCTTCCCGCCGCTCGTTAGGCGCCTAGTTTCCTAATTGGGAATCATCTCACAAAATCTTCTAAGTCCACACGAAAACCCGGGGAGACTGCCGCCCGTTCGCTCGACTGGTTTATAGCAACGGAAAAACATTCTATTCATGGCGAGGGGGAGGACATTTCGTAGTAAGACTCTAGTACTCGTAGTAGTGGACCCTCTAATCCTAACATTAAAATCAACTACGACCGAGTGCGTTTGGCATTGCGGGGAGGCCCTATCTTCACTGGGGGCCTCGTCTTCATCGGAGGCCCACTTTTCTGTTTGACCGAAGGCCTTTTCTTCACCGCAGGCCCTCCCTTCATTGGAGGCACTTTCTTCGCCGCCTTGGGGCCTTGCTTCGGCGGAGGGGGTAGGGCCAAGCTGGAGTCAGAGTCGGATTCGGCGTCGGCGTCGGATTCGAGAACGGAGGTGCGTTCGGAATCAGAGACGGAAGGTTCGATAGCGAGGAGGGTGATAAGTTTGTCGATGACCCAAGCAACATCCGCAATGGCATCGTCGAGCTTCGAGTTCTTCAATGGATCTCGTGCGAGAATCCACCACCCAAGGGTAACTATGATAAGGAACAGGCCATCTTTCCCACCATTAGGGAGCTCGTCCCAGTCTGGCTTGTCGACATCCTCCTGAGGGACCTCCTGAGGGAGCGGCCAATCCTCGGTCTTGCGCCAATCAGGCTGGGCGGCAGTCCACCACCTCACCCACTCTTTTTCGAAGGACTCCAGGGACTTGAAGATTGGCAACTGGCTCGGAAGCTCCAATGGACGACCTTGCTTAAACCACCAACCCACTTCTTCGGGGCGTGGTCTCGCCGGTAGCTTACATTTTATGTGCTGTTGTATTATCAGTGAGGGCGTAGATCCATTAAGAAGAAAGGGTACTCACGCGAGAGGACGAAAGACTTTCAAAGGTCACAAATTTCGCGAGCAAATTCTCCCATTCGGGGCCTCCGGGAACAGCGAGTAAATACTTACGAGCTTTATGGAGGTAGTTCCCGTGTTGTGGTCCCAGAGACCACGACGGTGTGTGCGTGGGAGTCCACACCGTCGCTTGTGGAGCGGGGGTTGGGGATAACTCCGAGTCTTCTCGCGCATTAATTTCGGAGGCCGTAAACGTATCCGTGGAAGTCGCTTGTGGACCTGGGGATCGTTGAGGGGTGGACACAGGGCTTGGAGAGGCAGTGGTAGGAGCAGAGGGAGCCTGAGACGGACCGTTTGCGGGACCGTCCAAACGAAGGAGTTCCTCGTGGCCTAGTTGAGCAATCAGTCAAGGAATAACAATGTTTTCAGTGGGACATACTGTACGTTGCGTTCAACCACTGAGTATACTTGTCTTTGAGCGTGTCCCACAACGGACCCAAGAATTCTTGAAAGGTATGACCTTCAAGCAACGTTTCCCCAACGCCCAGACTGCAAGACGAGTGAGCACTACATTGGACCGATGCACCCGATACGTACCAATAGATTTGCATACCGCCCGTGCCCCTGGGACTCGGTCCGCCGAACATAACGAAGGGCTTGAAGTTAGTTACTTGCTCTATTTCTCTGCAGATATTATCGAGTGACGATGGTAGACCCGCGATCTGACTACGAACGCAAGTTAGCGAACGAACGAGCCACGAAAAGGAAAGTGCTCACTCTTCAACATATTTCCGTTGCAAGTCTAACGGCGACTGAGAACTGTCGATAGCCAGAGCCTTCCAGGGACTCTCCACTTGTTCCTTCCGCTCCTCGAAGTGTTCGTTGATGTACTTCGCGACTTCGGCTAACTCTGCTTGCGTGGCAACAGTGGCTAACCGGTCCTTGAATACAACTTGTTGGAACGTGACAAAAGGCATGCGTTTCTTGTGGTGTGCAGCAAAGAGGTGGCGAAACTTGTCGAGAGTGGGTTGGTGAGAAGAAGTGTAAAGTTCCCATGCCTTCAACATCTCTGCGTGAAGAGCGGTACCCTTCTGACAGAATAAACGCGAGTACGCCTGAGCTGGGGTGAGGGGAACAACCCTCCGTGGGGCTTTGAAAGTGAGGATGCCAGAACGGAACACCGGTTGATTTGGAACGGAACCCTTGTTGCCGTGATAATGGAACCATTGTTGCAGTCGCTAGGTTGAGTTAGTAACACTCTACATGGGAGAAAAGAGTGATGAGAATGCTTACCGTTTTTACATCCAAACGGGTAACCTTAGAGGTAGGAAACACCTTAAGAAACTCGGCCTCCGTCTTCCTCATGAACCCCTTGTTCTCTTTGTCCTTTCTTTTGCGCCATCTAGGAATCCGCTCTGTAAGCCATAGGCGCTCTTCCTGGGTGGTCCAAGGCCTCATGGAAGAGAAGGGAGACTGGATTCAGGAGCCACGTAGAAGAGCGTAAAATGAGAGGAGAGGAAACCAGTCACGGAAAGTCCCGATCGAGTAGTGACGGTTTTATATCCCACTATATATGCCGACGACCGCTGGCAGGGTCCGTGTGGGCTCACTGAAATCTTCGAGTCCCTCAAACTTTTTATTTGTGATACATTATTTTCCTGATACAAAATGCACTGCTGCAATTGCAACGAACAATCTATGCAAGTTGAACGCCTCATACCAAAGGTGTGATACGCAAATTCTATACCCGAGGGACCTTGCCGAGGGAGAGGTCCGCGGAAGAGATACGCAAGGACGTAGGTGAGTGATTCGAGATCGTCACGATGGGCTTGCTCAGCACCCAGATGGGTGTTAATGGAGGTGTAACGAGCGGTACCGGTCAGGTTCTTGTTCTCTCTGTAGGGAATGTGAAGGTGGGTCTTCGAGTCCCTGTACTTCTTGGCAAGACCGCAATCGATGACATTGACCTGGTGACCGGGCTTGCCGATTACCATCAAGAAGCTTGATGTCACGGTGGATGAAGTTACGGGAGTGGACGTACTCGATGCGAGAAATCTGTCCGACGTGCCAGCATCAGCATTGGGCATCGGTGAGACGGGAGGATTGATTACATATACATAATTGATCAGCAACATCCGTCCTGAGAGAGAATTTGCGGCCGCAGAAGTTGCTGACGGACGCCGACGCCACTAGCAAGGGTCTTGTAGACCTTGGCCTTGACAGACTTGAACTCGATGGCGATCTCTTCGCCCCAATGATGTTGATTCTAAGATAGACCCCACCTGTTATTTCGTAAGGGTAAGTGGGTGGAGCGGTGCATCAGCCTTGTTGTTGGTGTTGCGAGGACGTGGCACGTACCGCAAGAGCCGGAGCTGAGTTTTTTTTTTTGCCAAGTCTGTACTTTCCTCCAAAACGGAGGTCGGGCCTATGGGAAGAGGTGTCTGTCATTCGGTGGTGTCAGAGGGCCAAAGGTGAAGTCTGGAGGGCGGGTGCCAGTCACGGAAGAGAAACGAAGGATGGAGACGATTGCGAGTCCTAGGGAGAGGTAAACCGATTGCAAGACGACGACCTGGCTGAGGTTTGGAGGGCAAATGGGTCAA
Source organism: Thelephora terrestris (assembly GCA_015956445.1). Classification (NCBI taxonomy): domain Eukaryota; kingdom Fungi; phylum Basidiomycota; class Agaricomycetes; order Thelephorales; family Thelephoraceae; genus Thelephora; species Thelephora terrestris. The sequence goes on along the minus strand of WIUZ02000011.1, from coordinate 1,052,513 downwards.
CTAGGACGAGCGCAGGGGTCATCTCGAGGGGCTGAGGCCATGAGGCGCAATGGGGTAAATAATATGAAGAAAAAAACCTTCAGGAAAGGGATTGGGGTCGGCTGGGCTTGAAGGGGAGTGGGGTTAGGACGTGGACCAAGACAAGCGAGAAGTAGAGGAGAGATGTCGATGAGAGGGAAAGCGGCGGTGGATGCGGGAAAGGAGCGACGCGAGGGCCGAGGCTCTGTTTGGCTCTCCGACCAATCACGTGAGGTCACCTCTATGAAATTCCGGTCCTAGGGCAAGCGAGGCGGAGAAGCCAATCCCTGCCTCGCGTGCGCGAAACCGAGGATTCAAATGTTTAGGAGCTTACCTCGAAGCGGTTTCGAGGATTGCGGCGGCACTATGTAACAAGAACCGTGCACGTCCGATTGCAAGGTCCATCGAGATCCAGGCATGTGCGAGGAATCCAAGGTCCACCAAGATTGCGATCTTGCGCGGGATACTCAACGTCCGCCCGACAAGAAAGCAAAAGATGCAATGGGAACTAGCGTACTAGACGTCCAACGCGAGACACATGAGGCATCCAACGAGAGTCTCTCTTGTCCAAGACGTCCAAGATCCACCAAGAGCTGACCTCGAGCAACATATCCAACACTTAACAAGAACCTGTCTCGTGCAAACCGCCCGGCCAACATCCAACGGGGACGTGATCCAGCGGGAGATATCCAAGATCCACCAAGAACCTGATCTCTCGCCAGATCTCCAATGTCCAGCGAGGATCAGATATCTGAGGCAGAACATCCAACAAGATCCTGTCTCGTGCTAGGTATACAAGGACCCGCCTCGTGCGAGATACCCAACATCCAACAAGAACCTTGTTCAACACAAGATATCCAAGATCCACCAAGGACCTGATCTTGTATGAGATCCCCAACGTCCAATGAGAACCTGTCTCGTGTGAGACACCCAACATCCAGCAAGAACCTGTCTCGTGCGAGACATCCGACATCCAGCAAGAACCTGTCTCGTGCGCATGAGACATCCAACATCCAGCAAGAACCTGCTCGTGCGAGACATCCGACATCCAGCAAGAACCTGTCTCGTGTGAGGCACCCAACACCCAGCAAGAACCTGTCTCGTGCGAGACATCCGACATCCAGCAAGAACCTGTCTCGTGCGCACGAGACATCCAACATCCAGCAAGAACCTGTCTCGTGCGAGACATCCAACATCCAACAAGAATGTGACCCGATGCGAGATATCCAAGATCCACCAAGAACCTAGGATCTTGCGCGAGATACCAAAGGCCCAGAAAAAACCTAAACTCAAGCCCCGGAAACATCCAACGAGGGCGATCCACCAAGCTCTTAGTCTCGTGCAAGATATCCAAGATCCACCGAGAACCCAGCCTCACGCAAGATACTTAAGTTCCGACAAGAGATGCTGCGCGCGAGAGAGACTGAAGGCACTCAACGTCAACACCCAACACCCTGGCATTGTGCGACGTCCCCAATCGAGTCGACTCTGATCACCACTTTCCTTCGATCCCCTCCGGAGTCCGAGCGTAAATTGGTCCACTGCCATGCTCAAATCACCCGAGCTCTTGGTTCAGCCGCCTCTACATTTATCCTGATCGGTGTCATTCTCACATCTTCGAAGCATTTGGGTTGATTATTTCGGAGTCAACCAAATCCTACGCGGTAACTACATTTGAAAAAATAAAAATAAAATAGACAATGGCATCTATGTGCGTGCGTGGAACGGGTGCTGAACGAAATTCGACCTTGAGGGTTTTCGAGTGAAATAGGTGATTTTCCATGTCATTGTCACGACGGGGGGACGATTGACTAGACATTGAATAGTGCAACAGGACGGATGAATATTTGCACGCGGTCCGCATTTTCCCGAACGCACACAGCCGAAGCACTGGCCACAAGTTCTCGCGGAATTTGGCGCTCGATACTTCGTCTTCATGGTACGATCATCTCGCAAAAGAAAACGGAGTGCCGAAGAGTCCCCTTCCTCTGCGACCTGCGAGGTCTTTTCCCATGCTCGAAAAGGTGGTCGTTTCACCCAGAAGCGTGTTGTCGAGGGGTCAAGAGTCGATCCTCGTAGTTCACCGGCACCCCTCTTCCCTTTCGATGCCATTCCTCAAGCGGACGACTTTCAGCCTCCAGATGAGCGAGGCTCTTCCAACACTGCTCCCTCAGTCAAGCAAAAAATATCCAATAATGACAAAAGCCGTTCGGTGTCCGTAGGTGCAACCTAGGTTTGCCACGTCATCACTCGTTCACCCATTTCCAGGCTGTACTCCAAGAGTGGACTCCTCACCGGACTGAGTTCCTCCACGAACTTCTTCGTTTAGAGGCTCCTCCTCAAACGTTATCCTGCGCCACATGTAAATCGCCTGCAACCTATCGGTGTCTCGACTGTCTTTCGGCAAATTTACTATGTAGTGCTTGTCTGCTTTTGCGCCATGCGGATGCGCCACTCCACAAGGTCCAGGTATATTGTTTGGCATTCATTGTATCGCGTTGGCGCTGACGTACCTTTAGAAGTGGAATGGGGAGTTCTTCAAAGACGTCACCCTCACTTCCGCTGGTCTTGTCGTCCACCTTGGGCACAACATCGGCGACCGTTGTCCCTCCCCTTCCGACCTCCAAGATTTAATGGTGTTCGGTCTATCTGGTGTCAACCGTCTTGTTGTCCGCTACTGCCGTTGTGATCACGCACCTTCCAAGCACGCTCAGCTCCTCCGCTTCCGCTGGTTTCCGGCAACAATCGCTCGTCCTGCAACGGCGTTTGCATTTGACATGCTCGACTTCTTCCACAAGCTCCAGGATCAGAATAAATGTAATCCATACGACTTCTACAATGCTATCCTTCGCCGTTCGGATGCTGCAGGGTTGAATTCAGCGATTGTACGCCGTTTGTTCATCTTATAGCACCTCTCTCGCTGACTTAACATTCCGCAGCATCGCTACAACGAGATAGTCCTCGTCTTCCGCATCTGGTGTCATCTTCAGATCCTCAAGCGAGGCGGTGCCGTGCACCACTCTTTCACTGTTGGGTCGTTGCCAAACGGGAGCATGGCAATACCCTGTCCTGCGTGTCCTCACCCGGGGAAGAACACTCTCCATCTTCCTGTATCTGAGTCCTACGACTGATCCTGCTATCTACTGGTTGTTGTTGTTGTACTCACTCTTTTTTGTATAAGCTGGAAAAATACTTTGTTCTTGGGCATTGATGCCTGCTTCAAATTAAAGTTGAAAGATCGTGGGTTCAGTGACACCGACCTTGGAACTGGAATGGGTTACGTGGTGGATCAAAGTCCATATCGAACGTACCTGGAAGCAAATGCAAACTCAATTCAATCTGTGAGTTCCCCATTCGTCCTGGTGATCGATCGCTGATCATCATGATGAAGGCCACCACTTGCGGTCCGGATCTCCACGCCGTGAACCAGGCGTATACGAAGTCTTCTCAGGGGTACGCTGTTACCGGCGTTGCCGCTGTATCATGCCGCCATGCTTTCATCCGTCCGAAAGGAGTCGTAGATCTTCAGAAGGGCGAACGGTAATCCATTGTAGTGCATTGCTTCCTCGTTAGCTAACTATCACGTCCAGGTATATCAATATCGACTATCACTGGGGGCAATAGGTCACTTACCCAGCAATTACATTGTGATTACATTGTGATTTTTTAGATAATGTGTCCAGCCTGTGGCCAGGAGGTACATGCTGAGTTCTTTTACAAAGTGCCCATCAATGTGACCACAATGTGGCCAGTGGGTCCATCCCGATCACTTTTACAAAGTGCCCATCAATTCGATCACAATGTGTCCTGTGGGTCCATGCAGGATACATTGTAAAAGTATCCATCAAAGTGGCCACTGGGCACTTTGTGAAAGAAACCCCTGGTTTCTTTCACAATTTTGCTTACAATGTGTCCAGCATACACCTGAGCCACTCATTGAGAGTTCTTTCAGAAAGTATCCAGCAATGTGTCCACAAAGTATCCAACCAGATACTCAATGGTTTCTTTGAGAGTTTGTTGTGAAATCCAACCACATTGAGAGTTCATTGTGAAAACATTAAGAAGAACCCCCTGGGGACATTTTGGTCACATTGCTGGTTACTTTTTGAAAGAACTCTCAATGAGTGGCTCAGGCACCCAGTAGGATACATTGTGAACAAAATTGTGAAAGAAACCAGGGGTTTCTTTCACAAAGTGCCCAGTGGCCACTTTGATGGATACTTTTACAATGTATCCTGCATGGACCCACAGGACACATTGTGATCGAATTGATGGGCACTTTGTAAAAGTGATCAAGATGGACCCACTGGCCACATTGTGGTCGCATTGATGGGCACTTTGTAAAAGAACTCAGCATGTACCTCCTGGCCAAAGGCTGGACACATTGTCTAAAAAATCACAATGCAATCACAATGCATTTGCTGGGTAAGTGTCCCATTGCCCCCAGTGTATGCTATCGCGTCTACTCTCAAGGACGATATCGATGCGGGGGTTAAGGATGTCGTGGTCACCTACGACATTGGTTGCCAGTGGGGAAAAAACTTTTCTCGTCGCTGCATGGATACTACCTCCCTCCCACCCCTCGATATCAAGTCACTAGATTCATTTCGTGTAGCAGTTCCAAAGTTCCACATCACCGGCCACGGAGCATCGTGTCAGGCAAAGTTCAATCTCGCCTACATGGATGGTGTTGGATTGACCCACGGAGAGGGTGTCGAGACCATATGGTCCCACTCCACGTCGCTTGCGGTTTGGTCAAGGGAGAACGGACCAGCTGCCCGCCATATGATTCTGGATGATCATTGGAACGGGTGGAATTGGCGGAAAGTCGTTGGTCTTTGTAAGGCACCTAATCTCCTTCATCAACAAGTTAACTAACCTTTGCTTAGGCTCACAGTTGAAGACGATGCTCAAACGGGCTCTCCAGGGGTCTGAAGATCAGCGTAAGGAGGCCGACTCGATGACCGCTACTTGGGCTAAGTTTGTTCCCGAATGGAGGAAGATGTTAACGGCCTACAAAAATGACCAATCTGAACCCAACCCGTTTGAGGAGCCAAACCCTCGTAAGCTTGAACACGCGCGCACCACTTTCTCAGCTCAATGAACCTGAACAGACAATGCGCTAGAGAAGCTGAGGGTCCAGCTTCTCAACGAAGAATCAGAACAGATAAGGACTTATGCAGCCTTCCCCCACGAGACGTCCCCGAGCGAGTTCCTTCGACTGGCATTGGATACCGAAGCAGCACAGTAAGTGTCTTCGTTCCTCACCTGGGATTGTTACTGACGCTCGTCCCCTAGAACTAAACTTAAAGTATGCGGGAAGAATGTCAACAACGAAGATTCCGAAAACTCGTATCTAGCACAACGCCGGGCTCTTTCTAAGAACATCACAAAGCTCCGTGCCCCTCAACGCCTCTATATGCCGGGGTCAGAACCCCTCATCGATGCTATCAACCCTATCCTCCTCGCCGATCGCCCCGAAGATGTTCAATTATGGCTTCCCTCTGCCCTCCCCTCTACCTCGCGTGACTCCCAGTGCATTGACGGCCTGCCCAAGCTCGAATACCGGCTGCGATACGCCCAGGCCTTAAAGGCCCTCCACGAGGTCCGCCAATCCCGCCGAATGATACGGGTTCTCTCTGCGAAGAGACAGTCCCACATCGCGAATACGCAAAGGACCAAGTCCCGCGGCCTGAACGACAAGGTTCAAATGAAGTTGAAGCAAGCAGCGTCCACCTACCGAATTTCGCGCAAGGCCATTGAAGCGCTAGCCCCGAATGAGGAGTTCGGTCCTTGGAAAAAGACCATACTGGAGCTCCGACCTGCCGACGTTCGTGGGCCTGGCCGCGAGGAATCTGAGACGTCGGAGTCTCGTTTCGTCCAATCTTGGATCTGGACGGCGGCACCTCAACATTCGGCTTCAGTCGACGACCCCGACCTCCAGGCCACTCTCCGGGTCGAGTGGTGTAAACTCCAAGAGCGGGCTAAACGTTATCAGGAAGAGATGGAACTGGTTGTTGAAGAAATGCGACGAACCTGGGTCACTTTCGAGCAGAATTCGCTAGAATGGATCTCCCGTGCAACCTCTCTTCCCGTTGGTGATTCGGCCATCGATGCTACAGTGGGAGCTGGGATCAAGGCCTACGCACACAAGCGAGCTGACATCCAACGCAGAATGGCCAGCATCTTCGTCGACGACTGGTACCATCTTCTCGAAACACTGCCCTTCGAGGTCCAATGGCTCAAACAATTCCCCCGCCCGCCAGAGAACAAGCGCCACCGCCTTGTTTCGAACGTTCAACTCTACCACTCCGGTCTTCATACCCCCGAATTGGACCCCTCTGAGGATGAGATAACTTGTGACGTCGTCGAAAGCAATCCCCACAGCCCAACAGTAGCTTCCTTCGAGGACGATATCTTCGATTAAACGTAGATTCCCTTCATGTTACATTACCATAGCTACATTTTACTACGAAATGTCCTCCCCCTCGCCATGAATAGAATGTTTTTCCGTTGCTATAAACCAGTCGAGCGAACGGGCGGCAGTCTCCCCGGGTTTTCGTGTGGACTTAGAAGATTTTGTGAGATGATTCCCAATTAGGAAACTAGGCGCCTAACGAGCGGCGGGAAGGTCAGTGAGCTGGCACCAAGAAATTGGGACGCTACGGCTCGAATAATTGAATTTATAGAGCCGGATTAAACGGAAACGTTAGTCCTCCTTGTTATCTACCCCTTCTACTTGAATAAAATTAAAAAAAGAGAGCTGCGGGCCCGCTATGTGGCATTTGAGTACCGGTTCGCTTCGCGTGCGGATTTGGCGCCCGAAACCCGTGCCGCGTTCCGTGGCAACGAAAAACCAGGGCACGGAGAGTCAAAAACATAAGATTACGCTCTCGGACACGACGGGAATAATAGATATGTATATTACCTCCCAATCCACTGCGCGATTTCTAAAAAAAGCGAATACCGGGCGCCCCACACCACGCTGCTTTTGGGCGCTTCAGAAACCCGGTCCCGCCAGCAGGCATTCCCTACGAAAACGCGCCTCCCTGGCTGCAAATCGAGCCGTTTCTGGACGGTTTTTTGTGGGCGTCACTGCAGCTAGTCCCAGGGTGGATCCCGGCAAAAAAAAAGCTGGTTTTTATTTTTATTTTTATTTTTCCCTGCATTTTTTTATTAAAGAAGCTATCTGCCGAGTCTACCTATTTAATTTAATGCGCGTGGGGCGGTGGCAGGATGCGGGTGGTTTTTTTTTTTTGGGGGGGGTGGATATTTGATCCCGCGGGATGAGCCGAGGCGCGGGAGGAGGCACGGAAGCCGTGTGATTATTGTTTTGATGCCGCGGGGTGTGCCGAAGCGCGTGGGAAGCAGGGAGGTGCTTCCGAAAGGCGCGCGGTTTTGTTTTGATGTACCGGAATAAGCCGAGACACGGAGGAGCGCCAGGGGGAAAAGAAATATACCCGAAAGGCGCGCAATTATCATTTTGATGTGGGGGTTAAGCGTAGGCGCTCGGGGAAGCCAGAGAGACTACCCGATCAGCCGGATCCCCACTGATCACCCGTTCCGGTTATTTGCCATATTAGGAAAGCCCAGGTAGGCCCAGTAGCCGGGTTTCAGCCCCCTTACAAAACCATTAAAAGTCTATGAGTAAAATTGGCCCCCTTGTGGCATTAAAAAACTCATGAGAAAAATCATTCAAATTTATGAGAAAAACTTGTAAAACATTAATGATTTTAATAAGTACTACTGTCACGGCCGTCTCCTCGGACGTCTCGCGGACGACCTCTTCCCCGCCATCTGTGTGCGCCGGTGTACAGTACGAACCGTCGGAGGCTAAAAAGGATGTCAGTGGACAAAGCCAAATATGTCAACCGACATCCCACCTATGGGAGAAGCCATCCGATCCGGTATCGACTCGTCCTCGGACTCGTCGCGAACCGCAGCCACCGAACGAGTACGGCAATGACACAACCGCTTGCTCATGGACTCTACCCGAGCGCCCAGCAATGGCAAAGTGTTGTCCAACGTGTCAACCTAGAAGTGGTATGAGCTCCCTCGGATCAAGACCAGGGGAAGACACACCGACCTTGGTGTCCAACTCATTCAAGGCCCTTCGATGACGGTTGAGTCGTCGGTCGACCTCGATCAGGTCTCGCTGAATAGTGTCGTCCCGTTCCTTCAAGGATTCGACCAACTGATTGTGTTCTTCACGCATCGCCAGCATCTCGCTCTCAAACGTAACGCGGAGCGTATCGTTCATCAGGAGCAGTGTTTTCTTCGTGTCCAACGCTTCCGAGTACATCCTACGGGCATCATCCTTCGCTTCCTTCACTTCACGCTTCAGCCGCTCATTCTACAAGCCTGTCAGTGTTATCCCACAAGCGGGATGCACAGACCGACTCACCGCTTTCTGTTCTGTCCTCAAAAGGAACCAAAGGCGGTGACCAACGGCTGCTGTGTAATGTTGCGAACGAGTCGCCCCTGGCTACCTTCCTTCGCCGTTTCCCAGATCGTAGATTCCCATCTTCAGAAGACCCCACAACGATGACGCCACCGGAGTCTCCCATGGCATACGCAACTCGGTGTCAAACATGACCCCACGCATAGACTCCTGCAACTTGTGGTCAATCAGGTTGTGATACCACAACTCGTCATCTATGGTCAAGTAGTTGGGAGGCTTGGCTATCGTCGCCTCCAGTTGTCGGGCATCTACCTTGGCGGCAACCGCGAAGATCTACGATACGATATCAGTTGTTGCCAGCAAACGGCGACACGTGACGTCGCACCTCGCGATAACTGGGGTACGCCACGTTGGCATTTGGAAGGAAGTAACTCTTGTTCTGCACGGAGCGCGGATCCGCAGACTCGATGGTAGCGGTGCTGTTCTCAGCACGGAAGACTCGATCGGAGATCATGGGCATAGTGGATGAGTAGTTGGTTGGTGGGGTTGTTGATTTGGAAAGAAGGGAGTTTGATGGATCCAATGGCCGGTTCGCACTACGCTTTATCCAACTCTCGACAGCGCTCGCGCCCTATTCGCCATTGGCTCGGCCCATCGTTTCGCCGGTCCAGACTCCTCATACATTCGTCCTCGACATTCAAGCCTCGCTAGGTCCTTTGTTGTCCCGATCGGACGAGCTGACGCGTCGTCTTCTCATTGGTCAGTCTCCACATGTGATATTGTTCTTTGTCATTCCTTTCCCACACGACGTCATGACCCCTTTTTCATTCTCTCACGGACCCTGACCCATTAGTCATTCCTTTATCATTTCTATTCTACACTCCGGACCGCTTACTGTTCTGGCTTACCCTCGGCCCTTCTTTACTCCGAGTTATTATTAGATAGGGTTATCTCTGTCCCGGCCACTCTTCTATATAAGCACCAGTAGAGTAGCTGAGGACTCCCCATCTTTGATATCTCGGGAAGTCCTCTTCTCCTTACAGCATCAGTGTATTTGCTGTAGGCCACTGAAGAGCTTATCGAGTAACTCTCCGAACACGTTCGCTCTCCTCTCTCTCTCAGCCTTGTGTTAAGAATCGGTGAACGCGCTTACAAAAAGGAGTTCGTTGCCGCTCTCTTAATCAAGCACCAGTTTGAGGCGCCATCCTCAGGCTCTTATCTCTGCCCTCAGAAGAAGATAGGGATTGATCTGATAGAGGCTCGGCACTCCTGCTGTGAATTCGGACAACCTACCGGAGAACGCTCGTCCATCGCGTTTTGGACCACGTAGACTTTGGGTGGATATAGGGAAGTCGTTCCCCCTTTGCCCCATTGTTTCTTGTTGGTTGGAGTTGCGACTCACCAACAGCACTGGTACCTGAAGGGCGAAGAGTGGCCCTGACACTTACCGAATCACAAGAAACCCCTGGGCCTCTTCACACCTCTTCTCCCTTCTGCCTGAACGACCTGATCATCAAACACCTCCAGCTCCTCGCTCTGACATCGATTCCATTAGCCCCATAGTTCCAATAGCCCCCTAGCCCATTGTCATCGTCTAGCAGGAGTTTGCTAGTATGGAGTTCTCCCCTCTCGTCCCGACAATGTCGCGACCTACCGTGATTCCCTCTCCTCTGTCTAGCTTCTCTCCCCTTCCCGACCTCTGCACAACCAGCGACCCCTCACCCCCACTTCTGCTATTGTGGTCGTGTCCCGACTCCACCCGGATAGTAGCAGTTCACCGGTGACTAAGGGGCAGCGTAGTAAACACTCTCGACGCCGCGTTGCTCATCGCATGGCACCCTCGGCTTACCCTTACCCACGTCCAGCTGAGTCGGATGGTGACCAGTTTGGTTGAGATGAGGGAAGGCCATTCCAATACCAGGTCAACCGTCCCAACCGACAGGTTGAGTCGGAGGTCCAGCTCAGGCACCTCACTCGACTCGCAGTACAGGATCCCACCCAGGCCTCCAATGAGGAAGATGGAGGGTCTCTCTTTGACTACGTCGACAGCACTGCCGAGCAGTCACCCAGTGACACTGGGGGCAGGGGAACCTGGAATTGGTGATTACATGTGCACTTTTCAATGATTGTAATCACCAATTCCAGGTTGATTACATTACAAATGTTACCTTGACATGTAATTCAACTGTGCCCACCAACTCCATCTGAAATTTCCTCAAAATGTTTCCAAGCAATGTTTCCTGAATGTGCCCACTGGGCACATTGTGAAAACATCTCATGTTTTTGAGCGCATTTAGATCACATCTTGGACAATTGAAAAACATGTTGACTACATTTCAGTATCATTGTTGCCGACAGGTAAAAAACATCCCAGAAACATTTGTAGATAACATTTCAAATGTAATTGGTGGACATTGGCTGGATTACATGTCAAGGTAACATTTGAAATGTAATCAACCTGGAATCAGCAATTACAATTATTGAAAAGTGCACATGAACTCACTGTGTAATTGAGATGTAATCACTGATTCCAGGTGCCCCTGCCCCCAGTGTGATGGAGATGTGGGACCAGGTGTTCCAAAGTTCAGTGACATCTGGGTGGCTGGTGGGACCCTACAAAGGCATCTCTTTGTATCGACTTGAACTAGATGTTCAGTTGAGCGTGGAGGATAAGGACGCCATGTTTGGAGAGATCTTGCAAAGAGGGGCCAGTTCTTCAATCTCCGGGATGGCCAGCTGATGACCTTGAGGCCTGCCGTAGATAGAGTTGACTTTTGACAGGACGTTGATAGCACTTAGTATAGCCATGTTGTTCCGGTTGCCATGAATGTATACACGTTGTGTGTTTTGAATGAGAGGTGCGAAGGATAAGGAGCGTGAGGCATTCAAACAGTATGAAAAGGTAAGAAGAGTTCAAAGAAAGAGCGTGTTATAAAAAGTTTAAAAATACCATGTTCCTGACAAGTCTCAGTACTTTGTGATCACATTTTCTTTGAGCCACTCGTGTGAAATCTGGACACATGGGCTCAGGACATTTTAAAAGCACTCAGCATTCACCAATTTGGTACTTTGTGGTCACATGACCCAGTAAATCTTGACCGAAACCACAATGTGCAGCGCAGGTACTTGTTGATCACTTTCTTTGGGACAAGCAAAAAGTAGTAAACAATTACTGATTAGGGACATTGTGGTCACATGATTCAGTACTTTTTGAATGTTCCCACAATGCACTGAGCTGGGAATTAGTAGTTATATTGTTTAGTACATTCTGAAAGAACTCAGCTTGTCCTTGCCCAGCAAAGTGTTAGTACATCGGACATGGAACTACAATGTACTCAAAAAGTACCTGGTCAGTAATTAGGGGCTTGTCCCCAGTGTCATGAACTCGTAGGTGGTTCTTGTGAGCATGGCCTGACCGAAAGTGAAGTTGCTGCCACCTGTTAGTCTGATCCAGCGAGGAAACATTGGGAAGTCATTCCTGAAAGAGTTCAGAATGTTGACTCATGAAGGTGAACACAGGATGAAGACTCACACTGCATAGCCAGGCGGTGCACAAAGGCAACAGGAAGTAACAACCCCAATGACATCAAACACAGCTTCTTCTCCGCTGAGCATTTGCAACCCAATGTCGCCTCTTGAGAGCGTTACTGGAGTAAGGTCCTGGATTAGGTCTTCAAAGCTTGAAAGTTGTCAGGGCCACTCTTCGCCCTTCAGGTACCAGTGCTGTTGGTGAGTCGCAACTCCAACCAACAAGAAACAATGGGGCAAAGGGGGAACAACTTCCCTATATCCACCCAAAGTCTACGTGGTCCAAAACACGATAGACGAGCGTTCTCCGGTAGGTTGTCCGAATTCACAGCAGGAGTGCCGAGCCTCTATCCAATAAGTCCCTATCTTCTTCTGAGGGCAGATATAAGAGCCCGAGGATGGCGCCTCAAACTGTTGCTTGATCAAGAGAGCGACGAGGAACTCCTTTTCGTAAGCGCGTTTGCCGATTCTCGATACAAGGCTGAGAGAGAGAGGAGAGCGAACGTGTTCAAAGAGGTACTCGATAAGCTCTTTAGTGGCCTACAGCAAATACACCAATGCTGCAAGGAGAAGAGGACTTCCCGAGATATCAAAGATGGGGAATCCTCAGCTACTCTACTGGTACCTATATAGGAGAGCGGCCGGGACAGAGATAACCCTATCTAATAATAACTCGAAGCAAAGAAGGGCCGAGAGTAAGCCAGAACAGTAAGCGGCCCGGAACATAGAATAGAAATGTCAAAGGAATGACTAATGGGTCAGGGTTCGTGAGAGAATAAGAAAGGGGTCATGACGTCGTGTGGGAAAGGAATGACAAAGAACAATATCACATGCGAAGACTGACCAATAAGAGGACAACGCGTCAGCTCATCCGATTGGGACAACAAAGGTCTGAGTGGGGCTTGAATTATGGAAGTGAATGTATGGGGAGTCTGGACCGGTGAAACGATGGACCGATCCAATGGCAAATAGGGCGCGAGCGCTTTCGGTGGTCAGATAAAGCGTAGTGCGAACCGGCCGTTGGATCCATAAAACTCCCTTCTTCCCAAACCAACAATCCCACCAACCAACTACTCATTTATCATGCCCATGATTTCCGATCGTGTCTTCCGCTGAACTGGCCACAAAGCCTTCGGAGTCCGAGAGGGCAGAGATGGCAGTTAGAAGGTCGGGTCCTCGGTTTAGAGGCGCGAGCCTCTAGGAAATCTGCGGGAAGCTAACGAAAGGTGAGAGAGAAAGTCGGGAAGAGAACGGGAGAACGGGGCAGAAGGCAATAGGAAAGCCAGGGCACGAAACTACCAATAGTCAACTAAGGGAAATGTCGGGAAACGTCGGGACGAGATAGTCAGAAATCGGGACACCAGCGGGACACGAGAGACCAGAGGGACGACGAGAACGAGGGCGAGACGACGAGGGAACCGAAGGGAGGACCGTAGCAACGCTGCTAGGCCTCAGAAGAGAGAGAGAGAGAGAGAGAGAGAGAGGGAACGCTGCTGAATGATTCTGTGGTCTATCGAATACAGGGGCCTTTATATACAATGCTAAGGGCTCTGAGAACGAAGGGAACCAAAGGGAACGAACCAAAATGATGTCAAGAGACCTTATGACGAGTCTATGACATGGGGAAGGCGGGGGATCGAAGGGAATGATGAAGGAAAGGAATGTGGTTGAGAAACGAACCAGAGGGAGGTCTGGAGTCGCAAGCAGGGCGATCGATCGAGACGTGATCGGGACGCAGGGAATGGAGATAGGGAGATGAAAACTAAAGATATAAAACGTACTGAAAAGTCGGGACGCGATCGGGACTGATCGGGACGTGATCGGGAGGGAATGTGAAGGAAACAAAGTCCTAGGGATACTAAATGCTAAGAAACGCAGGTCGCAGGTTGCAGGTCGAGGGGGCGCAGGTCGCAGGTCTAAGTCGCAGGTCGCAGGTCTAAGTCGCAGGTCACAGGTCTAAGTCGCAGGTCGCAGGTCTAAGTCGCAGGTCGCAGGTCTAAAGGGGAAGACGTCGGGACGTCGCGATGTCGCGAAGGGGGATAAGGAGAGAGGGAAGTGTAGCGAAGCAAAGGGACAGGCGAGTCCTTGTCGGGACAGTCGAGAATGCTGAGGGAAGTCATCTAGACCTCGCGCAGCGGTTGTCAATAGTCGAGAGAAGGTCGCGATTCCGGATAGTGTCCGAAATACGGTCACGACACCGCGCTGAGAACAGCACCGCTACCATCGAGTCTGCGGATCCACCCTCCATGCAGAACAAGGGTTACTTCCTGCTGAACGCCAACGTGGTGTACCCCAGCTATCGAGAGGTGCGATGTCACGTGTCGCCGTTTGTTGGCAACAACTGACATCGCAGTCATAGATCTTTGCGGCTGCCGACAGGGTCGATGCTCGACAACTGGAGGCGACGATAGCCAAGCCTCCCAACTACCTGACCATGGATGACAAGTTGTGGTACCACAACTTGATCGATCATAAGTTGCAAGAGTCGATGCGGGGGGTAACGTTTGACACTGAGCTGCGTATGCCGTGGGAGACTCCGGTGGCGTCTGCACTGTGGGGTCTTCTGCGGCTGGGGATCTACGACCTAGGGAATGGCGAAGGAAGGTGGCCTGGAGCGACTCGTTCGCAACACTACACCGCCGCTGTTGGTCACCGCCTTTGGTTCCTTTTGAGGACGGAACAGAAAGCGGTGAGTCGGTCTGTGCATCCCGCTTGTGGGATAACACTGATTGGCTTGTAGGACGAGCGGCTGAAACGCGAGGTGAAGGAAGCGAAGGACGATGCTCGCAGGATGTACTCGGAGGCGTTGGACACTAAGAAGACGCTCCTCCTTATGAACGACACTCTTCATGTGACGTTTGAGAGCGAGATGCTGGCGATGCGGGAGGAGCACAACCGACTGGTCGAGTCGTTGAAGGAACGGGACGACACCATACAACGGGACCTGATTGAGGTCGACCGACGGCTCAACCGTCATAGAAGGGCTCTGAACGAGCTAGACACCAAGGTCGGTGTGTCTTCCCCTGGTCTTTATCCGAGGGAACTCATTCCGCTTCTAGGTGGATACGTTGGACGATGCCTTGCCGTTGCTGGGCGCTCGGGTCGAGTCCATGAGCGAGCGGCTGTGCCACTGTCGCACTCATTCGGTGGCTGCGGTTCGTGACGAGTCCAAGGACAAGTCGATTCCGGACAGGATGGCTTCCCCAATAGGTCGGGATGCCGGTTGACATATTTTGACTTGTCCACTGACATCCCTCTTAGCTTCCGACGGTTCGTATCGTACGCCGGCGCACACTGATGGCGGGGAGGAGGTCGTTCGTGAGACGTCTGAGGAGACGGCCGTAAACCCGGTTAGTAGTTCTCCCGAGTTGGGGTACGCGGGGGAGAACGAGGTGGCCGTTCCGGTTCTGCCTCCGTCGATCTCTCTGGTGTGTGGACAATGTTCCATTCGTGCCCGTCGATGGGTTCCTTACAACAGCGCTCGTCATCCAGCCCATCGGATGTGTCCCAGCAATCCCAACGTTGTCCGCCAGGGTGGAGACATCGAGTCCACCGTCCTATTCCGACGCGATGATGTTGCAGTGTCGCGTGGACCGCGGTGAACTGATTCCCGTGGAGTCCGTGGACGTGAACGGGTTAACAAACCTTACGCTCTTGTCGGTCCGGCGTGCAGCGGAGGCCGTTCGCCTGGTGGCTCAACTGACCGAGAGAGTGGAGGGTTGGTCAGCCCAGAGGACTCTGGATCAGACTACGGTCGATTCAGCGAGGAACCGCCTGCGCGCCGAAGTGCAAATGGCCGTAGCTCATCGTCTGGAGGAAGCTCGGGTCGTAGAGATGGTCGACGAGGAAGCCGTCGAGAGTGCCTCGGAGGGGACGGAGGAGGAGGAGGTTGCCAGTGCTGAAGAGTACTGGCAGACTAGGTCTTGACGTCTAGGGTCTGTACGCCTTAGTCCTTGTCCATAGAGTCCGTGCGGATTTAACTCCGTCGACTGGTCGTCTTGTGTCTTCGTCGTGTGGGTGCCCTTGTAATATCATCAGTGTCTTTGTCTGGTTTCCGATGACGTGTGAGTCGTGATAAGGGAAAGCGATAAGATAAGAAAGGGGTATAGGTAAGGAAAGTGGGCGAAAGTTGGGTGTGAAAATGGTTCAAAAAGAAGTTAAAATTCAGCACGCTGACAAAAGTGCTCTGACATCTTTTGACAGCACTGAGTGAAAAGGTCCAAAATCGGCAGCTAAGACCGTGTCAGCACGAGCCGCTGAACAAAATATATTGTGCATTGCTCACAAAGGTGCTGAGCAGCACCAAACTCTCCTTCGTTCGCATCACCTGGGCTGAAGCCTTGAATGAGTTTATGATGTTCCCAGTGTCCCCAGTTTCCTTTCAGTGTTCCCACAGTTTCCTGATAGTTTGCCAAATTTTGGTACATCGTGGTCAAAGGCCTTAGTACTTTCAGGATATACCACACTGGTACACTTCTGGCGCACCGTTAAGGTTCAATTTGAATTTTACTGACTCAGAACACTGTGACCACACCACTGGGAATACTGGAAAGAACACTGTGAATGAGCCACTTGGGAACACCATGGTTACTTTCTTTGGGAAAATTCATGGTTTAGTTTACCCTCAGATTACCTAATCAGGACATCAAGGTCACATGACCTGGGAAACTGTGGGTTCACTCAGGATTTTCTTTTAATGAGCCACTCAGGGACATCATGGGTATTTCTTTGGGAAATTCATAATGTTCCCATAGATTAACTAATGGGAACACTGAGATCACATTACCAGGAACACCATGAATGTACTGAGCATTTTCTGTGCTGGCAACACTCTAAGGAAATTGGCCTGGACATTTTGAATGTATTTATGATGTACCAGGTGGGACATTGCCAGGCACATTTTTCATTTCCTTACAATGTATTTACAATGTCCTGGGTTGGGAAACTGGGGTTTGTCCCCAGTGGGACTTGCCTCACGGTTTAACCATTGCCATCTACCTGAACATCCTCGGAGTCGTGGTGTTTGCGGTGAACAGGGGGTCTTCTAGGGGACCTCCGTGGTGGCAGAGGATCAAGGCCCAGAGAGTTCCTGTGAAGTTGTGTCCTAGGTTGTACAGTGTCAAGGAACTCCAAGCAGCGACTGGGGAACAGTTGCGAAGAAAGCGCGAAGGTGGAGATACCAGAAGAGAGCTAGAGACAAGGCAAGAAGAACAGAGAGATCACAAGAGTTCTGAAAGAGTTCCGAGGGGTTCCGAAGGGAAGATTCGACGAGGGGAGCAGAGAACACTAGGGGAAGACACTGAGGAAAGCAAGAAGACACTGGGGACGACGAGGGGACTAGAGCAAAGCTTCAGACTAGGAGGAGGAGAACATGGCTGACTGGACTCAATAGGATGGAGCACAATGATCTCCGGAGTAGCTAGTACAGGATATATATACTAAGGTCTGCTCTGAGAAGGATCCAGAGAAGAAAGGAGGGAAACTGCGAAATAGGGACCTCTGATGCAATGGTGAAGTCATAGGGGAAGAGGAGAAAAGGGGAAAGTCGTCATGAAAGGGGAAAGTCATCATAAAGGGGGAACTAAGCAAAGGGGAAAGTCTTCTGGAGAAGAGGATGCTCCGGCGAAGGAGAGGAAGCTCCAGCGAAGGAGAGCAAGTTCTGAAGAGGAGGATGTTCCGAAGGAGGTTGCGAAGGTTGCGAAGGGGAGGGAAAGCGAAGAGGAGGAATGAGGACTGAGGACGGCAAACCTCAGAATCCCACATCCCCAGAACTGGAGGCACTACAGCGGAGCCCAGGGAACAATTCACCTGTGACAGCTCTGAAGAGGAACCAGAGGCGTTTGGAGTTCAATCCGTCCAGACAGAGCTACCGGAGGTGGAAGAAGACAGCAAATTCAGAGAAGAATCGCCTTATTTGTGATGGGGGGTTAGAGAGGGATTTGGCAGACGGAGGTGAAAGAAATTCCACTGGTATGCGATGGCGACGGACTTTATGTGCTACATGGCCAGTGTCTTTTTGTAAAATTAAATACGAGTGATGGTTTATGAGATTGATATCGACTTTGGAACCTTGATCAATCGCAACTACTGATGGACGGTGAAAGGGGGGGGTGGCAAGGGGGGTCATGGGCCATGCTGCTAGGACATTTCGAATGTTCTCAACAAATGTTCCTGGGATGTTTTTGACCTGTCAGCAAAAATTATACTGCAATGTAATCAACATTTCTTCAATTGTTTGAGATGTAATACAAATGTGCTCAAAAACATGAGATGTTTTCACAATGTACACACTAGGCACCCTCAGGAAACATTGCTTGGGAATATTTTGAGGAAATTTCAAATGGACTTGGTAGGCACAGTTGAATTACATGTCAAGGTAACATTTGAAATGTAGTCAACCTGAAATTGGTGATTACAATTATTGGAAAGTACACCTGAACTTGCTATGTAAATAAGATGTCCGATTCAAGGTGCCCTTGACCCCAGTGTGAGCTTATGACACTCTTGGACCCACATTGCACATCTCAATGTTTTGACGGAACCCCATCTCAAATAATCTATATACACAGGGGGCAAGGGTTGGTTTACTATATCAGTAAACTGTGAGCAAATCACAAGTAAATGGAAAAAGAACCCAGAAAAATACTTGCCTGGCAAACACAAAGCAAATTAACAACTTACTGAGCCAATTTACCTGCAATTTACTGGGTCATGTGACCACAGTTTCCCCATTAAGTAAACCTTGGAAAAATTCACAATTTACTGAGCCACTTGCCCAATCAGTATGTTTTCAATTTGCTGGGTGGTTTGATCGCAATTTACTAAACTCAGTAAACTGGGAAAAAACCAAACTGGTTTACTGACGACGACCCTAATTGGTCAATTTGAAAAATGACCAAAAGTTTACCTGGAAGTGTCATTATCAGTAAACTGCAAGTTTTCTTTCAGTAAATTGGAAATACATGTTAGGTAAACTGGGAAAACAGGTGACAATTTGAACATGGTTTACTGGACTCTGTAAATTAGGAAAATTTAAATTAGAAAAAAACCTAACCAGTTTACTGACAATGTTCCTGATTTGTTAATTTGGAAAATACTTGAAAATTTACCAGGACGTGTCTTGCAGTTTACTGATAAGACACATCCTGGTAAATTTTCAAGTATTTTCCAAATCAACCAATCAGGAACATCTTCAGTAACCTGGTTAGGTTTTTTTATAATTTACTGAGTCCAGCAAACCATGATCAAATCGTCATGTGTTTTCCCAGTTTACCTGAAGTGTATTTCCAATTTACTGAAAGAAAACTTGTAGTTTACTGACAATGACATGTCGAGGTAAATTTTCACTTGTTTTTAAAATTGACCAATCTGGGATTTTGTCAGTGAACCAGTTTGGTGTTTTTCCAGCTTACTGAGACTAAATCGTGAAATTTTTCAAAGTTTACCAAATGGGGAAGTGGTCACATGACCCAGTAAAGTGCAAACATACTGAGCGCATACTGAACCCAGTAGATTGCAGGTAAATTGGCTCAGTAAATTGTGAATTTACTTTGTGCTTGCCAGGCAAGTATTTTGCTAGGTTATTATTTCATTTTCTTGCAATTTTTTCACAGTTTACTGACCCAGTAAATCAACCCTTGCCCCCAGTGAAGCCCATCCTGGTAGGGTTTTTGATCTTGGTTGCTTCTAGGACAAACCTAGGGTGAATTAGCTTGTGTTAGCTCTTGTCAATGGCAGTCCAGCCAATCTTCCCTCTTCTGCCTGGTTTATCTAAATAAACATTGGGTTCAGGTGTGAAGAATAATAATCAAGGTTGTCATGGCACTCACTTTATGCTTGCCTCAGTATCTCCTGACAAGCAAGTGAAACGGTAGTTTTATTTGCTTTCATCTGCACAACTTCATCCCATTGCTTGAGGGAATAAACCCCATCATTCTCATTTAGCAGCTGCACGCAATTTTTTTTCAGTAACTTCTCAGGGTCTGTATCTACATTCATCTCATTTGATCTGGTGCTGCCTATGCCTGAGGCTAAGATGATTAAGTGAGGTGAATCTGAATTTGTCAAAAGTACCATTATAGGAAACCCAGTTTCCCCATTTCCTAAAGAATTGTTTAACATCCCAATATGAGCTTGTGGGAAGGAGGGTTTACTGGGATCCTTGGTGCAGAAGATGTGAAAGTCAATCTTTAGTACAAAAAATAGAATATGGGAGGGAGGAGGGAAAACACACTCAAATGCGCAGATCTTGTCATTCTCATTTCTACATGCAACAAACCCAACAATTGCCACTTTAATTCATTGGATCTTTTTTTAAAAACTGCTGATTGTGGGTCCAGACTTTTCTGTAGCAACTCTATGGTGATGCCTAATGTCAGAAAAATAAAATCCTCTAATCAACATTTACTTTCTCTTCAATTTCTCTGGGAGGCCTGCAACCCAGCAGATGTCATCAATCTGATAGACTTTCCCTCATCTGACACCAGCGGAGACAAACTGTTGCATGCAATACATCCAATCTCTGTGGCATGGGCCAGCATGATCAAAAAAATCTGGGTATCTCCCTCACCATCCATCCGCCAGCTGCTTGCAACAGCGTGAGTGTTCTGTTTGTCTTTTCATTGAAACAACATTTCTAAAATTCTATCAAGGTATGTTTTGTTTATCTGTCAATTATTTAATGTGGCAGCAATGATCAACTGAACACAGATCTCATGGCTCACTCACTCATCACCACAATTCTTCACCCCCTCTCAATAGAAATATATCAAGAAAATCCACAAGAAAAACAGGGCAAAGGTTACACTAGCTCTAAGGTTTTAGGCTGTTACCCTTGCTGTGTTATTCCTCGACCTCCTTGTCCAGGTAAGTACTTAGTTGTCCCACACACCTGAAACATTAATAGTGTGTGCAAAAAAGAGGGATGAAACTGATGATGGTATTAGGTCAAGTAACTGGTCTCATATACTGTTTTGTAGCTAGCCGTAAGACAAAGTTTCAAAAGGAGACAAAAGGAACTGGTAGTGTTTATGCCGTGCAAGATGAAAGACCATGTATCTAAATCAAAGCACCACAAACCATGTCAAAGAATTGAGGTGATCATCACGGCTCATGGCCAGGCTTTCAGCACGGGATCCATGTTTTCTAACAAACATATTATATGACCTTGTTCCATTGCCTCAGTTTTGTTGGGAAGCTCCTGGGACCTTTGAAATTTAAAACAATATTATTGCTAGCTTTAACAAATTTGTGGAGAAAGTGTGTCAATGGATTGGAAACAAAATCATTCCACAGATAGGCAACTCAATTTAGGGGGACAACATTTTTGACTTTGGAGTCTGCAAAGTCAATTTGCATGACTATGCAGTCAATGTTGTCTGTGCATGGGGAGATGTATTTTGTGGCTTTGGGGCTTATAGTGTTCAGAAGGTGTTTTTCCTGGCAAATTAGTTGCATTACTGCTCTTTTTACCATTGGCTGGGCTGAGTAAAGAATTTAGGACTGTCTCCATTTTTTACTGCCATTGAAGTCTTTACCAACCCATCTTGAATCACACGGCTGCTGTTGGCAGTGCAACAATTTGCCAAATTTGACATTGAACACCTTTGGTATGAGATTGATGGTTTATTTCTAAATCTCTAAAATTCCTAATTTTAGGTGAAAATCTAGGAGAAATGTAGTTGAACCAGCATTGCATGGTGGTTGGTTCCTTGCTCCCACCACAGATCAGAGGGCAGTCTATGCAAGATACTTGTGTGTGGGGGGTAAAGATAGAGTCTATGTCCCAAAGATATTAAAAGAGAGGTTTAAAGAATATGATGTCAGTCGGATATTGATGTGTACATTGTTATCACAATCAAAATGTGCCTACTGGGCACATTGGACTCACATGGCCAGGCACATTTTGAATGTATTCAAATTTCCCCCACTGGGCACATTGTGATCACTTGTTAACTGTGATCACAATGTGTTCAGCATGTACCCACTGGGTATTTGACCCCTTGTCCCCAGTGACTACTGCTATCAGGTGTTAACCTGTCTTGCACCGTCTTGCTTGTTCTCATCTAATCTATATTAACGCTTCTGTCTGCATTTGCCACTTTCAGCTCTAGCAGACAGTTGCCAAATGTGGGCTTTCTGGGGGATCTTTCCTCTCAATGATGTTGCTCTCACATTGGAAAAATGCTTCCATCTGTGTTTGTCGCTTTCGGCTTTAGCAGATGGTTGCCAAATGCAGGGTTTTTGGGGGATCTTTCCTCTCAACGACGTTGCTCTCACATCGGAGGAACGCTTCCATCTGTGTTTGCCACTTTCAGCTCTAGCAAATGGTTGCCAAATGCAGGGTTTCTGGGAGATCTTTCCTCTCAACGATGTTGCTCTCTTGTCAGAGGAGAAGTATTGGACAATGACGTATTGAGCATTTACGTTCACGAACGGTTGAGATCCCGGTCCCACAATTGTTGGAGACCTAGAATTCCCACAGCAGTTTGAGGTGCTTGACTTGTTGATCACCATTGCCGCCAGAGCCCAACTGGTAGAATTTTGATTACGTTGCAATGCCCGTGTTTGGGAATTCCGGATCCCCAACAATCGTGAAACCGGGGTCTCAACCATTCGTGAACGTAAATGCTCAATATTGTCCTATACCGTACAGTACCTCTATGTTTTTAATTTGCTGAGTGGTTTGATCACAGTTTACTGGACTCAGTAAACTGGAAAAAAACCAAACAGGTTTACTAATGATGTCCCTGATTGGTCAATTTTAAAAATAGCCGAAAATTTACCTGGACGTGTCATTGTCAGTAAACTGCAAGTTTTCTTTCAGTAAATTGGAAATACATGTTAGGTAAACTGGGAAAACACGTGACAATTTGATTGTGGTTTACTGGACTCAGTAAATCAGAAAAAAACCTAACCAATTTACTAACGATGTACCTGATTGGCTAATTTGAAAAAAAAGTCGAAAATTTACCAGGATGTGTCTTTATCAGTAAACTGCAAGTTTTCTTCCAGTAAATCACAAGTACACGTAAAGTAAACCAGAAAACACGTAAACTTTGAATTTACTTACAGTTTACACATGTTTTCTGGTTTACTTTACGTGTACTTGTGATTTACTGGAAGAAAACTTGCAGTTTACTGATAAAGACACATCCTGGTAAATTTTCGACTTTTTTTTCAAATTAGCCAATCAGGTACATCGTTAGTAAATTGGTTAGGTTTTTTTCTGATTTACTGAGTCCAGTAAACCACAATCAAATTGTCACGTGTTTTCCCAGTTTACCTAACATGTATTTCCAATTTACTGAAAGAAAACTTGCAGTTTACTGACAATGACACGTCCAGGTAAATTTTCGGCTATTTTTAAAATTGACCAATCAGGGACATCATTAGTAAACCTGTTTGGTTTTTTTCCAGTTTACTGAGTCCAGTAAACTGTGATCAAACCACTCAGCAAATTAAAAACATAGAGGTACTGTACGGTATAGGACAATATTGAGCATTTACGTTCACGAATGGTTGAGACCCCGGTTTCACGATTGTTGGGGATCCGGAATTCCCAAACACGGGCATTGCAACGTAATCAAAATTCTACCAGTTGGGCTCTGGCGGCAATGGTGATCAACAAGTCAAGCACCTCAAACTGCTGTGGGAATTCTAGGTCTCCAACAATTGTGGGACCGGGATCTCAACCGTTCGTGAACGTAAATGCTCAATACGTCATTGTCCAATACTTCTCCTCTGACAAGAGAGCAACATCGTTGAGAGGAAAGATCTCCCAGAAACCCTGCATTTGGCAACCATTTGCTAGAGCTGAAAGTGGCAAACACAGATGGAAGCGTTCCTCCGATGTGAGAGCAACGTCGTTGAGAGGAAAGATCCCCCAAAAACCCTGCATTTGGCAACCATCTGCTAAAGCCGAAAGCGACAAACACAGATGGAAGCATTTTTCCAATGTGAGAGCAACATCATTGAGAGGAAAGATCCCCCAGAAAGCCCACATTTGGCAACTGTCTGCTAGAGCTGAAAGTGGCAAATGCAGACAGAAGCGTTAATATAGATTAGATGAGAACAAGCAAGACGGTGCAAGACAGGTTAACACCTGATAGCAGTAGTCACTGGGGACAAGGGGTCAAATACCCAGTGGGTACATGCTGAACACATTGTGATCACAGTTAACAAGTGATCACAATGTGCCCAGTGGGGGAAATTTGAATACATTCAAAATGTGCCTGGCCATGTGAGTCCAATGTGCCCAGTAGGCACATTTTGATTGTGATAACAATGTACACATCAATATCCGACTGACATCATATTCTTTAAACCTCTCTTTTAATATCTTTGGGACATAGACTCTATCTTTACCCCCCACACACAAGTATCTTGCATAGACTGCCCTCTGATCTGTGGTGGGAGCAAGGAACCAACCACCATGCAATGCTGGTTCAACTACATTTCTCCTAGATTTTCACCTAAAATTAGGAATTTTAGAGATTTAGAAATAAACCATCAATCTCATACCAAAGGTGTTCAATGTCAAATTTGGCAAATTGTTGCACTGCCAACAGCAGCCGTGTGATTCAAGATGGGTTGGTAAAGACTTCAATGGCAGTAAAAAATGGAGACAGTCCTAAATTCTTTACTCAGCCCAGCCAATGGTAAAAAGAGCAGTAATGCAACTAATTTGCCAGGAAAAACACCTTCTGAACACTATAAGCCCCAAAGCCACAAAATACATCTCCCCATGCACAGACAACATTGACTGCATAGTCATGCAAATTGACTTTGCAGACTCCAAAGTCAAAAATGTTGTCCCCCTAAATTGAGTTGCCTATCTGTGGAATGATTTTGTTTCCAATCCATTGACACACTTTCTCCACAAATTTGTTAAAGCTAGCAATAATATTGTTTTAAATTTCAAAGGTCCCAGGAGCTTCCCAACAAAACTGAGGCAATGGAACAAGGTCATATAATATGTTTGTTAGAAAACATGGATCCCGTGCTGAAAGCCTGGCCATGAGCCGTGATGATCACCTCAATTCTTTGACATGGTTTGTGGTGCTTTGATTTAGATACATGGTCTTTCATCTTGCACGGCATAAACACTACCAGTTCCTTTTGTCTCCTTTTGAAACTTTGTCTTACGGCTAGCTACAAAACAGTATATGAGGCCAGTTACTTGACCTAATACCATCATCAGTTTCATCCCTCTTTTTTGCACACACTATTAATGTTTCAGGTGTGTGGGACAACTAAGTACTTACCTGGACAAGGAGGTCGAGGAATAACACAGCAAGGGTAACAGCCTAAAACCTTAGAGCTAGTGTAACCTTTGCCCTGTTTTTCTTGTGGATTTTCTTGATATATTTCTATTGAGAGGGGGTGAAGAATTGTGGTGATGAGTGAGTGAGCCATGAGATCTGTGTTCAGTTGATCATTGCTGCCACATTAAATAATTGACAGATAAACAAAACATACCTTGATAGAATTTTAGAAATGTTGTTTCAATGAAAAGACAAACAGAACACTCACGCTGTTGCAAGCAGCTGGCGGATGGATGGTGAGGGAGATACCCAGATTTTTTTGATCATGCTGGCCCATGCCACAGAGATTGGATGTATTGCATGCAACAGTTTGTCTCCGCTGGTGCCAGATGAGGGAAAGTCTATCAGATTGATGACATCTGCTGGGTTGTTCCAGAAAGGCCCAACAAAGGCATCCCAGTGCGTAACCTTTAGGAGGCTAGACATCTCCCGTGATTCAAGATTATTAGCCTGTTCAGTATGCAAAACAAGTTACTTGGACTGGTGAATGAGTGCTGTGTATGCCTTGGAAGCTGATCCCGGTGAGAGCCCTGCAAAAACCCAAAAGTACCTCCGGTGAACCCCTTGGAAGATTGTTTAGTAGTCACAAGTGTATGTCCTCTTTTCCTCTACTGGCTAGGAAGGCTTGCTTGGTTACAAGGAGCAGGGGGGTTGGGTTGGCTATTGGAGAAGGAGGGGTATGGCTGGCTGGGAGGAGTAGGGAGGGACTGCTCAGGTGTAATGGTTAGGGCCTGTTGTGCAGATGCAGACTTTAGTACAGTACTCAAGGGGTGATGAAGAAAAAAACCTCCTACCCCAATACCAGCCACAGTGGTGTCCAGTTCTTGTGGATCTTCTTGAGCACCAATGATTCCAGAGTGATAGGTAAAACCACCACTAGGGAGTCTGGTAGGTATCAGACCTGGTATTGAGGACGAAACTTGATAGGATAAAGCTTACTTGTCTTCAAACTCCAGGGTTATAGTCCCTCCAACATAGGGAACCACTAAGCAACTTCCTGTCAGGCTGACGTGACCTCTACAGTTCAATAGCACTCTTGCTATCCAAACCTATCACACACAGGGGTCAAACACACAGTTATAACCCTGTTGCAAACCCAGGGATATCGGAAATCTCTTCACAGACTAGATTGGAGAAGAGGAGAAAGAAGGAGACAAGGGTCTTCAAACACTCTTGCTCTAAGCACACAGCAGTAGAGGTCACAGAGAGTCTGATGATAACAAATCTAAGGAGTACAGGCTAAACTACTCTGAGTATATATACTACTTAGATTTGTGACGTGACAGTGACATGTAACTACCCTAAAAATACAAACACAGACAAACATGGTCCGTGCACAGCACTGCATGGTCTGTGCGTTACGTGGTGACTAATGCTACAAATTATCAGCTGATAAACAAAAGTGTGGCGGCCAATAGCAATTTGAGAGCATTACAAAGCAGTTACAAAGCATGACGTAGCCTGGGAATATTCGGAAGGAATGTGGGTATGACTGACTAACAGCCAATGGCAAAAGGGGAGCATATGACTAATAAATAGGGGCATATGATGTCATGTGGGTCATGCGCAGTAAACAATAGAAATGATGACTCAACTCCTGAGTCGTGGAAGGGGCGTGGCATTTGGTATATAACCAAAGGGGGTTGGATGACTGGGTTTCTCAACAAACCCACCTTTGTTACACAGCCAACGTGCCTTGTGCGCTCTCCTCCTACTCTCCTGTTCAGGAGAACAACTTCAACATTGACCGTTTCTCTCATGCTCGTCGTGATGCTTCCCGTCCTTATCCCACTTTGGGAAACGTCATGGACTGAACCGCCACCGCCGACCCTAATGAGGGTTTTACCGACTTAGGTTCAGGATGCCGGTTGACATATTTGGCATGTCTACTGACGTTCCGCTTTAGGTTTCAGGGATTTCATCCAGGCTTCTCGCAGGGTGTCTCGGCGCAAGTTGGTGCGTATTGAGACGAACCCCTATGCGACCGAACTCCTCAACAGGGGTGTCAAGTTCGTCACCGAGACCAATGAGACCTTCAACTCCGTGTTGGAGGCTAGCGTTATCCATACGGGTAACGTTGGGTCTATGTTGATGGATGAGATTGCTCATGTCAATGAGCGTGTGGATGGTCGTCGGAATGAGATCGAGAACCTGGAGAAGGATGTCGCTGTGTTGTAAGATTGGACGATGAAGATGGACGATGCTGTTGAGAAGCAGGCGGCTGATCTTGACATGTTGAAGGTAAATGTGGGGTCGGGAGATGATTGATTTCTCTAACCCAACATTTCTTTTAGGGAGAGGTGATCACATTGAAGGACTTGATCCGGAGTCTCGTTACGAAGACCGGAGAGTTGGAAGATGATAAGGTACTGGGACTGGGATCGAAGATAATTGTCATCTTCTAACCCTGTTCCTTTTAGGTTCGCCTTACTCGTCGTGTCTCTGAGTTGACCGGAGAAGTCCGGGATCTTCAGAGGAAGTGTAACGAGCCAGAGGTTCAAGTTGAAGAAGAGGAGTTGGAGGTTCCACATTGGGCCGGGTCGCCGATAATCCCTAATCGGGCTGAATTGCTGCCCGCTCGTTTATTGGTCCGTCACGAGAACAGGTTGGTGTCACGAACGCGTGACATAGTATCCAAGATCACACAGGTAATTCACGACATTGGTCTTATTCGCAGTAATAAAAGTACAAAGACGGCCAATAACAACTACAAACTTAAACAAGGACAAAAGGGTCCACATCACAAGCACAGTCCTGGGTCAGCGGACAACGATGAGCGAAGTGATGAGAGTTGTATACGCTCTGAGGACAATACGAGTATACTCGCGTTACCGGATCCTGCCAACACTCCCTGCACCCCAACACATCATGAAACAAACTGTCCTGCATCTCCCGCTTCACGTCCGTCAACGCCGCGCTCACTAATGCGAACCCATAATGGACCTGGAGACCCGCTACCTCCACCTTCAACTTCATTCGAACCTGTCGTGACTTGTCGGAGGGACGACAACGTTGTCCAGTACGAGTCATCGGACTCTTGCGACTTTTCTTCTGGGTCCTCTCCACCATCTGACGCTTCGGAACAGGACTCCAAGGAGGGGACTGAGGAAGAGGGACTCCCTGATCGTGAAGGTGGTGGAGGGACGACGGGGGAGTGAGGAGTTGCATCGGTGCAGTATGCTCCGTGGCATCTATGGCCGAAGTACCTGAGGAGAGACTCCTGGAAAGGTTTCCAATGTTCCAAGGCAAAGTGAGAGAAGTCCTCGTTGAGACTATTAACGACCACATACATAACGTCCATCCTCTTCTCCAATTTCAAAATCCTATCCTCTCTCTCCTGCTCCATCGCGTCTTGCATGGGAGTAACTCCAGGAGCCCACCTTCGAGTCCTGTTGGGGTCCTCGTATCCAGCTTGCTCCCAGAACTCGGCAGGAGCATTATGAGCGGTCAAGAAATCCACCGCCACCTGATTGTCATGAGCGATGTTGGCGGGAGTATCATACAAGTGTTGCTCCACGTCGTAGGGAGCGTCCGTCTCGAAGGATGGAGAAAGGTCGAAGGGGGTGGCGGCAGCGATAAGCAGAGCGCTGTTAGCGGCGTAGGCAGACATAATAGCAAAGGTAGTTTGAGAGAGGAGGTGATAGTAGTGTTGGTGAGGAAAGGAAAGGAGACGATGGGAGGAAAGAACCAATAACTCCCCAAATTATATAGGATCAAGTCAATGGGAAACTGAAAGAGGGGAACAACAAACCACCACTTATTAAAATTCCCAATTAGGGTAAACGAACCCTCAGCCCCAATCGCGATCCCATCAAATCATGGGAAATCCCCATCCGTCTTCTATTACTATCATGAAACGTGAGAAATCCCCATTGTACTCTTAATGACTCCTTCGCTATTATCCTCTTATTTCATATTCATTCGTTGCTCTGAGAAGTCCCACTTTTCTGACTCATTTACCCTGCCCTAAACTACGCACAGACCATGTTGATCCCTGTTTGGCTCGTTGTAAAATAATGACTCCTGTAGAGGATTGGGTATATAAGGAAGAGCGTTCGCTCCTTCTTTTCCCCATTCTCAATCTCTTCTGTACTTCTCTACCAAACCCTCAATACACAAAGTAAGCTGAGGAATCCTCCTTGTGTCTTACTCCCTTCTGACTCTTTCAAGCAGGAATCCTCCTGCTAGCGTATGTTCAGAGCCCCTAACCCATTTCCCTCTACAAGTCCAGTTCAACGTCCGGTCATACCTGACGCCAGAAGATCTGTCTGGGAGTATAAACTCATCAGAAGTCTTCAAGTAAACCGAACTACTGGTTTACTCACTCACTTCCCCTACTATTGTCCCTTCACAGCACTCGACTCCGGAGTCACCACTCCCCCCTTCTTATTAGGAGCAGACCATCAGTTCCTTTGGAACTCAGACATTACTGAGAGCGTCTTAGCGACTGTCTACTTCAGTATAAGTCCTGCCTTCTACTTTCCCAACCCCCGTATTCACCTCACTACTAACATTCACACCCACTCCCCTGCTATTATCGTCTTGTGGTGGGAAGTCGCAACTGAATTACCTTATTCCGTTCTAGAATACCTCGTGAGCTTTGAGTGCCTTAGCGACCACGACTTCGACCCGTTTATTCAGCAATTAAATCAGTTCTGCCAAGACTACCACTCGCCATTCCACCCTTATCAATCCGAGTCACCACTCTCGCTTGATATTCCTCCTCCTCTCACTCCCACTCCTGGAACCCCTTTCGATGTTCGCCCAGATACTCCCTACCCGTCCTCTAATCCTCTAGCGTCCCCTAAACAGTAAGCAGGCCCACAACCCTGACAGTTGGTTCCCGTTGATGATGAGGTCATTGAGATCAGGAGCAACGAATTCTATCGGAATGTAGGAGTTGTCCGTAGGGATACTCCTCGTCCTGAGTTCGTGTCTACTCCTTGGGGTAGTCGTCGTCAATGGCCTGCTCTGGAGTATGACCCGTACGCCGAGTTCGTTCCCAATAGTGAACCAAACTCTGATACGGAGCTTCCAGATTACGATGACTTGTCGGACGTGGATCCAAACGAGATCCGGGAGCAGAACTGGTTGAACGAGGAGTTGGTGAGATCGGCCTTGGAAGTAGTACAAAGGATTCGCAGAGATATTGATTAAATAACTCTTTTGTACTGTTTGGCTTCCAAGGAATTAATCTTCTATTTTGTCTATTGCGTGTGATCCATGAGTCGTAAAACATAATGGTTTTCATAAGTCCAATCCAAGGGTCAGATTAGTAAGCCGGTTGACTTCTGCGAGAGGTCAGCGTGCGACGCTTATTAACACATCCCTTGTTGTTGGTAGCCTGAATATCTACTAGTCGTCCAGGGGCAACAGAGGGCCAGGTAGGGGGGATCTTCATATGAAGGTCCGCTGGTACATGTTCACGTATTATACCTCGGGTCTTCTGGGGTATCTTGACTAGTAGCACGTTCCACGTATTGGACTTTGAATCGTTAAGCATAGGGCATACTGCATAATAAACAGTTTACCGCCGTGTTTAGGGCAGGGCACCAACTGACTTAGTGGTGATGGGGCATTTAATAAAGGAAATGAAAGGGGGTAAACGGCGAAATCATCACACTTCCTTCCCAAGATTCCACCTCTTTCCATCCCTGGGGGCTTTGATAATAGACTGACATTTTGCCATCTCCATGAGAAAAGAAAAATTGCCTAAATTTATTCCCACACAGTAAATAAGAACCCCTGGCAGATAATGCCCCAGAGGCCAAATAAAAGAAATCCTCCATGGATATAGAGAATGAATTTTATCCCTCAGGTTGGTACACCCTGAATTTTCCACTATAATGCAATATCTCGGTGTTGTCTGGTGTCGCTACAACAATTGACATAGGGTGACTGTGGGCCAAACATGAGCTATTCTCTCAACTCACAAAGGGACAGAACATACAGTCTATTCTCATGAGCCCACCTTTCCAATTCTTCAACCTCCTTGGATGATAGTGGTTTTCAGTTAGCATACTTGTGTACTTTGCTGAGGTGAGTTGCAAAGGAACTCAAGGTTCCCACCGCTTCATGGCATGGGGATCCACTGGCCTTAATGGGACAGTAGAACCCGCACTCTATCCTAATTCCCCTGACAGGAGCCTGCCCTGCCTGTCATTCACATACTACATTGGGGTCTCCAAGATCCAGGGAAGAGATGACTTCTGGAAGCCGGCGTTAGTCATTTTTGAATTCCTTTTAGAGATAATCAAACACCTCTTTGTGCTTTTTTTCCAGGTGACCTCTCCACTCTGTTGGGCAAAGTCCAACTTGGCACAGGGTGCAGATGAGGACTTGTATGTATGGATTGAAAGCCAAACCAAACAGATCAAGTGGGTGAGATTGAATGAGTTCTGGGCTTGCTTTTTGTAGAATTTCCATGCCCCTACCAACTAGTTCAATGCTTGAAGACTTGAAAGATTGTCTGGATGTGGACGAAGATATCACAGGCAAGGTAATTTGTTCCTCCATCTTCACAGTAAAAATCTGCTGATGGCGACCTAGATTGGATGATGGTTTGATGGGCTAGGGAGCCACATGCTGGATGTCAAGGCCCACAACAGCGCTGTTCACTCCTGGTCGGAAGTCATAGCACTCAAGCTCAAGTCACTTTGCCCCAACCAGACCAACCCAAACAAAGAAGATCATGTCCCATGGATGAGCTTGGCTTTATTTAATCCAATTCAGCACATCCACCCCTAAAATTGACTTCACAGATGTTCCAGTCACTCATGCAACACTCCCACAAGTTTGATACACTCAAGTCCGAGCTGGCCCGGTCCAGATCCATCAGGACAGGAGGGTCAAGAGACCAATCAGGCCAAAAGATTTCCAAAGGAGCTTGTCAGGGTTGTGGGCCTGCTTACTGTTGTGGGGCGCTAGAGGATTAGCGGAAGGGTGAGGAGTGTCGGGTCGGGTTTTGAACGGGGTGCCGGGTGTGGAGGTGAGAGGAGGGGGAATGTCAGGAACATGGTATTTTTAAACTTTTTATAACACGCTCTTTCTTCGAACTCTTCTTACCACTTCTTATGTTTTGGATGCTTCACACTCCTTATCCTTCATACCAATCATTCAAAACACACAAACGCGCATACATTCACGGCAATACGAAACAACATGGCTATACTAACGCTTATACAACGTCCTCAAAAGTCGACTCTATCTACGGCAGGTCTGAAGGTCATCAACTGTCCATCCCGGAGATCGTAGTGCTGGCCCCTCCTCGCAAGAACCTCGCCAAACATAGCGTCACCGTCTTCGGCACTCAGCTGAACGACTAGTTCAAGCCGATAGGAAGAGATGCCTTCGAGCGGACCGATCAGCCTCCCAGATGTCACCGAACTCTGGAACACTTGGTCCCACATCTCCATCACCGGGTGACTGCTCGGCAGCACTATCGACGTAGTCGACAAGCGACCCTCCGTCTCCCTCGTCGGACCCCTGGGCGGGATCCTGTCTTGCGAGTCGAAGCTGGTGGCGAAGCTGGATCTCCGACTCGACCTGTTGGTAGGGACGGTTGACCCGATAGCGGAACTCTCGTCCCCCACCTCGACCAGACTGGTCACCATCCGACTCAACTGGATGAGGATAGGGATTAGCCGATGGAGCCATGCGATGAGCAGGACGGCGTCGAGAGCGTTTGCATCGTTGCCCCTTAGTCACCGGACGTACCTCGGCGACCCTCGGAGCATCTTCAGCTCGGTCAACCTCCATGACTTCATCCTTGATCTTCACCAACTGACGGATCGGCTGTAAGACACAGCGCCCACAGTTCTCCTTGTCGGAAGCGGCCAAGGTAGAAGCCGGACCAGGAGTCGGGACGGGAACCGCGTTCTCTACCGGAGGTGTCGCGTAGGATGACGGGTTAGGCGATGGGAGTACCACCTCGTCGGCGTACTCCAACTCGAATGGAACATCGGCTGTCCCTTGACCAACCAATTTGGGACCCTCTTTACAGTTACAGGTCTTGTCCTGCAAGGACTCGACCTGCGCCGTCAACACAGCCACCACGTTCTCGAGTTCTTCGGTCTAGAAGAAGTCTCTCAGTCATTGCATAAACCTGCAAAGGCTGAAAGAACCTTTTCATCCCTCCTGGCCAATGCCCCCTTGATATTGTTGTCCCGAACCTTCAACCCAGCAATCAACTCCTGATGGTTGGCGACCATTGCCTCCAACGCCTCGTTTGTCCCTTGTTGGAAGGCTGCCAAGGTCTCCTTCATCTGAAGACCCTCCGCTGACAGACGAAGGACGTCTGCCTTCGCCTCTTTCACCTCCCGCTCCAATCGTTCAACCTAGGCGGTCTGTTTAGTCGAGAGTCATACTCGAATATTCAGACAGAAAACCTACCCGGCTTTCTCCTTCCCGAACGAGCGACCACAAGAGACTAGTGGAAGCGGTGGCATGGCGGACAGCCCGAGGAACAGTCGCTCCGTGCTCCAACAGGTCCTGATCGTAGATCCCCCTCTGCAGGGTGTACCAGAGCTCCTTCTTGATCGGATGCTCCAGCTCCCCGAACCTACCCCTCATCTGGAAGGCCACCTTCTCGGCGATTATGGTACGGACCCAGAGCTCGTCATCCCAGGTCAACCCCATCAAATGTGGGATCGTCTCCCTAAGACGTTCGGCGTCCACCTCCGTAATAACCTCCAAGATCTAGAAGCCGTTAGTTTGACATCAACGCCGAAAGAACGTAACCTCTACCTAGAGGAAGGCGTTAGTGCAAACACATAAAGCTCTAGGTCTCCCCCATACCTGATCATCAGTGGTATAGGGAGTCCCTGCCGCACAGGCATAGGTCTTGCGAGCGGCGGCACGACGGTCAATACAGGAGATGGTGGAGATACCGTTGGCAACTTTGTAGGTATGGTTGTTGGGGAAAGACATGTTGGTAAGATGATGGGGAAGTTGCTGGTGTTGCTAATCAAGGATGGCTCCAAGAAGACGTCCTTCTTATAGCCTAGATCGGTGATCCTTCACGTGACCTACCTCGACGAACCTCATTGGTCCGGGTCATATCAACTTCCGCCCCTGTACCATCATCGTTGGCTTACTACATCAAGCTGACACCTCGGCCCGCGGGACGGCCTTGGAAGAACTTCGTTCCGGAACACCTAGAACGCGCGCGCACTAAAAATAGGTCTCAAGACCCTGATGACTCCTTTATGACATCACGAACCCCCTTTTACGACCCCTCATGACTTTACAATTACGATCAACCCTGGACCCTGATCGCACACGTGGACAGTCACATCACAGTCTCCTAACCGGAGGAAGGAATCACCGTTATTCGGAAAGAGTGCCTTAGACTCTTTTCTGGTTAGCCAAGCGAATGTGGAGTAGCCGTTAGCGTGAAACACTGGCGAATCTGTAATCCCTCATGTCCCATGAGTCTAGGCCTGCGCTCCTCATGTTCGGACGTACGTTGAGGTTGCCACTAGTCCGTGATGCTGTTACCGCCTACAGACAACAAGGGATGTTGAATGGTCTCTTATCCCGGAGCCGCTCGAAAATTGCACGAAGCAATGGGAGGCTTCCACCTGACCCTTGGGTGTGATCCCCAGGTACGAACTTTCATGACCCCATGCCCCTTTTTCCTTTAGGACTAGTGTTATCTTTACCCCTATGTTTCATGCGGACACTTCTTATCTTTTATGCAATCCTTCACACGCTAGTAAGGCCCTTTGTCCTTTATTCTCC